>CM046458.1:11697845-11817845 GCA_025506515.1 Flaveria trinervia | reverse complement strand
CAATTAGCAGATCAATTCATCAAATTCAAGTAAATTGTTGAATTTTTTGTTCGAAAATGTCTTGAAGTTTTGATCTGAAGTTTCAAAAATTGAGTGATTTGTTGTTGAAATTGAAGAAATTGATATTAAGAAGAATATTTATCGGCATAAAAACCGTCTAATTGAAAAGTTTCAATCGAATTCATCAACATTTGAAGAATTCAGAAGATTTGAGTTTGTTACATTCATTTGAAGATGATGATGTGTCGCATGAGCCGAGATTGACTGAATTTGTCTAAGTGTTAGACGCATTAACACTGTGTAGACGTTTTCAGTTCAGACGTTTGATCACTGTTCGAGTGTCCAGACGTATCATTGTTGAGAAGTTTTTGAACTGTTTAGACGTTTGATAACTGTATAGGCGCATCAACACTGTGCAGACGCATCAACACTGTGTATACGCATCACAACTGTTCAGACGTTTTACAACTGTTCAGACGCATCAATTTTAGTCGTCTTGGAAAATTTTTCTAAGGCATTCCATTAGACGTTTCTCAACTTAGACGCATCAACTGTTGAGACGTTTGAATACTGTTCAGACGTTTTAACCTTGATACTTAGAATTTTTTTTTAAGAAAATTCTTTGAAAAACTTTTTCAAATTCTTTTAAAATTCAAAATATAAGAAAACAACAAAAATATAAGAATGGTAAAATCAGAAGATTTTGAGAACAGAGTTCCAAAACTTAAAAATAGAGTTGATTTCAAAAATTGGTCTCTTAGACTAAAATAACATTTTAATTCCATTGACACTGATCTCTGGAAATCTATAGAAAAAGGACCATACATTCCTATAATAACTGATGGACCAGACAGAAGATTTGTGTATACTAAAGATTCTCCAGAACCTTATCCAGAAGATGATATTCAAGGAGATGATCTGAAAAGAGTTAAGAATGATATTAAAGCCTATTCATTGATGTGTAAAGGACTACCTTTGAGAGTTCTTACAAGGCTTGATGCATATCAAACTGGATATACACTATATAAAGCATTGAAGATCATTTGTGAAGGAGGTAAAGAGATTCAAATTTAAAGAAACAAAAGCTTAAAATACAATTAGAATTATTTCAACATTTGTCTGGAGAGACAATAAATCAAATGATGAATAGATTTGTTCAACTCATAACTGAGATGTCAACAGCTGGTATCAAACCTGATCTTGAAGATTTAAATCTCAGACTACTCAATGCTTTACCATCTTCATGAAAACAAACTGTAACACTACTAAAGCATACTGAGAAGTTTCCAATGGATCTAGATCTTCTTATTGCAAAAATAGAATCAGTGGAGATTGATGAAAGCTCAAGGAACAATGATAGAGCAGCATCAATGTCTCAATATCAGTTTGTTGCTTCACCTGCAACCACCATAGAAAATGCATTCATGGCAAAGAATGAGAAAAGTCCTGAAGAAGAAGGAGACTTGTTTGTAGGAGCAGGATTTTTCACTGACTCATCATTTACCAGTGCACCTGCATATACAACTCAGTCTCATTCTCAATCTCCTCCTAAACCACAGTCACAATCATCAAATATTCAGACAGAGACTTCTTCATCATCTAACTCTGCTAAATCTAGCAAAGTTAAAGATGTGATTAACATCCTATTAGAGGATGAAGAGTCCAAAACTGCATTTACTGCTTTTATGGCCAGCTTTCAAGCATATCAAGGTAGCCATTTAACTCAACTAGATTTTGTTTTACAAGATTTATTTGAGATGGATCCTGAAGATGTTGAAGAGATGGACCTGAACTGGAAGATGGTGATGATTGCCTACAGGACTCAAAAACATTCTTATGTCACAAGAAATACAAGCCTAGTGCAAACAAGACTGTTGGATTTGACAAGTCAAAAGCTAAATGTTTCAACTGCAACAGTTATGGACACTTTTCAAGAGAATGCAAAGCTCCAAGGAATAATGGAGGAAGTGCTCATTCAAGCACAAATAATCAAAGGTTTTAACAAGCTCAAAAGACTTTTCAAAAGCCTTATCAAAGTCTTCCTATGTCAGAGCTTAAAGATGAAACCAAATCATCTGATGAAACAAAGAAAGCACTAGTAGTCAACATAAAAGATGGATATGATTGGAGTGCATATGCAGATCAATTTACAAATGACTTAACATCAAGTTTGTCTCTTATTGCAGAAATTCAAGAGGAAGATTGGTCAAAAAACAATGACCCAAAAGTCGAAAGTGATGAAGAGGAAGATAACTATGATTGGAGTGATAAGTCTGATCCTAAAGAGGATACAAAGGAAGTAGCTCTAATGGTTCAGTCTGATCAACCAAAGGTTAAATCTTCTACTTCATCATCTGAAACCACAGTTCCAAAATTTCCTGAAATACCATCAGAAGTAAGAGAAAAGCTTTGCACCAAATCATGCTTTGAACATGTTGAACACTACAGAAACTATTCATTCAAAATCTGTGAAAAGCTAAAACAAGAGGAATCTATGCATAATCAACTTAAATCTGATCATAAAACTGCAGATCAAAAGATTATCTCTCTTCAAAATTCATGGAATAAAACAATCAAAGATTTAGAAATTATTACAAAACAACTAGAAGAGATGACCAAGAATCTTGAACAAGAGAAAATAGCACATGCTACTACTCAAGTTGATCTAGCAAAAGTAAAAAGTTCAAAACTGATAGTAGAAAAACTAATCAGTGAAAGGAAAGATAAACAAAAAGCAGGATTAGGTTTCACTCATGAACCTATGCCTGAATCTATCACAAACACACTAGCAGAGAATTTCAATACTCATGATCATTCACCTGAAAATAAAGCAAAGCTGAAAGCCTTTCAGATCAAAATCAAGAATGCAGAAGAAGAAAAAGAAAATGTCCAAGTGTTTGTTGAAAAAGATCAAGAAAAAATCAAAAATGGACATCCAATCAAGATAAAATCATATGAACCAAAACAACCAAAACAAAATATCTCTTTTGATCAAATTCATAATGTAATAGAAGAAGTTAGAGTTCAAAACAAGGATAAACAACAGATAGGAACATCAGAAGATTCAAACACCATCAACATGAAACAATTTCAATCAGAAAAGGAATCTTCTTCTGATAATGTTCAATCTGATAATAAACCAAGCTTTTCTAAATCTAAGAATCAAAGAAGAAGAAAGAATCTGCAAAAGCAACATCTGAACAAAACAAAAGTTCAGAAAATTTGATCAATCAAGAAAAGTTTTGAAAGAGTTCGTATGGACTGACAGTCTTGCAACTTAAATTTCTTTAAGAGCTTGTCAACAAACTTTTCTTGATTGATGAAGATTCCATCTGTAGTTTTCTTGATTGACAGTCAGCTATATCAAAAGCTTTGAAAGAGTTAGAAATATACAAACAGAAGCCAATGTTTAAAGTCAAAGAAGAACCAGCAGATTTCTTTGAATGATGAAGTCAAGGCTGAAGATAGAATTGAAGATAGAGTCAGCAGTCAAGCTTGAAGATTTTGAAGTCTGAAGACCATGTCAATCTTAGGGGGAGTATTGTTAAGTGCTCTAAGAAAGATTAACATGTTGTCTTTATTTGTCTTTTGATATTTTGTAATAGTATAGGGACTATTTCTGTAATTTGTTAGTTCCTTTACTTTGTGTTTTGAGTATAAATAGCTTAGATTTACAGGTAGATAAAAAAATGAATACAAGATATTCGAATCTGTTTTTCATGCTTGTAATTGTCTTAGCTTGATATGAATGAAAACTTGAATTTTATTGATATCTTGTTTTGATTTGATTACTTTGTGTGAATTTCATTGAATTGTGTTACAAATCATCACAGATATATTCATTTGATCCTATCAAGTCGTGCGACTAAAGCATGCGGCTGAGTCAATCACACGACTGAAGGTTCAGTCGTGCGACTGAGTCATCCATATGTCTCAGTCGTGCGACTGATCCAGTCTCCTGGTTCAGTCGTGCGACTGGTCCAGTAGCATGAAGTATTCATGCGTATGGTCCATTTGCATGGCCCATTCACATGAAAACTTCATACGACTAAGTTTGAATATGTTTCTTAATCATTACTTGACTAAGATCTATTCAAACAACCATAAACCTATATAGTTGGTTCCATATGCGTTAATAAATAATAAACCTTAAAACATACACTGAAACATTAGACATTAAGATCAACAACCACATATTATGTTTTATTCAACTCATTCGTTTCATTACATTTAGGACATGACATACATATTACATCAAGATCGTAAACTAGGTACATATGGATCAACAAACTCCCCCTTGGACCTAGTTCCTTCATTGTCTGGCATCCTTCATTAGCTCGTCAAACTTCTTATGCCTCTCCTCGACTGTGACTCCAGCATGTATCTCGAATGCAAAGTAGAGTCTTATCACGTTCTGAAACTGGAGGGCCTGCACAATATCCTACGGATCATAGAATAATGGCCACCTGTATAAAGTATAAACATCACTAGCTCACAGGTTGGTTAGCCACATTGGGTCAAATACCCGGATGGTCTCCATTTGGCGCTCTTTCTGTAATACTATGACCGCTTCTCCTGTACACCAGCCATATAACCACCACTTGAAGTGGGGAGTGAAGTCCTGTGGCATTTCCTTCATGGGGATCTTTGACATAGTGTATGGAAGACTCCACTTCAGCACCACTTTGGGTTTCCCAGTCCTTGGGTCCACCTCCAACCTTCGAATGTACCTCGTAGGTTGTTGAGGCTTGAAATTAACCCATCGTGTGTGGTATTCTCTCTTCAACGGAACTTCAAACCAACCTGACATCTTCATGGGGTTAGCATACAGCAGGTTCAGGCCTGCCAACTGGTTGAGCTCAAAACCAGGGAGAGTCTTCATATCATGTGAAAATTTGAAGTACTCGATTCCCTTCTCCCTCTTCACAGCATATACATTAAGATCCTCAAAGTAAGCCCACGCTATAATCTTGCCAGACACCTTAAGATGCTTCTTTATTTGTAGAGCTTCGCGTAGGCACTCGGCTTTGGCGCTGTGCGTTGGGCACGGATCTTTGCAAAACAAGCCGCCCATTCAGCCTTTTTGATCTCAGCATCGGCGTCCGAGGCTTGGGCTTGGCTTTCTGATTTCTCAGCCTCCTTCTCCGTCGTATCCAGTTTAGAATACATATCGCTGTCGAGAGTATCTCCAAAATCAGGAACCACATTTCCCTCTCGATCAGTATATTCTGGATAGTGCTGTGTTGTGTTGTCTTCAATCTCTATCTCATCAACATCGTTGAGCTCATCTTCACTAGCAACATCGACAGTAGGGGCATCCTTAACCAATTCATCCGGGTTTAACCGGAACATTTCTGCGAGTTGCTCATCAGTGAGGTTGTGAATAATTTCTCCTTCTTCGGGAGTATAGCTTACTGACCTCCTGACAATCCCTTGCAGATCAAGTATCATTGTGAGTTGAGACTTGATCTGCTCATCGTATTCATCTCGCTGATATTGTGGATGTTCTTGATTTAAGACATGTAACACATCATTCATCAGTAAATAATCAAGACAGTAAACATTAAATATATACATAAACATCCATGCACATAAGTTTAATACAATATTCAATTACACATGATTTAAATTACATAAACATCTATGCATTATGTTTGTCCTAAATCATGTTTTCCTCTGCTGTCGGGGCTGATGTCGAGGCACCCTGATCTTGATTCCTTTTGGTCCGCCTCTCACTAGCTTCTTGGGCACCCGAAGCAGATGGATCTCGTCCTTTGTCATCATCTCCTGCATCCTCTATGTCATCCTCACCTCTTCATCATCATCCTCTTCATCATCTTCATCATAATCGTCATCATCTTCTCTGATCTTTAGAGGCTCTTCCAAAACTTGGATGTAAACCGAGTGTCACGATCAGACACAATAGACACTGTTACACCATGGCAACTTACAATCTCCTTGATGAATAGATTCGCGAGTCTCTTAGATGAATACATCTCTTAGATTGGTAGGAATTGAGCACTCTTCGTCAAACGATCAACTATCACCCATATGCCTCATACCCTTTCACGGTACGTGGTAAATTCGTGATAAAGTCCATGGTGATATGCCCCATTTCCACTCGGATATATACAACGGTTGGATCTTCCCATACGGCTTCTAATGCTCCGCCTTCACTTGCAAGCAAGTAAGGCACTTACTCATGTACTCCACTACGTCACGCTTCGTACTCGACCACCGATAATCTTTCTTCATGTCTTGTTACATTTTCGTGGCATAGGGATGAATGGAGTATCGAGTCTTATGTGCTTCGTCCATGATCTTCCCATGTAGATTGCCATAACAAGGAATCCACATTCGTCCGAATCAGGTTTTAACACCGAGATTGTTTTCACGCAACTTCACGACTAGACCTCTCATCCTTTTAGAGTTACGATGATCTTATTTCAATGCCTCATCTTGAAACTCCTTGGCCTGTTTCATCACGTCAGAGGTCATGACCAACTGATAAGCTTTCACCTGAATCGGCTTGGGTCTCTCATATTCAAATCCTTCTACTCGAAGAAGTACTTCAAGCTCTTGTTGTCTGTGAAGATTGTGCACTTCGTCCCGTACAGGTAGTGCCTTCAAATCTTTAAGGAAAAGACGACAACTGCTAGCTCCAAGTCATGAGTAGGATAATTGACCTCATGAACTTTCAATTATCGGGATGCGTATGCTATAACCTTTCCTCGTTGCATTAACATGCAACCCAACCTCGAGTAGGAATCGTCTGAATAAACCACCAAATCCTCACTTCCTTTGGGTAATGACAAGATTGGAGCTTGAGTTAACCTTGCTTTTTGCTCCTCAAAAGCTTTCTCTTGTTCTTGACCCCATACAATCTTCATATCCTTACGGGTCAACTTGATCAATGGAGAAGCTATCTTGGAGAAGTCTTGGATGAATCTCTTATAATACCCCGCCAACCCCAAGAAACTACGAATCTCGGATGGTATCTTTGGAGACTTCCATTGCATCACCGCCTCCACCTTTGCCGGGTCCACCATAATTTCTCGGGATTCACCACGTAACCCAAAAACTGAATCTCGTGCAACCAAAACGCGCACTTGGAGAACTTGGCATACAACTTCTCCTTTCTCAACATCTCCAACACTTCCCGAATGTGACCGACATGCTCTTCTTCGCTCCTCGAGTAAATTAGGATATCATCAATAAATACAATCACTGGTTTATCTAACATCGGCCAACACACTCGATTCATCAAGTCTATAAAAACAGCTAGCATGTTTGTTAAATCAAAAGACATGATGAGAAACTCGTAGTGCCCATAACGCGTGTGAAAAGCTGTTTTAGGAATATCTTGTTCTTCATATTCAACTGATGGTAGCCGGATCGAAGATCTATCCTCGAAAACCAACTGGCACCTTGGAGGTAATCAAATAAGTCATCAATCCTCAGTAATGGATACCTATTCTTCACTGTTAGCTTGTTCAATTCATGATAGTCAATGCACATCCTCATACTACCATCCTTCTTCTTCACGAATAAGACCAGAGCACCCCAAGGAGAGATACTCAGTTTATGAACCCCTTATCGAGCAACTCCTGTAGTTGTTCTATTAATTCCTTTATCTCAGTTAGAGCCAACCGATATGGTGCCTTAGCTACAGGCTGGGCCCCGGTATCAAGTCAATCTAAAATTCGATCTCACAATCCGGTGGCACACCTGGTAAATCTTCAGGAAACGCAAGTCACACACAACTGGTATATCGGACAGTTGTGGTGTTGAGGTATCTACATCCTTCACATAGGCCAAGTAGGCACTACATCCATGTCTCATGCACTTTCCTGCCACCCCCATCGAAATCACCTTCGGAATCGTAGTGAGTCGATCACCGTATATCGTCATAGAATTCCCATGAGGCATTGTCAGTCTATCTTCTTGCGACATACGATATTAGCCTCGTAGTCTGCCATAAATCATGGTAGACTTACCAATGGTGGGATTCACCGGACTACATCGAAACCGCCTGTGGTCATCACGAATGGTCTAATAGGAAACTTATGACTTTCTAGTTCTATGTCACAGCCTTCTATCATCTCATAAATCTTGGTAGACTTACCAATGGCAGTTTCTACATTAAAGGGCTCACCAATACTTCTACTCCTAATAGGAAACTTAGCATAAAAGGCAGCAGGAATAGAACTCCTACTAGCATCGGAATCAGATAACACAGATGCAAGAGTTTGGTTTACTAGAAACGTACCTGACACCACATCAGGGTTCTTTGAGCCTCCTCCCGAGTCATCGTGAAAGCTCAAGTGCTCGCCTTCTGCCCTTCCGTCCCGACCATTTTCTTCGCATCGGAACTCTCAGCCCTTGGCTTCTTGTAGTCCCTACTCATGTGGCCCTCCTCGCCATAGTTATAACACCTCCTCACCCCCGCAGTCCTTCACCACATGACCGGCCTCGCATGTTCGCAATAGAGGTTTGATCCCCACCTACACTCTCCTATGTGCTCCCTCCCACACTTACTACACTTCTTCGACCCCACATCGGGTGTGACCACACCAGTCATCCACCCTCGCAACCTTATTGTTGGAGCGGCCCCACCACGTCCAAACTGTTTCCTATTCCAGTTCTTGTCACCGCCCCTCTCTTGCTCGCTCAGCTCAGCCACCACCAGTTCTCATTCGTCATACAGTCTCCCAACTAGATCAACCACCGACCTAAACATGCTCAGTCGGGCGATGATCATGTCCCTGCGAATATCCGGCGGCAAGCCCTAGATGTACCTTTTGATCATCCGTGACAACGGTGTCACCTGATCTGGAACCAGTTATGCCATTTTGTTGAACTTGGTGGTGTACTGTTGGTATGTCATGGTTCCCGCCTCCAACTATAGGAAATCCCTTTCCACCTTTTCCAACTCTCGATAAGGACAAAACTCATCAATGACCAGCTTCTTCAGCTCTACCCACTTTATCCTCCCGATAGCCCTGCTACCCTCAGCTTGTACAATATTGTCCCACCAGCACAAGGCCAAGTACACAAAGGAGTGGGCGGCAACATCAATGCCATTTTCGTCAAAAGTCGGGGGCTTACATCTCTGAAATGCCCCATAGTTATAGCCTCGTGTGTCACACCCCCAACCTTGATGGCGGAAATGGCGAGATGTGAGGGTTAAGATTGTTCACAGCCACATAATGCTAAATTTAAATGCAAATAATAATATTATAAGTTTCAAATGGAATACAATCATATGTCTCAAAACATGAAATAGTTCCAAACAAAGCAAAACATAACATTAATTATTTATTCATTTAAGTAGGTCCAAATCCTAGTTTATTGCTAGCTTCAAATGATGACTTCAAACTTGGGCATTTCCTGAAACATATTAAAAATAAAGGGTCAACTATAAAGTTGTTGAGTTTCCAAGGATTGTACATACATAATATATCAAAGATTACAAGTAGCAATTCATGTCATAGGTTATGAGTTAGCAAGTTTATAGAACACATATCACTACAACCAAACCTCGACTTGATTACAAGTATATATGATTGGCTAAGTGTACTTGGTTCCCATGATGAACAAGTCATACGTCATTAGGAGCCGGCAATATATCGGCTTTAGCACCAAATAGGTTTGTCAGACCCAAAGGTCTAAGATGTCGTCAGGCTAGCAATAGTTAATTATTGTAAACAAAATATATCTCATATAAGACTTACAACAACACAAATAACCATGACAAATAAAAGTATGAATTACAAGTGCTTTACAAGTTTTAAATGTTTACAAGTGTACGTTGATAAGGTAACATGTTTCACTCCAAATAGTGTGGAATAATATAAAAAGGGGCAAGGAAACTCACATGATCAACAAGTATATATTTGGTGATTAATAAGGGGAAATAATTTTCGTTCCAATGTATTCCTTCACAAGGTACCTATATATATATTTTTTTCAAGATTTAACGTCTAATAGTAAGTTTAACAAATTACGAGAACTAGGGTTCAATTTGGTATTGGGGTATTCATGTAAGTGCATCAAATAATAATAAAATTAATACTATACTATTAATATATTTTAAGGAAAATGACATTGAAACATTATAATAATTAATAAAGTTTAAATACGAAATTTGAATAATTATTTGAAATAACCATAATTTATACGATATTAATTTAAAGGAAAGTTTGGATCAATAATAATTTGTTAAGTATTATTTGCATAAAATTTATCCAAGAGTAACCTTTGTTGAAATGTTTTATTAAAAAGATATATAATTATTTAAACTGAAAAAAATTACAGAAAAATATTTTGATGTCCTTAAAAATATTTAAAATTTATAAAAGTCATATTTATACTTATATAAAAATATTATGCCTTAATTAAGGCTGAAAAGCCCTTAAAAATGCATGAGGGTGCCCTGGTTCGAACCCAGGATATCATGAATGGGGAAGGAAAGTCTTACCCAGTGAACTTAGACACTCAACCGCATTATGACTTGGCTTTTAAATCTTAAAACATAAACCCACTAAAATCCCCAAATTTGCATAACCCTAGATCGATTCAATCCTAAAATTTAAAAACTTGAATTCGAATGTTACAATTAGATTAACCTTAGGGCTTTTGTTCCCTAAGTGTAATCGATTACAATTTTGTTTTAACTTACTTGATTACAAGCGAATTGATGTGTTTATGCTCGGTAATGTTTCGGCTCTTTGCGCGATGACAGAGTTTCAGTTTTATCTTTTCGTTGTAATTTCAAGCAATTGAGTGTGTGATGAGTTTAAAGGGGTCAAATGTGATGATTCCCTTTGTTCAATAGCACCAATTTGGTTGATCGAGTACCGAACAAGTTTCTCCATTTGAGACGTTGTTTCGGTTATCATTTGATGGTTTATTGATTGTTAAACTCGAATTAAACCACACATTTAGTTTAGTAGTGATTATACAGCGTTTCTGCAGGATCGGGTTTGTCACTTAAACACTTGAATTTCTCTCACACTCACTTATAGAAACACTCAATTCAGATGAAGTAAAGTCTTTTACAGAGTTGATAATAATATAATAAGTAGTAAAGGACACACAGAAATAAATTTCAAGGCACTTGTATATATTACTTCTCAACTCAAGATATTACAAGACTCTTACAAGCATGATATATGAGTTACAATGAGAGACTATATATACTAGATCCTACAGCCGGATATACTTTGATACCAGCTGGAAACCTAAGACTAAAGCATATACTACAATGCTAAAGTTAAGGTATCTTAGATAAAGTATTATCTAAGATATGGTAGTCATGACATGTCCATGACTTACCTTTTGTCACCAACTAAAGATGGCAACTGTACTAACATAAAAGGTAAACAGTGGATTAAAGTATGGTCAACTGTATGGCTTTTGAGAATACGCCATGTAGTATCTCAGAGATTTGCAGCGGAGTGTCAGGCAAGCCATACTTATGTCCACTGGATAATAGTAATGTTTTCCGAAGGTAAGTTGGCTTCGGAAGACCAAGTTCTTCCGAACCCACTTATACTTCGGAAGAGGCTTCTATACTTCCGAGGCTTGAGGACTTCTGTACTTCGGAAGTTGACTTCAGATCTTTCTTTCTAAGTCTTGAACTTCGGAAGTAGGTTCTTTATCTTTGGAAGTTGGAACTTTTCCTTCGGAAGTAAGCTTTACACTTTGTCTTCGGAAGATCTCCTTTTTCCTTCGGAAGTTCCACACTTGGCTTCGGAAATCCTTTATTTGTTGTACCAAAAACTTCTAAGTGACTTGGTTTTGGTTGCACCAGCCTTTCTAGATCCAACAAACTCCCCTAGGCTATGCTACCAAAACCTCACTTATTCCTGCTTCTCAAAGCTTTCAACACTAGGGACAAAAGATATTTGTCAGTCTCTTTGTTCTTCCTAGAAGTGGTGCTGAGAAGCTTGTACAAGTCATTGGTGGATAGGAGATCCAGTCTATCACTCTGAATGATATGTACCCTTTGTTGTGCCCCCTGAAAAGAGTTAGTTGACGGGAGTTATAGTCATATTCCCATCTAACTATGGATTCCAGTTCAGGGCCTTCAACGATTTGTAAAAAGGCTTTGCCTTGGGTGCTGTCCCTTCCTTTCCTCCTCCTCTCTCAGCTTCAACTTTGCTTCAACCTTGCTTCTAGCAGTTAGCTCGGCCATATGAAGGCTACCTAGATGACTTCTGATATGGGCAACTATCTCAGAGTTTGAAGGGTTGGAGAATGTCTTCTCTGCTAACTCAGCAATATCAAATCTGCTTAAGTGTAGCAGAGATGAGGCACTCAGCCTGTTGAGCTCTCCATTCTCTCTTTCAACAGCAAAGTTGTGAGAAGAGTCTTCGAACCTCCACCGGATGATCTTCTTTCTAGGTGCAAGAGGTTGTCTTGGCACCCTATCGATTTTCTTCGTATCCAGTAGAGTCACCAGCCTTCTCCTTAACTTCTTTTCTTCCTCATTCAAAGTGTATGAATTAAGGCCAAGGAGATTTGCAGCTTGATCCAATGTTCCTCTGGGCAGATCAAGAAATTAATCTCTAGTGAGGGAACTTGCGGATCTGTCAAGATGGGTCAATTGGACAGAATCCTCCTCACAAGAGATATCGCTCAGAGTTGTACATTTTATGAGCTTTGTCTTGACTGCTTTGAATTCTTCTAAGGAGAGATGTTTAGAAGGCTGAGGGGATGGTTTAATGGGTTGATGGGTAGGTTGAGGTGTTTGGCATCTGGCTAGAGTCTTAGGTTGGAGGATGGGAAGTTTAGGTGGTTGAGGTGAAGGAGTTGGTAGAAGTGATGGTGTAGGTTCAGGGGTGTATGGTTAGTGGTTGGTTCGGTTTTGATATGGAGTGAGAAGGGTATGGACCCAGGTTGTGGTTGGGTTTGGAGTTTGGATTGAGAGGTTGCTTGAAGGTTATCCCCTGTCCCCTTCTGTACATCTCCTTCCTCTTCCTCGTGCGAATATCAGCTTTAATGTCACTGACATGTCGCTGGAGAGTCTTTTCTGACATAGGACCCACCTGCCTGCCAGAGAAGCCATGAGCTCTGAGATAGCTTTTCATCCATGCTTTCTCACCTATTTTCTTGGCAGCGGTCAGTCTTGCTTCCTCTTCCTTCTTCTTCTTCTTCAAAAGCTTTTCCCTTTCAGCTCTCTTTCTCTCTTTCTCCATTTGATCTTGCTCTTTGTTGAAGAGCCATAAGATCGTATCATTGTTATGTGGAGATAATTCTTCTTGAGAGAAACCTCTGGAGGTTAGGAAAGTTATCCTGTCCCTCCTGAGCTGTAGATCAGCTTCTTTTTCTTTTCTCTCCCTTTCTTCTTCCAAGGCCAACCTTGCAGCTTCTTCTTTTTGCTGTTTTAGGAGCAAGGTTGCCTTTTCTAGCTCTATTAACTCCTCTATGGTAGCAGGAGTGCATCCTCAGTTGCAGCTTCTAGACTAACAAGTGTATCGATAATCTCTACCCTTTTTTGTTGTTGACTGCCTCCTGGTTGGCTGCAGCTGCTTTGGTACTTGCAGCTAACAGTTTTCTAGTTGTCAACCCACCTTTTCTTTTGAGTTTCTTCAACCTTTCTTCCTCCTGAAGCTCTTCCGAAGTCATCTTCCTCTTTCCTTTGATGTCTTCGGAAGTACTAGACTTTGGGGGTTCTTGGATAGAAGATTCAGGTTGAGTAGTAGAGATGGGAGCTGGAGTTAATGCAGATGTTGGAGCTAAAGGTTGAGTGAGAAAATCCTCTCTATTAACCTCAGATGCGAGTTCTAAAATTGCATCTGTGACTATTAGATCATCAGATAATGAGAATAGTCCTTCCGCAGCAGCAATCTCAGCTTCGGAAGTTTGAACTTGTTCTTCCGAGGCTTTGAATTGTGCTTTGGAAGTCTGTGAAAATGCACTATCTGTCCCAACAGTTTCAGTTGCTAGGCCATCCGTTCTTGTTTCCCCTTCAAAGTTAATCTTAGGTTCCACTTGGACCTTAGGTTGACCAACTTCCTCAATAATGGTAGAAGTTGCATTTAACCTCCAAAGCTTTTGAGCTCCGAAGTAGATCACAGACATGTCAGGGCTTGGCTGTTCTATGAGAGATTCCAATAGGAACTTGTTAAAGAACCTATTGAGATCTTGGAGCATCCTTTGATCCACTTGAATAACAACTGGAGGAGGCTCAGGGAAGATTGAAGCTTGTTGCGCAGGATATTTTGATCTCAAGGAAGTGAGAGCTTGACTTTGGGTTTCATCTTGTCTTTGACTTTGTCTCTAAACACTCTCCCCCTTTTTGGTAGCATCATCTTGAGAGCTTGATGAGCTAGAGGAAGAGGTCAAGGAGACCTGAATTGGTACATGCCTAACAGACCTCTCAATCTGTTTCTTAGCTAGTTTGGCCTTGAGAGTTTCAATCTCAAGTTGCTGAGTGGCAGACCTATCCTCTAAAGTCTTAACCTTGGATTCAAGATTTGAGACATTAGAAAGTAGGTCTTGGATGGTAAGTTGCATTCTCCCTCATCTTCTTGTGAAGAATCATGGGGAGATGAGGTAACATACCGTGTATGTTCATCCTCACCACCATATATGGTTTCTGGGCACCCTGGTTTCCCTTGCTCAAAGATGTCTCTTTCAGAGTCATCAAAGGGCATGGTTGCCGTAGATTCAGTCTCATGATGTTACCACTGTCCTGAGGATCCACTGAGAATCCTCTAGTAGTGGTAGCTGAATCTACATGAGTCCCCTCCACATAAGTGGGACTCACCTCAGTAAGGCTTTGCTGATGGGGGCTAGAGACAAGAGGTCTCTCTGGGCTCTGTTGATCCTTGAGAGGGTGTTGTGGATCAACTTCATTGCCCTTAAGAGACATAATCTCTTCATCAGTTCCAAGTAAAAGGTCAGTAAAGGATATGGAAGTGAAATCTAATGACCCGGGACTTTGATCAATATCTAAAGGTATTGAGCCTGTGATAGGGCTATCCCTTTTTGGCTGCTCAGGGGAGTATAAAGACTCACCCTGAAGGCTTTCAGCTTGGGTTGTGGGCTCATGGTTTGAGACTGAGGAGACTCAAGACCCATACTGAGGTCAATTGTGAAGGATGGTTGGACCTCAGGCTGAGTGGGAGCCCTTTGTTCCACTCTAGCCTTTTTGGGTAGAACATGAAGAGCTTGTTCAATCAGAGTAGATTGAACAAGGGTTCGTTTGGGGCGTCTCTGATAAGTGATGGTGATGGGTGGACAAGGTAGTGTTGGCATTGTGGGGGTAATTGCTGGTGTGGGTTCATCACCTGTGGGGTTAACAGGGAAGTCACCAGGAGCCATTGGCTTAGTCATACCCGGAAGAAGTGCAGTATCTATTCCTGTGAAGTTGGTGGACACTCTTTTCAAAGTTTTGAAGATGGTCGGCCTCATTTGAGGAGCAGTCAGAGCAGCTGCACAGACAAGCTTGCTCTGGTCCAGCTCGTAGTTGATTATATGCTGGAGAAACCTGGGATACATGAAGAATGTGTCCTTCTGAAGATTTCCCATGAGGTTAGTCAGCACAAATCTTGAATAGTTGAAGCGGAGGCGCTTTACCAACCCATGAACAAGGCACCCAAGTTCATATGGGATTTGATCCCATCCCCCAGATTTATTTGACAAGCAGTGAAGGACCACATGTAGCAGGAACTTCCATTTGTACGAGAAGTTAAATTTGTAGACAGTTGATCTGCTAACGTCTCCCCCATATCCGATTTGGAAATAAGAATTGTCCAAATCTGCTTTGGGGAATTACGTTGGAGCGCCCTCATCATGAAGCTCTAGATGCTCCCTGATGATTTGTTCCGAAATGACCAACTCCTGGCCACAGATGCTCGATCTAATGACACGAACCCCATTTAGGGTTTCAATCTGACCATTTGCCCAAATTCAGACATATGGTTTGAGTAATTGTGGGGTTAACAGTTAGAGCGGTGTAGTAGGAAGATTGGGTTAGAAAGGAGACAATATCTGAGAAATCAGCATCTCTTGATGAATCAAGAAGTGCGACTTGGTTGTGCTGAGGGTTGAAGGCCATTTGGAAAGTTGAATGGGGATAATTTGAGCTGGGTAAAGTTGAGTAGGAGAAATTTCTAGGGCTGTAAAATTTGCAAGTAAGAGAGTGAAAATGAATAGTCGAGATTATTTAAAAGATTGTGGAGAGGCGGTAATGGGGGTTAGGATAAGGTGATGATGGGTTTAGTGGATGAAATGACAGTGGCGGTAAGGTTAAAATCAGTTAAATAATCCGACATCATTAACAAAATCTTTACTTTTTACATTGTGGGGCCCAAGAAATTTACGTTACACAGTAAAATCTCTCTTCCGAGTGTAAAACATTTCCAAAGGTAACTTGTCTTCCGAAGGCAATTCTTACTTCCGAAGCCAAAGCTTTGCTTCCGAAGGTTAGAGTTGCTTCCGAAAAGAGAATTTGTAAGTTTCGGAAGTAGATCTGATATGAAATCGATTGCTTCTTCCGAGACCAAAAATTCTTCTGAGAAGAAAGTTATCCTTTGAGAAATTATGCTTCGGAAGATATGAAAATGTCTTCCGAAGGTTAATTTCTCTTTGGAAGGAATTAACACTTAGAAAATTTCAAAGAGAATTTCTTGTAACAGGGCTTAAGTTGTATTGACACAAGACTTACATATTGTTGATACATGTATGTCCCTAGATCATGATATGTGATGTAATAGATCTTGTTTGGTATGATTAATGAACTGATGTTGATAGTCTGTTGGTTATAACGTTTAATAGTTCATTAATGAGTCGTAAATGAATTGATTGAGTTTATGATTACTTGAATGATTACATATAATATTATATTAATTAACATAAACATTCAAACTTAACTTAATGAAGTTCCCATGCGAATGGCTCATGCGAATGAACCATAAGCATAAAGAACCTCATACGATTGACTCAGTCGCACGACTGAACCAGGAGACTGGATCAGTCGTACGACTGTAACATAGATTGGCTCAATCGCACGACTGAACACTCAGTCGCACAATGAACCAACCGCATGGTTCAATCGCACAACTGAACCAAACTAATGGTTCAGTCGCACGATTGAAGAGTGCCAACCTATAAATACAACTCAATTCGTGAAAAACAGGAGATTCGTTCAAGTTCAATTCCATACGAACCCTAGCCGTCCAGAAACCTTCCAAATCGTTCTCCAAGTTCATAGAACACATTAGATCGATTCCTTATCGATTTCTACGTTAGTTTCAATCCTTGATTGATTCTTCGTGTGTTCTCACTGATTGGATCACCAATCAAATAGGATTCCGCACTATTTGATCCGGTATACACGTGATCTCTAGGTATTTCAGTTGAATACCAGGTCCTAACAAGTGGTATCAGAGCTTTTGGCTCGTGATTACGTGTTGATTCAATCAAGATTGCATAAAGTTTGTGTTTTTACACTAAAAACGCAATTTTTGGCATCAAAAGTGATCTTGGAAGTTCCTGCTCATCGAGTGTGGTTTTACGGACTCAGGCAATCAGAACTTGTAAAATTTCGAGTTTTTACGGCTGAAAACCGTCAAACCTAGAAATTTTCGCAAACCAGCGGCTTCAATCGCACGACTGACTCATTCGTACGACTGGACTCCATTCGTACTACTCATACGCACGATTGGACCGAGTCGCACCTTCAGTCGGCCGATTGAATCATTCGTTCGCATAGCTCATACGTACTAGCTTCATTCGCACGACTGAACCAATCGCCCAGTTCATTCGCACGATTGAACCAATCGCAGAGCTTATACGCACGATTAGCTCAGTCGCTCCTTCAGTCACATCAGAAAGTTTGTTTGATTAGATTATAAGTTTATTCATCATGGAAGATCAGATGTCAGCCTTTACAGCTGGGAAAGACTCAAGGATACAGAATCTGTTGCTGCTTGAGAGTGAGGTGGGGAATCACAATAAACCACCAAAGCTCTTGACTTTAGATGAGTTTCCCCACTGGAAACAACGTTTTGAGATCTACCTTAATGGAGTAGATCCTAATCTGTGGGAAGCCATTGAGACAGGTTATAGTACACCGGTGGGAGCTGATGGGGTTAAACTAACATTAAGCGGGATGACCGACGCGCAGAAAGTAAAGTACAATGCAGAGAAAAGAGTATATGCATTGATCACTCAGTCGATCCCCAAAGACATATTCCACCAGTATTCCGAGAACAAGCAATCCAAGAAACTGTGGGATGCGCTAGAGAAGAGATATGATGGTAATGCATCATTGAAGGCAATCAAAGCAAAGGAGTTAAAGAAGGAATTCGATAACTTCTCTTCAATTGGTAATGAAAGCTTGGACGACGTCATAGATAGATTCTACACTTGATGAGCGAATTGCATACCCATGGATGGTGTCACTACCATGGAAGAAAAGTAAGCAACTTCGCCGACGGGTTGCCGGATAAGTGGGCTACATTCGTGTCTAACCTGAGACAGAATGGTATCCTTGTAAAGCTGGATATAAATGACTTCATTCTTAAGTTGTGCGAAGAAGCACTAAGGATGAAGTATAGAGCTCAGAAGTCTTCGTACACACAAAATCCAGCTTTATACAACGCCACACCTCAAGCAAAGGCATCTGGAGCACCTCTCCAGACTGCTTTTGTGTCTAGCTCGTCAGGTCCGTCACATGCCTCTACTTCTGGATCAGACACGTCTGGGTCATCATGTACCCATCATATTGGATCAGAAGCTAACGCTACTAAACTGAAGACCGAGAACTTCGGTAATGTGACCGTGGAAGTAGCACGAGAGCATATGGATCTCTAGCAGCAGTGGTTCATTCATATGATGGACTCGTTGCTGGGAAGATTGGAAACTGCCATCTGGCAGATGAGGACTACGAGCAGGTGGATGAGATGGAGCTCGAAAGAATGGATATAATGTGGGCCTTAGCAAGTGCTGTTCGAAGGGCGAAAAAGTTTGTGAAAAAGACTGGACAAAACTTGGTTGCTACTAAGGACACCACCTTTGGCTTCGACAAGAGTAAAGTGACCTGCTTTAACTGTGGTGAGAAGGGGCACTTCAAACGAGAATGTGTCAAGCCAAAGAAGACGGGGAATGGGAACCCGTTCTCATCATTTAGTCTCCAGGACATGCAACCCTCTAATTCTACTTCATCAAACAAGGACCCTAAAGCACTAACTGCTCATGATGATGAAGGACAGGATTGGAGTTTCAGGTTTGTCTCCAGGAGAATCTAACATTGCCAGTGTCGAGGACATTGACGATGATTCTGCGAGTGAAGGTGATATAGCAGTTGAAATTGCAATGTCACATAGTGAAGAAACAACTGCAGCCGAGGTCAGCTACAAGCCAAATGAGGAAGTCTCCACCTCAGAGACTGAAAAGCCAGAGTCGACAGAACCAGAATCATCTGATGCAGCACTGATGGCTAATACTTCTGGAAACTCAGGTAAGTACCACTGACCGACTTTTTAATAACCATGCTTGTTCTGATTGTGACACGTTTAGGAAGAGCATAGATGACAAATTTGCTAGGTTATTGGACCATAATGATAACTTAGTAAAAGATTTACGTGTGTACTGAGGCAAATAGAGTGCTAAAACAAAATGAGCAGTGTTATAAAGAAAAGATAGACCTATTGACCAAACAACTTAGGGAAACCGAAGTAGTGGCTTTTAACCAAGCAAACGACATTAGGTACTATCTTAACTCCCTAGAAGACACTAAGGAACAAAAAGCAGTTTAGAAGTCGAAGTAAATTCATTAAAACAGAAACTGCATAGTTGGACTAGTTCTTCACACTAGTTCAACACTTAGTAAGAGAAAGGAATAATGGGAGGGATTAGGCTACAAAGTGGTTCCACCACCACCTGAGACCTTGATGAACACCAAGTCTAGACCAGTAAATAATAACCCCATCAAGGATCATGTGGTGACCACTCCTCTTGTTACTGATCCAGACACCTCATGTTCATCTACTGAATCTGGTAAGAAACAAAAGGAGGCCACTTCAAAGGCAAAGGGTAAATTGCCATGTGTTAACCTGGAAAATGAATTTGAAAAAGTTAATTTACAGTCAGGTCAAATAGAGTCAAATCAGAACCTAAAAGGACTTCAAATGTTACTTTTTCACATGCTTCAAGTCAAAAACCAGCTAACCAAAAAGGAAAACAGGTTAAATCAGTAAAATTTGTTATACCAGAGAAAACATCAAACATCCAAGAGTCAAAAACTAAAGTGATTGATGTTACTAGAGTGTCACGCACTTCTCCACAAAGAAAGTCTACTCATAAAGTTGATAGCAGGTCATGCTACAACTGTGGAGAATGTGGACACATTGCTTCTGACTGTCATTTCTATCAGACACCCAGGAAGAAGATAGATATTCTGGACTCTAGACCTAGGTCTTCTAAGCGGAGTTCTCTAACTCCACCTAGAAGAGCTAGTGACCCTAAAGTTCAACCTGTAAGCCAAACGACTGTTTATCATAAACAGGCACTGCACAAATCTGGCTTATGGAAAGAAAAATCCACCCTCGTGTCTGATACTGATAACAAGAAAGAACTGAGCTACCCTCACCTTCTAAGGGTCAATGGGTGGAGTTTATGATGAGTGATGCCTCGGAAACCCAAGACAGTCAAAGCTTGGGTTCCTAACCTAAACTGATCCTTTCACTTGTATGCACAGGGTGCTCGATATAGTGCTGACACTAACACGTGGATAATAGACAGCGGGGCATCTAGGCACATGACAGGAAATAGCGCCCTTTTATCAACGTCAAACAAATAAAAGGAGGGCATGTTTCCTTTGCAGGAAACAAAGGAGGATATATCACAGCTCAGGGAGAAGTGGGAAATGAGAAAGTTAAGTTTGATAAAGTGAACTACGTTCAACAACTTCAGAACAACTTACTTTCTGTGTCCCAAATCTGTGATAAAGGATTTAAAGTCGTCTTCGATAATCAGAAGTGTTACGTGCTGAAGAAAGATTATATGATCCCAGAAGACCAAGTTCTGATGACTGCTTCAAGATTTAAAGACCTTTATGTCTTGGATCTGTCAACAGCTGCCACAACGGATCATGAGGTTCAGTGTTTCTTATCTAAAGCTACTGAGAAGGATTCCATCTCCTGGCATCGGAGAATGGGACACATAGTCAAAGGAAGATGAATCATTTGATTCAGAAGGATTTAGTTAGAGGAGTGAATGTCAAGAACTTCCAACTTCCTGACTTTTGTGTAGCTTGCAAGAAGGGCAAACAAGACAAAGAAGTCTCATAAGGAAAAGAAAGTTCATTCAATAGAACTTCCTCTTGAGCTTCTTCACATGGATCTGTTCGGTCCAGTTAGTACAAGGAGCATCGCAGGCGACGCGTACTGTTATGTGGTCACTGATGACTACTCAAGGTTCACTTGGGTAATGTTTCTGAAATCAAAATCAGAAACTTTGGAGACATTCAAAGAATTAGTAACCACACTGGAATCACTCTACAAGCTCAAAGTTCGACAAATACGCTCAGACAACGGGACAGAATTCAAGAATCAAGGGATGGAGGCATCTGCAAGGAAAAGGGAATTGTGCATCAATTCACCTCTGCCTACACACCTCAGATGAATGGAGTTGCTGAGAGAAAGAACAGGAGCTTGATAGAAACAGCCGGACTATGCTGGCAGACTCGAAACTGCCTATCCAATTCTGGAACGAGGCAGTGGCAAATGCGTGCTATACACTGAACAGAGTCCTAATAGTCAAGCGCCACGGAAAGACATGTTATGAGCTACTTCAAAGACGCAAACCGAATTTGAGTATCTGAACCTTTTGGCGCACCGTGTACACTTCTGAAGAAGACACAAGAAGAAAAATTCAGCGAGAAGGCAGTTGAAGGAATTTTCTAGGATACAACATACCGAACAAGCGAGTTTACAATAACTCAACGGGGCTTGTAGAAGTGTGGTGTAATGTCGATGTTCAGAGATATACCACACCCCTACAGGCAAAGGACCTGCATACCTTCGATTATGATGGATTCTTCAAATCCTTCAACATCTCTCTCTCTCCCCTGGATGATGAGTTAGCTACTAGGATGATGTATGATATACTAAACACTCCATCCAGCACACAGGGCGAGTCATCTACTCAGTCAGAAGGGGTAGTCGATGAAAGTGACTCCTCCTCTGAAGATGAAACTGAAGCAGATGACCAGAACGTCAGGAGGAACAGGTTCCAGTTCCTGAAAGTCCACAAGCATCCACAAGTGATGCACCCTCGACTTCGGAACCTCAAACTCCAACCTCCTCAGATGCAGACCAAAATGTGCACAATCTTGGTTCGGAGGTGACTGTGCCGACTACTCCAGGATCACGACTAAACGTCTATCATCCCCTGACAATGTTATTGGAGATGTCCGATCAGGAGTACAAACCCGAAATCAGCTATACTCAGCTGATTACGCCTCAGTTATGGAGAAGGGTTACATACATGATGGTGCTTATCGATGTTTGTCTCGCAGGTTGAGCCAAAATATGTCAGTGAAGCACTAAATGATGAGGCGTGGGTGAGTGCCATGCAAGAAGAACTTCTGCAGTTTAAGAAGTTAGGTGTATGGACACTGGTAGATAGACCTAAAGGTGCTAAAGTCATTGGCACCAAATGGGTACTAAAATGTAAGAAGGATGACCAAGGAGTCATCATAAGGAACAAAGCTCGACTGGTGGTTCAAGGTTTTCGCCAAGTCGAGGGTATTGACTATAACGAAGTGTTTGCACCCGTGGCAAGGATGGAAGCTATTCGTATCTTCCTCGCCTATGCCTCGTACATGAAGATTAAAGTCTACCAATTAGATGTGAAGAGTGCATTCCTTCATGGTGAAATAAGGGAAACAGTCTATGTCAGTCAACCCGAGGGATTTGAAGACCCTTATCATCGGGATAGAGTTTACAAGCTCGACAAAGCTTTATATGGGCTTCATCAAGCTCCTCGAGCTTGGTACGAGAAACTCTCGACTCATCTTGTGAAACACGGCTTTCGCAGGGGAGTCATTGACTGTACACTGTTTATTAGAAAAGGATGGTGACCTACTGCTTGTACAGATCTATGTTGATGACATAATCTTCGGGTCAAAGAACGAAGAGTTATGCAAAGAGTTTGAAGCAGTGATGAAGAAAGAGTTTGAGATGAGTGCAATGGGGGAGATGAAGTTCTTTCTCGGGTTACAGGTGGATCAAACACCTAATGGGATCTTTCTACATCAGACCAAGTATGTAGGAGACATTCTCAGTCGCTTTGACATGGAGAATGCATTGCTGCTGGGACTCCACTTGCTACGAATCATGATATAGCACCTGATGAGAGTGGAGATCTTGTAGATGCCACTATGTACGAGGAATGATTGGATCCCTCATGTATCTCACTGCCTCAGACCTGATATCATGTATGCTACATGTTTATGTTCCAGATATCAGGCTAAACCTAAGGTCAATCATCTAATCGGGGTCAAAAGGATCTTTCGCTATCTAAAGGGTACACCCACCCTGGGGTTGTGGTATCCTCATGATGACGATTTTGAGCTCACAGCGTATAGTGACTCGGACTATGGAGGCTGCAAAATGAACTACAAGTCTACATCAGCAGGGTGTCAATTCTTTGGGAGAAGATTAGTTACATGGCAGTGTAAGAAGCAGACATCGGTTGCATTGTCAACCTGTGAAGCCGAATATGTTGCTGCTGCAAGTTGCTGTTCCCAATCATTTGGATTCAACAGCAAATGCGGGATTACGGTTTGAAATTCGTCTACTCCTATTTTTTTGATAACTCTGCTGCAATTGCAGTAACCAAAAACCCGGTTCAACATCCTAAGACCAAACACATCGGTATTAAATACCACTTCATAAGAGACTGTTTTGAAAAGAACTTATAGATGTGGTTAAAATTAATACTGATTTTCAACGTGCTGACCTATACAAAAGCCTTTGATAAACCACGTTTTCAATACTTGCTAGAGGTCAACGGCGTTAAAAAGAAAAGTGAGGTAATTCCTGATGACAATAATGTATAGTCCGATGTAGTTTCGTTAAAGTTTACTTTATCTTATGTTATCTGTTTTTTGTCTGTTACATTTATGTCATGTTACCTTGCTGTTATTAAAATCCAAAAATAATTAAATCCGAAATGATTTTAGTATTTTAGGGGGAGAATATGTCAGCAAGTTAAAATTAAAAAAAAAAAAAAAATGAGGGAGAAGGGGTAACTAGCTGAAATAAGGTAGATTGTGTCTGTGATACTAATTCAATACCTTGGAATATGATAGTACACAGGAACAAATCAAGAGGGATTTTAAAATTAAGGTTTGAAAAGATGCAAAAGTTCAAAGTATAAGTCTGCGTAGTCTAAGCAATAAAAACGGGAAAATGATAGAAAACTGGCAACTCCTAAGGTGACACAGAGAAAGTAGACTTAGAGGCTGCTAGACCACAAATGATATGTTGGTAGATTCAACACAATAGACAATTAGACCTGATTGGTGATCTCAAGATCAAACTAAGCTGTTCACTGACTGTGGATTCCATCTTATCACTGGTTAACACAATCAAATATTCCAATAAGGGGTAATGAGCATTTAAACGCCACAAAAGTGTGCGGATGACCAAAATTAGAGCAAAGCAAGGAAAAATGAAAGACAAATGCAATAAAGCTAATGGCTCATGTTGTTGGTGCATTTTGTGTAAAATAAAAGTAAGCTGCTCTAACAAGGAGATAGGTTGTGTGCCTCTCTGCTGTGCGATGGCATGACCTGAGGATAAGCATAACCTAGATATTCTAGAATTCACTGTTGTTTGCCGCCTCTCTGCTGTGCGATGGCACTGACCTGAGGACAGGCTTCTCTTTGAAAGCTCTAAGAATAGTCTCTTCTTGTAATAATACCCGTAGACCGCTCAAAACTCTGAGGAATGTTGATTACCATATAAGTGTGGGATCCACAAATGTTAGCTGAAATAATTAAACCTAATCAGTCACCAGTCTGCGTCAAAAGTCTGTGTATGGATTTAAGTGGACAAATATACTGACAATCTTAGTGGCTACCTTCTCAAAAGTTCAACTCAATGTGAAGATCTAAGAGTTTCAGTATGATTTCCTTAAGTTGCTAACGACTCTGGATGAATACCGAGAATTTAGCATCAAAGAGCTTTGATAACAAGTCCCAAAATGATTTGATATTCCTGTATGATTCAAAATTGATTTGGTCCAGATATGATCAATCTAAATTAAAGCTGTCTACTCCGAATCAAATCCCTTAGATGTTCATCTTAGGGTTTATCTCTCACAAAAAATCCAAACATAAACTTTAGTTGTGTAGTTAGGTTAAGTTACTATGTTTATTTTTTTAGTTGTGTGTCTGTCGGACTACATCAGGGAAATCAGAAGGGAATTATCTTACCTAAAAGGGTCATGTCTGAGATGGCCACATGGTTTTAAAATTTAAATGGTCACGTCTGAAGTGACTGAATTGGTAAGAGCTTACAAGGTTATTATCAAAAGTGAAAAGGGTCTGAATAGTAAATGTTGAAAATGACTGTAAACTCACAAAGTGTGACCCATTCGCTAGTGGATCATGGTTATGCGAATGGCTTCCAATCGGCCGAATGGACATGAATTGTTTCATTCGACCGAATGGAAGGGGAGAATGAAACAGGAGACCGACTGAGGCTCAGTCGGTCAACTAAAGGGGCGAATGAAGGAGACCGAATGAGTCAGTCGACCGACTGAGACTCAGTCGGCCGACTGAATGCGATTGACTAGGCCAATCGTACGACTGAACCTCAGTCGCCCGATTGAACTGAGCGACTGAGGCCAGTCGGCCGAATGAACCTAGGTTTAGTATTTAAAGGTCTTAATCGATCGCATATCACTCATCACTCCCAAAAAAACCCGAATCGCGCTCATTACCGTTACCCTGTCGAAATTGCCTCCGATTATGATATACTGTGCGTTTAAGATTCTTCGTTCCAGTGACGTTTTACAGGTACACTACTCCTTGAACCTATCAAAATCAGTACACCACCGAATTACAATATCTACATTGGATTAAATCAAGAACCGACCTGCGAATCGACCTAATTGCCTATGTAAATGAAGCAATATGTAAAATTGAGTTGACTAGGTTATTAGTGACAAGTAGACGAGGCTAATGGACCATTACATACGGTAAAAGACTTAGATTGGTCAAGATTCGACCCACAGGTGATCGAACAGTGGGGCGAGCGACTGGACGTTCGAATGAACTCCAATCGCACGATTGAACCTTGCGATTGGATCATTCGACCGATAGAACCACCCGAATGAGTCCAGTCGGCAGATTGAACTCAATGCATCAATCAGCCGATTGAACTCAATCGCATGGCTCAATCAGCCGATTGAACTCAATCGCATGGCTCAATCAGCCGATTGAACTCAATCGCATGTCTCAAACACCCGACTGAACTCAGTCGCATGTCTCAAACAGGCGAATGACTTCAGTCGCATGATTCATTCGCACGAATGAATCAAAATGACTTTCAACTTTACACTTAGAACAGAAGTTTTCATGTCATATGTATTAATAGTTCTATGTCTTGTGTGTTACAGATAAATGGAAGAAAAGTGGACCATAAATCCCAAGCACAACATCTGTGCCCACTTAGATCACACCACCAGGAACGGGGCTGAGTTTACCAAAATAATTGCATTTCTGAGACGGTCCCGGATCTATAAGGCGATCTCCACTCCTTGCACGCCTTACAGATCACTCCATCAGGCATTCTGGGAAAATGCCTCGGTGGACCGCTCTCGTGAGCCTACTGTATCAGGAGCTCCATACTGGGCCATGGTATTGAGATCTCTGCCGCCGATATTCAGAGGGTCCTGGAGTTCGGGGAGGATGCTGATCATCCTACAAAACTACATCCATTGACTGTAAGAGGATGCTTCTCAGGCTAAAGTACGCTGGGGGAGATCAACCTGAGCCCCCAGTACAAGTACTTAGCCACGTGATTCTAAAGTGTGTAGCTTCAGGAGGGGTGGTTTGACGACCTCTCAGACCAGATACAAAATGCCTACGTGGCACTGGTTCTGAACCACCCCTTTAGTTTTCCAGCATGATATTCTCCTACTTGGTGGAGAATTGGAGGTAAAGGGAAAAGAGGGGTTCTGTATGTACCCCAGATTCTTACAGCTTATCTTCAACGAGAAGCTGCCGCAGTTGCCAAAGAGAGTCATGACGCAGTGGCTCTGGAAATAATGGATGATACGACTCTGGGCAGAATGAGAGTTTACAGGGGTAAGCAGATTAAACCCCAGGTGAAGAGAATGATTGGCCACTTAGCAGATGAAAGCTATGTGGCACCGGGGAGACGCCAATGGCGTCACGAGGACAGTGACTCCGATGGAGCCGATTGTCCTCCCTACTGATGACTCTGAGGAGGATGACATCTGAGGATGAGGCTGTTCCATCCCGAGGCACCATGTCTGACTCTGTTCCCTCGTGTCTGGCTCACCTGCTGAGGTAACTGAGTCAGCAGGATTCCAAAGATTTTGTGCTTACCGAGGAAGATGAAGATGAATCTGATGAGGAGCCATTGACTCGGACTGTGGGAAGGAAAGTAGTTCCCACAGAGCACGGGTAAGGGTTGTCGGTGAACAACCGAGAGGATCCGGAGATACAGAGACGGATCCATCATATGCTCCGGAGTCCTCAGGGGGGTTGAAGGGGAGCATCCCGAGGGGAACGAGGAGGAAGGAGAAAACGGATGGCTCAACCCATGGTCAAAAAAGAAAAAGCGAAGGTAACCTTCATCACCACACCTCCCCCATACCTTCCACCACTACCACCTCTGCAGACACACCTTCCACCACCATACCTCTCCCCACAGCAACCACAACCACCACCATACCATCACCACAAGCCAGACCCCTGCTACCACTACTACATTCACCCCACACTCACCACCACCATCATCCAGACCCTACCCGATATTCACCACCTCCACCACGACCACTAGCCACCAACACCGAGCCCTCAGCCTACCCTCACACACCTCTCGATCTCCTCTACCTCCAATAGGGGTAGAGGAACAGCTGGCAGCCTTAAACAGAATAGTGCTACGACTGCTGGCGGCTGATGAGGAAAAGACCTCTCAGATCCGCCAGCTCACCGACCTGACTGCTGCACAATCGCAGAAACTCGCAGAGCAGGATCGAGCTATTAAAGAGCAGGCCCAGAAATTGGCTGCTCAGAACACAGAGTGGACCAACTCCGAGCACAAAGCGTCACATCAGGTAAGCAGATAGAGAGTTGGAAAAGGCAAAGAGGTCCATTTTGTTAAATTAAAAGGATCAAAGGAGGAACCTCTAAAAATAAAAGATGGAGAAAGAGAAAGAGAAATGATGATGATGATGATGATGGTGATTCTGATGAAGACTGAAGAAAGAGAAGCTGCAGACTCGGTCTGCTTCTGGTCAAGAGCGAAGATCGAAGAATCGACAGGATCACCATCTACCACTTCTGCTCCTCCGAGCGACGAGCCAGGATTCAAGAAAAGTACAGATTAGAGTCTTATGTATTTATTTTTTGTGATTGAATCATGGAATGAAAAACAGTGTGTTGAATGTGATATATGAAGTTGATAATAATTTGGTTTGATCACTTACAAATGGTTATGTGTTGAATGTTATATACTAAGTTAATAATTCTGTTTGATCACTTACATGGTTTATGTGTTGAATGTTTAAATCAAACAGATCCAAACTTTCAAAGGGATGAGTTTGATATTGCTCCCCTTCAACAGGTAAGTCTCAACTCACAATGATTCTTGATCTGCAAGGGATTTTCAGAAGGTCAGTGAGTTATACACCTGAAGAAGGTGAAATAATTCACGACCTATCTAACGAGCAACTGGCAGAAATGTTCAGACTCAATCCTGATGATATTGTCAAGGATGCTCCAACAGTTGATTCAACCAGTGACGACGAACTACACGACGTTGATGAAGTTGAGGTTGAAGATATTGCTGCTGAAGAGTACCCTCAATACGCTGACAACGCGGGTAATGTGGTCCCCAATCTGGGTGAGTCCCTAGTCAGTGATATGTTTGAGGTACTGGACAAGATGGAGCAGGAAGCAGGAAAGAACGAAGGAACAGCCCAAGCCTCAAACGAAGATGTATACATTCGAAGGCTGAATGGGCTGAATGTTTTAAGGAAGTCAGAGCCCAACGTGATGCACCGAAGAGGGATGCCTACACCAAGTTCTACAGCGTCAAGAAACATCTTACGGTGTCAGGCAGGATTATAGCATGGGCCTATTTTGATGATCTTAACGTTTATGCCGTTAAGAGGGAAAAGGGCATAGAGTACTTTAGATTTCCACATGATCTAAAGACTCTACCTGGATTTGAGCTCAACCAGCTGGTCAAGTTGAAGCTGTTGTATGCTGACACGCGAAAAAATGTCAGGCTGGTTTGAGGCTGCCCTCAAGAAAGAGTACCACACCAGATGGATTAACTTCAGACCTCAACAACCAAAGGTATTAGAAGGTCTGAGATGGATGCCATTACTGGAAACCTAAGATTGTGTTGAAGTGGAGTCCTCCTCGCACTATGTCGAGAATTCCTCTCAGGGAAATGCCACAGGACTTCACTCCACACTTCAAATGGTGGTACTATGATTGGAGAACTGCTGAAGCTGTCATAGTTCTAAACAAAGGGGATCAAATGGATACTGTCAGGGTATTCGACCCATGTGGCTAACCAACTTGTCTGCTAATGATGTCTATACATTATACAAGTGGCCACTGTTCTATGACACACAAGACATTGTACAAGCCCTCCAATTCCAAAATGTTATACGACTTTGCTTTGCGTTTGATATTCATGCGGGAGTCACACAAGAGGACAAGTACAAGAAATATGAGAAGGTAATGAAGAAAAACAAGACATTAGAGAGATCTAGGTCCAAGGGGAGTTTGTTGATACATGTATGTCCCTAGATCATGATATGTGATGTAATAGATCTTGTTTGGTATGATTAATGAACTGATGTTGATAGTCTGTTGGTTATAACGTTTAATAGTTCATTAATGAGTCGTAAATGAATTGATTGAGTTTATGATTACTTGAATGATTACATATAATATTATATTAATTAACATAAACATTCAAACTTAACTTAATGAAGTTCCCATGCGAATGGCTCATGCGAATGAACCATAAGCATAAAGAACCTCATACGATTGACTCAGTCGCACGACTGAACCAGGAGACTGGATCAGTCGTACGACTGGAACATAAGATTGGCTCAATCGCACGACTGAACACTCAGTCGCACGAATGAACCAACGCATGGTTCAATCGCACGACTGAACCAAACTAATGGTTCAGTCGCACGATTAGAGTGCCAACCTATAAATACAACTCAATTCGTGAAAAACAGGGAGATTCGTTCAAGTTCAATTCCATACGAACCTAGCCGTCCAGAAACCTTCCAAATCGTTCTCCAAGTTCATAGAACACATTAGATCGATTCCTTATCGATTTCTAACGTTAGTTTCAATCCTTGATTGATTCTTCGTGTGTTCTCACTGATTGGATCACCAATCAAATAGGATTCCGCACTATTTGATCCGGTATACCGTGATCTCTAGGTATTTCAGTTGAATACCAGGTCCTAACAATATTAAAAAGGTTTTCAAAAAGAGATCAATTAATCAATGTTTATCATCCAATAGCTGTGAAGAGATACTTAACCTTTGTTCATCAAAAGCTTTGGAAACAGATCAGCATATTGTTCATTGAATCAACTTTAATTAAATTGATTAGATTTTTCTCATGAAGGTCTCTAATAAAATGATGACATGTGTCAATGTGCTTAGTCTTGGAGTGCTTCACGGGATTTTCAGTAATGGATAGCACTGTTGTTGTCAATAGGATAGGAGTACTCATAAAGTTGAATCAATAGTCTAACATTGATTTTGAATCATAGCATGAGCACAGCAGCTAGCAGCAGCAATGTATTCAGCTTCAACAGTTGATGTAGGACACAAGATTATTTCTTGCATTGCCATGAGATGATCCTTCACCAAGAAATTGAATCCTCCTGATGTTGTTTTCTTGTCAATATTGCAGTCTCCATAGTCACTGTCAGGGTATCCATAAAGATTGAAATCCTTGTTTCGGGATACCAGAGACCTATTGAGGTGCTCCTTTGAGGTATCTGAGGATTCTCTAACAGCAGCCAGGTGAGACACCTTAGGAGCAGCCTGAATCTTGCACAAATGCAAGTAGCAACATGATATCAGGTCCACTGTGTTAGATACATCAGAGAACCAATAATTGCCCTATACTGATGTTGATCAGTATCCTCCCCCTCAAGGTCAGGACAAAGATTATGGTTTCTGGGTATGGGTGTCTGGCAGGCTTGCAATCCTTCATCTCAAATCTTTCTAAGATGTCAGAGACATATTTAGATTGATTAATGAAGAATATATTGTTTAATGTGATGTACTAGCATCATATTAAATGATCTTTCTATAAAATTTAAACTTAATAATCATAATTAGTGAACATTTTTTCCCGTAATATAATAACCACCAACAACAATTTTGAATCTCTTACAAGAATGTTCCAATTTTTATCATTATTTTCAACCTAAAAGTATTTAAACTAATACTATTATATGTAATGTTATGATATTATGATATTTGTCGATGCATTCTTATATCAATTTCGTTAGTTTACACTTTCATTCTCCTTATAGATACATATTATAATGGACACTTTTACAAGTAATCTTATCATAACCGAGATTTTATCAAGAATGCCTGCTAAATCTGTTGCTCGCTCCAAAAGTGTTTGCAAGGAGTGATTGTTTGCTTTGTCATCATCAGATTTTATAAACATGCATGCTCGCCGTATGTCAACATCATCTAAACCACGAATGCTTTCTATTACCGATTCAACCATATCTATTGATCCCCTTACTCCACTTCCACCGCATCAAAAAGATTATATCATGCTACTGACCCTTTCTTCGTGAATCCTCAAGACTCCTTGATACTCTCTAACCTTCGTGGCCTTATATGTGTTGCTACAAAATCCACTCATGATTATTCTTTTGGAACCCAATATCAAATCTTTATAGAAAAATAATGACATAGGATGGTAATGGCTTTTATAAAGACCTTAAGGATGCGCTTGAGATATACATCGAATGTGATGATGATTACAAGCTCTTGCACATAAAGCGTCGAAAACAAAAAAATATATGCTTTTATTTACTCTAGAAACCAAAATATATGGACACTGATTGACTTCATAATTAATAATCATAATGGTACAAATTTATTTGATTGGACATCTGGTACATTTTGTAAGGATTCTTTATTCTTAATCGTTAGGGAATCGTGGAATGGTGGGTTTCAAGTCGTTATTTCACTCAATGTGGACAACATGATGTTTAAGGAGATAAGTTCTCCACATCCTAAAAATATATTTTGCGAAGGACATTTAATGATTGTGAAAGATGAACTATTCATGTTTCTTAGTTGTGGATCTCCTTGAGTTATCCTTATTCATTGACTCAATTGTGTGGTGTTCATGATGTCAAGAGTAGGAGGAACTTATTAGTTACAACAAAATAGGGAACCAAGAGACAAACAATAGAACAAACAAGAATATAATGGTTTCATTAATAAAACCTAATGATTACAAGCTCGTTAAACATAAGAATCAAGACTCTTGCAAGGGGAGATCGAGCATGATCTCCCCTCTCATCCGGCAGCACCTAGGCCCCGGGCACACTCCTTAACCTTTCTACACAATAAAATGGTATTTATAGGCCTCAGCCCATATCAAATGCGACTGGGCCCATTCGTACGATTGGGCCATGCGTATGGTTCAATCGTACGACTGGACCATACATATGGTTAAATCATACGACTGGACCATACGACTGGACCATACTTATGGTTCCCTCTTACGAATGGCCCCAATAGCATCTCTCAGTCGCACGACTAGTCCATTAGCATGGCTCAATCGTACGACTGAGTCTCATTCGCATATGCTCCTGCGAATGACCCAGTTTCATGTGTTTACAACATATCAGGTGTATTACATTAAGCTTAGACTATTCGTCAAGCGACGAACACACTATATATGGCAATATATGCTCCAACAAATTTCCCCTTGGACGTTGCTTGCAAATAGTAGATAACACCCCTTACAATCTTCAGTCAATCTTTACTCTGGTTTCTAATAGAATCAAATGAAAAACCATATTAGCCTATGTTGCCGATCCGTCAGGTTGCTACAGTATCCGTGAAAATGAATTTAGGCATAATAGCTTTCGTTTACTTTGCAAAACACCATCATAGCAGCGAGATTCCCCATATGTCTGATTTTTCCAGATAATGACATGAACAGTTTTCCATTGCTTCAATCTTCACATAGGCTAAATTGATTAACATTAACACTTGTAGAAATTCCCCCTCAAATTCAGCATATCTTAATATATAAATGTTGTGCTCTACTGGCGTCTTCACACGGTGTATTGGGCAAAAAGTAGAAGGTTTTAATCCACAGCTGACAATCTCAAACAAATCAGCATGCACTCAGATTCATCAGAAACCGGCTCACATCATCACTTTCTGATTGCGTCTTCAATTTCTCTAAACATGGATTCCCCCTAAAAGTCAGAATCCTCTCTGTGCAGATAAATAAAACTTGATTGGCTCATAAATAGTCAGATGCTCCTAACTACCCCACAAAATCAGCACCGACTACTGACATCTTATCTTCTCTCTTTTGTGTTCTAACTACAATCACCTATTCTGGAAGTCCAACGTATAATGGGGTATGCATCGAACTTATTGGACAAAAGAACCTCAAGGTGAATGTGCTTCGCTCATCCTCAAATTTGTGCAAAAGGTAGTTCCAGAAAAATTTTTTTGGTCTGGAACACCGTTCATTCGTATGACATGGAGTACAATTATCATATTCGTGTGAGTGGATAATACGAATGATATCTTCATGAGACTAGTCATAAGACTGGTCCAGTAGCATGACTGGTCATAAGACTTGTCCAGTCGCATTCCAGTCATACGAATAGTCCACTCGCATGGTCCAATCATACGAATGGTCCATTAGCATGGTCCAGTCATACGAATGGTCCATTCGCATGGTCCAGTCGCATGAGCGGATCTGAATGCAGATTTTCAGATCTGCAGCCGCATGGCCGCAAAAAAACTTAATCTGATGAATTTCACATGAACTGAAACAAATAATACATCATCATATTTGCAAGGGTGATAAGACGTGTTTCCGAGTTCGATTTTAACCAAGAACCAACACACGTAACAAGATCCAAGCAAAACACGAATAACACAAAGTGGGTTTAACGTCAAGGAACCTAAAATAGATCCAGAAATCAAGAGCTCGGGTTGCTAGAATGATTGTTAGATCATTCTAGCAGTAACCTGGCTCTGATATCAATTGTGAAGTCGGTAGATCGGTTGACATCCGAGCATGTTCTATACGAAAGGAAACAAAAACCAAAACCAAGAGATAAACAATAAAACGAATAAGAATATAATGGTTTCATTGATAAAACCTAATGATTACAAGCTCGTTAAACATAATAATCAAGACTCTTGGCAAGGTAGATCGAGCATGATCTCCCCTCTCATCCGGCAGAACCTAGGCCCTGGGCACACTCCTTAACCTTTCTACAAAACGAAACTAGTATTTATAGGCCTAAGCCCATATCAGATGCGACTGGGCCCATTCGTACGATTGGGCCATGCGTATGGTTCAATCATACGACTGGACCATACATATGGTAAATCGTACCACTGGACCATACTTATGGTTCAGTCTTACGAATGGCCCCAATAACATCTCTCAGTCGCACGACTGGTCCATTAGCATGGCTCAGTCGTACGACTGAGTCTCATTCGCCTATGCTCCTGCAAATGACCAAGTTTCATGTGTTTAGAACATATCAGGTGTATTACATTAAGCCTAGACTATTCGTCAAGCGACGACACACTATATATGGCAATATATGCTCCAACAGATATGCTTATGAGATTCATATGAAAATTGGATGCTTTGATACATACCTTCCAATGAACGCTTTTAGTGATTTTAGAGGAGCCGTTTTCTTTGAGAGTATATTGTCTGTGTATGTTTAGTGGGATTTTAATTTTTTTTTGTCTAATGTTTAAGTGAATAGTTGACATTTCTTTATCTTGTATGAATTATTGGATCAAATTCCTTATCTTATTGCTTTAGAATTATTATGTGTATAAATTTTGGTATATTGTTATATGTCACTAACTTTATTCATACAATACAATGAATCAAGATATCAAACATCAAAATACAATTATGTGCTACAACTATAATGATTAGAATAATAAAGAAATCAACCTATGTCGTTTGTAGTATAATAGTAAAAAAGTAACACTTTACATTTAATCATCATAACTATTATTTTAGGTAATTAATTACTACACCTTAGTTACCTAATTCATTACGACATGATTGAATCATGTTATTTTAATTACATAATTTATTCTTATATTGACTCTTATAGATCATGATAATATTATCAGGATTTCAATTATTTGAATACTATAATTTCTAATTAGTAAACATAAATTTAATTATTTTATAACAGGTGAGATAAATTATGGATTATAATGAAGCTGCGAAAAGACGTAAGCTTAGGAAAATTTATTTGGACTGTAAAAGAAATAAATCCACTCCGGCGTGCTTCGATACTCAGTACCAGTTTAGAAATAATATACAACACTAAAAGGTAAACACTTTATTTTTCATATTAAAATAATGTGTTAGATCTAGGAACAATAGGTCTACATTCTTTTTTATAGGCTTAGAACTTTAATCAACGTTTGTAATGAACATTTGTTTTTTATTATTTTGATGTATGTATTATGTATATAGGTTAACCTATATATGTGTTGATTTATGTGTATGATCGCATGTTCAAACATTATACTTGGTCAAATTGTGAAATTGACTAAGTATAAGAAACATCTACGGATGAACATTTATGTTCTTCCGTAGATATCTTTCTTACAAGAATACATCCGAAGATCTTCTACGGATAAACATCGGTGCATATGAGAGTACTACAAGACCAAAGACACGGTGAATAACAAACACATGGATAGCATCAAGTGAAGACTTGTACGGAAGAGCAAACTCCTACAGAAGACAGAGTTGCTGCAGAAGACCAAACACTTGTACTTAAATGATACAAGCAATTCAAGTCAACAAGTCAAACATGGTTTCCAAGAGATTTATTTTTTCTTAACAGAAACATGTATACGAGTCCTAGGTTTTACATCAAAAAAGGGTGACAACATACAAACCATCACATCATTCCACAAGATTAACAAAACACAAAACCTTAGCAGCCATCACATCATCACACCAAAATCATAAGCACAATCATAGCAAAGATTATTGTTACCAATTATTATTTGATTATTTATAATCATTAATCATTTTAATGAATTACTTTTGATTCAAAATAGTTTCTTTTGCATATTGTTGAAATCATTCGAGTGTTTATTACATGTATTTATTGTCTTCGATATTTAATATTTGATCAATTAACCAACGATTAATGATGATTCCACAATTATTAAATCGAAACCAATCTAACACTAATAATTCTTGATTGTGATCCATGTATTCACAAGTGGTATCAGAGCCAAACACTCATTAATTTAGATCAATGGATCTATCGGTGTTAGAATTGTTTAATTGATTACTTAATTTATTAGATCTATTAGTACTAACTAAATCTAATGATTTTAAGCAAAATTGGTTTGGTGTGAAGTGTTATTTTTCAAAATTCGATAAAACAATGATTTGTCTTTTAGCGAGCATTATTACATTGCTCGGTCAACATTGATCTATTTTCACAGTTAATTGAAACATAGATCTGTGTTATTGACTAACATTCATTAACTATTCAATTGATTGAACAAAAACATTAACAAAAATCCTTAATTTTTATTAATTATCAATAAGAGGATTGACTGATTTTGATCTTTACTACTTAGTTAATTCAATAATTAAGTTCTTGTCATTTATCGGTTCATTAATCCATAAGAAACTTTGTTTTAGTTAAGCTTTAATACTTGACTAAAATGAGTAATTTTGTTGGTGGATCATCATACCAGGCTTCAAAGTTGGAAACAAAAGTGGATTTTAAGTCCTGGAAAATCAAGTTTAGGAATCATGTGAATTACAATAATTCTGACTTATGGGTGTCTATAACTGAAGGTCCTTATATTCCACTCGCTCTTGGGCTGGATTATAATGACAGTAATCAACCTATAAGTACAAAAGATCTATCATCTAAGGATGTCAAAAAGGTTAAGTCGGTATTAAAGCATACAGTCTACTTAGTATGGCTTTACCTAAAGAAATACTAATCAGGTGTGAGAAATATAAAACAACAAATTCCTTGTGTAAGATACTTCATACACTCTATGAAGGGAGTGATGAAATCCAAAGCATAAGAAAAGATAATCCTTGCTCACAATATGAAACATTTTATCATATTGAGGTTGGGTCAATTCCTCAACAACTTCATAGGTTTATGCAATTGGTAACCAAGATGAACATCTTGGAGCTGAAGTATACCAACGAGGTATTAAACAAAAGGATGCTCCATACTTTGCAAGAAAGTTATAAGCAAACTGTCCATGATCAAGAACACCCTTGATCTCAAAACCATTGGTTTAGATACATTGGTGGCTAAAGTTGAAGCTCTTGAAATGGATGAGAAATAAAGAAACAAGAGTGTGAGAACACATGTCACTTCTTATCATTTTAAAGAAAGTTAAAGTGTTGGAAGTGCCTTTGTTTCTAATGAGGATAATGACAACTCTTGTGCTATTAGTGAATATGAAGAAGAAGTTAATTTCTATGACTCAAAACCACCGAAGAAATCTTCTTAAAGCAAATCAGGAAAAGAAAAGGAAAGACTTGAGGAAAGAAAAGAACCATCTTCATCATCAGCAAAGACTTCATCAAACAACAATCAAGCATAACCTATTACTGTGATTCTAGATTCTGAAGAACAAAAGGCAGCTTTTGTTTCTTTTAGCTCAAGTTTTAAATTACATGGGAAGCACTTTAACTCCTGCTAACATCTGCCAACAAGACCTTGAAGAACTGCCTCTAGATATTGTAGAGGAAATGGATCTTCAGTGGCAAATGGATATGATTGCTTATAGAGCCAAACAGCACTTGAGAAGTAACTAAAACTTTGTTGTAGCAAGTAAAACAACTAAAATTGGTGTTGATAAGTCAAAGGTGAGATATTTCAAATGCAATCTCTATGGTCAATTTTCAAGAGAATGTAATCAACAATCATCTGCTGACATGAAACAAGATCAGGAAAAACAGTCTCATCAACATCAATCTTATCAACCATCAACAACTCAATGATCTTTCAAACAACCTTAGCTAACCAGTTCATCCCCACCAGTAACAAGTGCACTAGCAGGCCTAGTAATTCAAAAGAAACTAGGTTGATCATCTTACAAGATGGAAACTATGACCGGAGCATGTATGAGAAGGAAGTGTTAAAGAAAATCAAGCACTAATTGCAACATGGAGAACAAAGTTCCACCCATGGCTAGAGAGGTAAGAGAAAGATTATGTTCATCATTATGTGTTGAGGAAGTTGAAAGATACAGAGTCCATGCTCAACAACTGGCTAACAAAGTAAAAAAAACAATGATTTTAAATGAATCTCATGTAAGAGAGCACACTCTATATCAAATCAATATTAACTCTTAACAGAAAGATTTTGATAAACTTGTTTCTGAAAATTATATTTTAAACACGCAAGTTGAGCATCTCACCACTTCTTTAACAAAATGCATGGCTGATCATGCATCAACTAAAGTGAAACTTCAGAAGTTTCAACTTCCATCTCATCAGTATGAGAAATTATTAAATTCTCAGATTGATTCAAAGAACAGGTATGGGTTGGGTTACAATGCAGTTGCACCCCTCTAAATGATAACTATACACCTTTACCTGAAACAATGACAAACAGTTTGTCAAAACATTTTGTGCCAAGCACCAAGATTGAATCAAAATCTAGCAAACTGGTTAATAATAATGAGTCTGAGGTGAGTGAAACTGAGTCTTTAGAATCAGAACAAGTAAAACTAAATGACTCATAATTTGACTTGGATAAATGTGATGAATTGGATGATTCTAATGAACATGATGATGAATATGAGGATGAACTGGATCCTAGTAAGAATGTTTCAGTTGAACCAATCATTCTTAAAGTTCTAGATGAAACCACGTTGCCTTATCCTCCTAAGCAAAGAAACATGTTGAAGACTATATGCAAAAGGATAGCTCAGTTGAATGAAGGACTTCAAGAACTACAATCAACAAAAACCTTCAACGGAAGTCACTGAAAAGTGCATAGCTCCGGAATAAGTTAAAACTCTCACAGAAAAGAGAAATCAACCACTATCGCATAACTTCTCTAGAAGCAGAACATTTCTGCATCAGTGGCACATCTACAGAAAACAAATCTATTGAGTCAGTAGAAGATCATCGGAAGCCAGAATGAACAATCAAAAAGAAAACAAAGCAGAAAGCTATGAATGCTAAACAACAGACTTCAGCTGATAAACAAGAACCTTTTGACATCATGTCAGGAAAGGGAAAGGGGCCATCTACTAAAAAGTTTGAAAAGGAATTGAAGACTCAAAGGAAACAAAAGAAGAAGAAAGTGATTGAATCTGAGAATGAGTCAGAAGAAAAGTATTGCAAATGGTGTGACATGAAAAATCACAACACTGAAGACTGTTACTTCAGCAGCTATTGCTCTTTTTGCAATATGAACAATCACATGACTTCTAACTGTTACTTCAATAAACATTGTGCAATTTGTAACAAAAATAACTATTCCACACAGGAATGTTATTTTAACAAAAAGAACAAGACAAGGAGCACAAAAAAGAAACAATTTGAGAAGGATGTATCAGACCTTCAATCCAGTGATGGTCAAGAAGATTCAAAATCAAAGAAACAACAACAAAAATAAAAGTTATCAAAATCAAAGGAGAAAACACCTACTATTGGTAAACAATAAAAGAAATGACAACCACATTAGCAACTCAAAACACCTCACAAAAAGGTGGATTTGACAGATCAAAAAGAAAATTTTGATGATACTTTCTTTGATAATTTTGAAAAAGGAACTCATGTTTCACATTCAAAATCAAAGGATGACAAAACTTTCAACCATTAGGGTTCTTCATCAAACTCAAAGCAGCAAACAAAGAAAGAAAAGATGAATGACAAAGAGATTGAGAAACCAGAACCAAACTCCATAAGCTCATCTAAAATAGAATCATCATCACCACAAACAACACATACAAAATCAATTGAATCTAAAATTAAGACTAAAACTTCAAGACTCATTCATGAGGGAGTTACCATTTTAGACACCAATGGTGTGACATCCGGTAAATTTCCGTTACCAAGCTCCGTTAGTTCCGTTAAGTCTTGTATACACGTGTCGTGAGCACACACTAGTTGTCGTGAACGTTGGTGACCTAATAATAATGAATAATGTTAATTTGTTGTGAATCTAAGTGATTATGTGAATATTGGGTTTTTTTATGTGTTTACACATTTATAAATGGTTACTTAAAGAATTTATCGCGTAACGCGGAAACGTGTCTATTTATTCGTATGTCTTGTGTTTTTATAAAGATAAGATATATAATGAATTTTATAAGTTTATATCTTTATGTTATGAAGTTAAAAAACTTTACAAAGAGTTTAAAGTAGTTTTTATAAAATACCAAAACACAAGGGTTTAAAGGGTAAATATGTAAATTAAACTTAATAAAAACAAAAAAACCCAAACCCTAATGCAACCTTCGGCCGCGACCTCCTCCCAAACCCTCTCCATTTGCGATTTCAACTTGGATCAAGCATCAAGCATTGGATTTTGGTCGATTGAAGGCATTCAACACATTAGAAGTCTCGATTTTGTTACTTTTCACGAATAAAGGTTAGTTGGTGTTTTGTTTGCATGAAATTGGTTATGGCCGAACCCTAGTTGCGAATGTGAGGTTCTTGGTGTGAGTTTTAATCAAATGATGATGTTAACATGTTAGTTAGATTGTATACATGTTAGTTAGCGTCGATTATGCAAGAATTCTATGTTTTTAGTGGTGATCATGAACTTTGGTTACGAAGCAAACCCTAATTCGAAATTGTTGTGATTATGATGATGGATGATTGTTTGATGAAGGTTTGATGATTAATAGGTTGTATGAATGTTAGAATACATTGATTATGCAAGAAAGTTGGGATTTTGATGCATTGTTCATAGGTTACTAAGAATAGTAACTTTATTTGGCATGTAGTAGTGATCTAGTGATGGATTGATGTTATGGATGAGTTCATGATGATGATTAGATGCTAGATTGTTGTTATGAATGCTAGAAATCTTTAATTTGATGATGTTGATCATAGCTTGCCTAAAGTAGAAACTTTTGTTTATGAAGATTGTTAGATTGGGGGTTTAAGTGTTGTTGATCATGTCTAGATGTTTGTATGAGCTTGAATTGGTATATTATTGATGAATTCATGTATGCTCTTGGATGTTTGATAGATTTTGGGATATTCTTTCCCAAAAGGGAAACTTTATTTGTGTAAACGTTGAAGTATGATGTTATGACCATGTCTGGGATGTAGGAGCCTACTATTATGTTCAAGGATAGATTCTAGTGTGATAGAACGTGTTAAATTAGTTGTATGCATGCTTGGATAATCATGGGTGATATTGGACTTTGGTGATCATGTATGGTTTGGATGTTGTGTAGTAGTAGGACATCATGCTTGGGTCTGGTAATTGATTGTTGTGATGTTGTGAATGCAATGCATATGCTTAAGAATATGGTTATGATCATTATACACGCGTGCGGATCTGAGGCCCCTACTTAGTAGGATTGGCAGGGTTTAGGATGTGAAGTCGTGAGTGGCTTCACATGGCATGTGATGAATGGTTGAACCTGTGTGACATGTTAGTTGTATTATAACTAATGGTTATGTTATGTTCTAGATTCGCATGACTTGTATAGTACTTGATTGTATGATGATCTAAGTGATACACCTGGTTGATATAGCATATGTATGATACTATTTGAATGTTAATCATGTATGTTGTATGTGCTCATTGGCTTTATTTGAATTGTAACTCATAATGTCACCAACGGGTCAAATGGGTCAACTAGGTCAAACGTGTCTATTTGTCTGGAGGCTTGAGTCTTTGATTTTAGTATGATTAGGGTTTCACATGTCTTTTATTTATACGTACTTATGTACTCACATGATCTAGGTAACCTATGAAGGTTGGCTATCCTCTCGTTTCTCAAAATAAACCCTAAGTACCTTTGCATACATCAGGTGAGTTCATGCCCCACTCTTTATTAAATCTCTTTTGGGGGAGATAGCATACTGGTATTTATACGACGCTTTTATTATTTAAGTTGTGTATAATATTAATATAGTGCTGTTTACCATGGGAAAAGTCCTCACACTTTTGAATTGTTAACTTTAATAGCGGGGAAACTTGGGTAGTACTACTGGGTCTGACGAGCCCCACCTGTGTGACTCGAGGTCAACCGGGTGCAATTTGTCCTTTGATGATCATTGTCACGACATGTAAGTCGTGACAGGAGGCAACAACTATCACAGTCAGCTTCAATTGCAAAATCACTATGTATTAATATTTACTGATAAGACTAGCTATCTATTACCATACACTGCTTATATTTATCGCAACTGTTTACATGTTTATTGAACTCAAACTCTTGAACTCACCAACCTATGTGTTGACATTTTAGTATGCTTTTCTCAGGTCCTTAATTTGCTTGCCATAGGAGCACTGCACGGTTCACTGCATTTTAAGACACATGCTTCAAGACAAGTTGACATTTTAACAATTATAGTTTACTCTTTTGGGTTGGCACTTGTTTTGCCATAGTTATACTTTATTGACTTGGTTGTTTTCAAAACGCTTCCGCATTGTTTAAAGTTTGTGTTTTGGTTGATTTTGTAAATTATGACATTTAGAGTCGTTCTGAGTAACTATTGACTGTGATCCTGGTTTGTTCACACGCCTCGCGGTAAAACTCCGCAAGTGGATTTTGAGGTGTGACAGATTGGTATCAAAGCCATTGGTTATAGGGAACTAGGTTGCATACACACTAGACTATAACCGCACACAGTTAATTAGTTACCTGTGCCTTACTCCCATTTACTGTATACTCATTGGCATACACGTCACACTCTCTGCAGCATGGCATCGTCTTCAAGAGCTCCGGGTAAACGACCCGAATCACCTACACGATCTGAATCCCCACCTCCCGCACCTGTACCTGATGATGGATTCGATTGGCCCAGACTGGCTAATCCCCGAGAGGAGATTGACTGGGATCAACCATTCGCGTTGATGAAGCGTGACCCTCCACGAGACTGGCGTTCTTATCCTAGGTTTGTTGACCACATCATGTTTATGGAGCGCGTACCTGTCCTAAAGCCAAGGACTAGGAACAATGCCAATCAACCCATGTTTTCACTCCTACGAACGACGCAGTCCAACGAGCAATTGATTGCTGCACTAATGGCTGCACTGGATACTGAACAACATCGTGTGAGACGACTCACGGGTGATGTCTGTACACTACAGCAAGAGGTGTACAACCTGAGACATCAATTGGACGAACTCAAGGAAGAACACGGGAAGACGCTGAACGGTTGTCACCATATGCAATGGTGGTGTTATGGCACTCCAAGGACGCGTGACTGCTCGTGAACAGCGGGACGCCATAGCCGATAATAGGATTGCCATTCTAGAAGCTCAACTAGCAGCACTCCAGATTGCTATAGCTCCTGCTCCTGTCGCAGACTCTGAGGATGAGGAGGATCCCGAGGAGGGACCCGAGGAAGAGGAACCGGAGGAGATGGAGGATGATAGTGATGGGTCAGACATTGTCGATTGACTTCTTATTATGACTTAGACTACGTAGTGTTTTTTTGAAACCTATGTGGGAAGGGTTTTCCCCACACGAACGACAAAACTTCAATTTTGACATTGCTAAATACATTGTGACTTATTGCAATTTATTTACTTTGGCTATTATTTTGTTATGAATGTTGTGGTTGTGATGATACGTTATTTCTTTCATTTACTGTTTACTACGCTTCAATGAGTTAAATGTGTATGATGTTATTCATTATTGTATTGTGAATATAAAGTGAAAAGAATGGACGCTCGTGGACGTGGTCGTGGACGCGGACGTGGACGTGGCACCGGAGAACAGGGTGGTGGTGCTATTAACATGACTCCTGCGGAATTGGCTGCTCTAATTAATGAGCATGTTCAGGCGGCAGTGGCTGCTGCCACACGCGGGTCAGCCAGCAGGTAACAATGACAGAAAAAAACAAATCTGATATCCTTTGTAACTGTAGGGGATGTTTGATTAATGTGTGTTGTGTTAAAACAGGACCACCAGTGTGTACATACAAGTCCTTCATGGACTGTAAACCCACACCTACAGCGGTACAGAGGGTGCTGTAGGGCTTGTACGCTAGTTCGAGAAGACTGAGTCCGTTTTCTCCAAATGTAACTGTCCACCGGCGGATCAAGTAAAGTATGCCACCGGGACTTTGGAGGGTGCTGCCCTGTCTTGGTGGAACGCGCAAGTCCAGATGCTCGGACAAGCGATGGCAAATGGACTCCCCTGGAATGAGTTCAAGGATATGATGATCGAGGAGTACTGTCCTCGAAATGAGGTGCAAAAGTTGGAGATGGAATTCTGGCAGCTCAAGATGAAGGGTTCAGAAATTGAGGCTTACACGACCCGTACTCATGAGTTGGCCACATTGTGTCCAGGAATGGTTAATGAGACACATAAGAGAATCGAGCACTACATACGAGGATTGGTGCCTAAATCCAAAGTATGGTAACAGCTTCTAACCCGACTACGATTCAGCAGGCCATCCAAATTGCCCATAGAGTTACTGATCAGGCGGTAGAGCAAGGACGTTTACCCAAATGGGGCGCTGTGGTGAGCGTGCCCGACAACAAAAGGAAGTGGGATGCTCCCAGCAACAGCAATAACAAATCATCGTCATCATCGTCTGGCGGTCAACAACAATCCCAACAGCAGCAACAACCAGTTCAGCAGCAGCGGCGGTTCGATAATAACCGCAATTTCAACCAAACTGCCCCAAATAACCAAGGACCCAGCGGTTACGGCGGCAGACATCCCAAATGCCCACGGTGTAACTACCACCATGTGGGACGGTGTGATAGCTTCAAGTGTCAACGTTGTGGAAAGATTGGACATGCTGCGAAGGATTGCCGTGGTGAACTAATGAAGAGGCCACAACAAACTCAAGAAACCCCCAAGGGTTGTTTTGAGTGTGGGAAAGAAGGGCATTACAAACGAAACTGCCCACAACTAAGAAGGAACGGAAATGGCAACAACAACAACAACAACACCAACAATCATGGGAACAACAACAACAATGGAAATAATAACAACAATGGTGGCACTGGCACTGGAAATGGCGGCAATAGAGATGGAGCCAAAGGCAGAGCCTTCGTCATTGGCTCAGGTGAGGCTCTAAATGATCCCACAACTGTTACTGGTAGATTCCCTGTTAATGGTTGTTTTGCTACGGTACTATTTGATACTGGAGCCGATAGGAGTTTTGTGTCCTTAAAATTCTGTAGTCTTTTAAGTGATATACCCTCTGCTTTAGAATCTAAGTACACTGTGGAATTAGCTGACGGCAAACAAATCCATGTAACGCATATCCTTAAAGACTGTAGGATAGAACTTGGCTGGTCATACTTTCGCTATAGATCTCATGCCTTTTACGCTGGGGAGTTTTAATGTTGTGATAGGCATGGATTGGCTCTCTAGCGCAAGCAAGCGTAAGTCATATGTCACGAGAAGATTATACGGATCCCGGTTGCGATCAAATTCTTACTATCAAAGGTGATAGGAGTGGTGCTGTGATAGGCATCATCTCGTATATGAAAGCTCAAAAGTTGTTATGGAAGGGCCGCGTGGCTATCCTAGCACTTGTAACCGATAAGCAAAAGGAAGAAAAGAGAATGGAGGATATTCCCGTAGTACGCGACTTTCCGGAGGTGTCCCAGAAGATCTTCCTGGATTACCACCGCACCGTCAGGTGGAATTCTAGATTGAGTTGACTCCCGGCGCAGCTCCGATTGCGAAGGCACCTTATCGATTAGCACCAAACGAACTACAGGAGTTGTCGTCACAACTTCAGGAGCTTCTGGATAAGGGTTTTATTCGACCTAGTACATCACCTTGGGGAGCCCCTGTACTCTTTGTTAAGAAGAAGGATGGCACATTCCAGATGTGCATCAATTGTCGAGAGTTAACAAAGTAACAGTCAAGAACCGATACCCTTTACCTCGTATCGACGACTTGTTCGATCAGCTTCAAGGATCAAGCTATTACTCAAAGATTGACTTGAGATCTGGTTATCATCAACTCAGAGTTCGAGAAGAAGACATTCCCAAGACTGCATTTCGTACTCGTTATGGTCATTATGAGTTCTTGGTCATGCCCTTTGGGTTGACTAATGCACCTGCTGTGTTCATGGACCTCATGAACCGTGTGTGCAAACCTTATCTTGATCAGTTTGTCATTGTGTTCATCGATGATATACTGATATACTCTAGGACCAAAGAGGAGCATGAAGAGCACTTACGAATGATCTTGGAACTGTTGAAAAATGAGCAGCTGTATGCTAAATTCTCAAAGTGTGACTTTTGGATAAGAGAGGTACAATTCCTAGGTCATATTGTTAATGAGAAAGGAATACACGTTGATCCTGCCAAAATTGAGGCGATAAAGAATTGGACTACACCCAAAACACCAAGCGAGATAAGGCAATTTCTAGGATTAGCAGGATATTACCGCCGATTCATAGAAGGATTTTCTAAGATCGCACAACCTCTCACAACCTTGACTCACAAAGGAACGACCTACAAATGGGCTGAGAGTCAAGAATCAGCTTTCCAATTATTAAAACAAAAACTCTGTACTGCTCCGATATTAGCATTACCCGAGGGAACAGATGACTTTGTGGTGTATTGCGATGCATCCATCAAGGATTGGGTTGTGTCTTGATGCAACGAGACAAGGTGATAGCTTACGCCTCGAGACAACTAAAGGTTCATGAGAAGAACTATACTACCCTGACTTAGAATTGGGCGCAGTAGTTTTTGCCTTAAAGATCTGGAGACATTATTTTACGGTACCAAGTGCACTATCTACACCGATCACAGAGTCTTCAACATATCTTTGAGCAAAAAGAGTTGAATATGAGGCAGCGACGTTGGGTGGAACTACTAAATGATTATGATTGCGCAATTAAGTATCATCCGGGAAAGGCGAACGTAGTTGCCGATGCTTTAAGCAGGAAGGAAACAGCTAAACCCCGACGAGTGCGAGCTTTACAGCTTACTATCAGTACCCAACTGCCCGAACAAGTTAAGGAGGCACAAATAGAAGCTTTAAAAGTGGAAAATATTGGTTCTGAATTGTTACGGGGAATGGATAAGCAGCTAGTGATGAAAGAGGATGGAATTCGGTATTTCATGGATAGACTTTGGGTGCCTGTTCATGGAAATCTGAGAGATTTAGTTATGAGCGAGGCACACAAATCTAAGTATTCTATACATCCTGGATCCGACAAGATGTATCATGACCTAAAGGCTCACTATTGGTGGCCTAACATGAAAGCGGATGTAGCTACGTACGTGAGCAAGTGTTTGACCTGCTCGAAAGTAAAGTGGAATATCAAAAACCATCTGGACTATTACAACAACCCGAGATTCCAATGTGGAAATGGGAACAAATCTCCATGGATTTTATTACTAAGCTACCCCGGACTAGTACTGGTTGTGACACGATATGGGTTATTGTGGATCGATTGACAAAGTCTGCTCATTTCCTTGCAAATAGGGAAACCGACAAGATGGAGAAGTTAACTCGCCTGTACCTCAAGGAGATCGTTTCGAGACATGGGGTACCGATCTCAATTATCTCCGACCGTGACGCTCGTTTCACGTCACATTTCTGGCAATCATTGCAGAAATCCTTGGACACGTTTGGATATGAGTACTGCATATCATCCACAGACGGATGGTCAGAGTGAGCGTACTATAGACGTTGGGGATATGCTACGTGCTTGTGTGATTGACTTCGGGAATAACTGGGAAATTCACCTGCCATTGGTGGAGTTTTCTTATAATAACAGTTATCACACTAGTATACAGGCAGCACCTTTCGAGCGTTGTACGGGAGAAAATGTCGATCACCGGTTTGCTGGGCAGAAATTGGTGATAGTCAGATAACAGGTCCCGAGTTAATTCATGAGACGACTGAGAAAATTATACAGATACGGAACCGTATGGCTGCAGCGCGAGACAGACAAAAGAGTTATGCTGACAAGAGACGGAAACCCTTAGAGTTTCAGGTTGGTGACAAGGTTTTGTTGAAAGTCTCACCATGGAAAGGCGTAGTTCGGTTTGGTAAACGAGGGAAACTAAATCCGAGGTACGTTGGACCATTTGAGATAGTGGAAAGAATAGGTCCACTAGCCTATCGATTAGCCTTACCTGATTCGCTAAGTGGAATTCATGATGTATTTCACGTGTCAAACTTGAAGAAGTGCATAACTGATGAAATGACGGTCGTACCACTAGAAGAAATTCAGGTGGATGAACAATTGCGTTTTATTGAGGAACCAGTGGAGGTGATGGACCGTGAGGTGAAAACACTTAAGCAGAGCAAGATACCTATTGTTAAAATCCGTTGGAATTCGCGGCGTGGACCGCAATTCACATGGGAACGGGAAGATCAAATGAAGCTTAAGTACCCTCAACTATTCGAAGGGACGATGCCAGCAGACGAAGGTATTGATTTAAATTTCGGGACGAAATTTCTTTCAACATGAGGATGATGTGACAACTCATCCAAAACTCACCCGATTTCGAATCTGTGTGCCAATGCAGTAGACCAGTGATGGAAACCAGTGATGGAACACTCTTACCATGTAACGCAATTTTTGGACGAAAATTCTTTCAACATGGGGATAATGTGACATCCGGTAAATTTCCGTTACCAAGCTCCGTTAGTTCCGTTAAGTCTTGTATACACGTGTCGTGAGCACACACTAGTTGTCGGTGAACGTTGGTGACCTAATAATAATGAATAATGTTAATTTGTTGTGAATCTAAGTGATTATGGAATATTGGGTTATGTTTATGTGTTTACACATTTATAAATGGTTACTTAAAGAATTTATCGCGTAACGCGGAAACGGTCTATTTATTCGTATGTCTTGTGTTTTTATAAAGATAAGATATATAATGAATTTTATAAGTTTATATATTTATGTTATGAAGTTAAAAACACTTTACAAAGAGTTTAAAGTCTAGTTTTTATAAAATACCAAAACACAAGGGTTTAAAGGGTAAATATGTAAATTAAACTTAAATAAAACAAAAAAACCCAAACCCTAATGCAACCTTCGGCCGCGACCTCCCTCCCAAACCCTCTCCATTTGCGATTTCAACTTGGATCAAGAATCAAGCATTGGATTTTGGTCGATTTGAAGGCATTCACACATTAGAAGTCTCGATTTTGTTACTTTTCACGAATTAGAGGTTAGTTGGTGTTTGTTTGCATGAAATTGGTTATGGCCGAACCCTAGTTGCGAATTGAGGTTCTTGTTGTTGAGTTTTAATCAACTGATGATGTTAACATGTTAGTTAGATTGTATACATGTTAGTTAACGTCGATTATGCAAGAATTCTATGTTTTTAGTGGATTGATCATGAACTTTGGTTATGAAGCAAACCCTAATTCGAAATTGTTGTGATTATGCATGATGGATGATTGTTTGATGAAGGTTTTATGATTAATAGGTTGTATGAATGTTAGAATACATTGATTATGCAAGAAAGTTGGGATTTGATGCATTGTTCATAGGTTACTAAGAATAGTAACTTTATTTGGCATGTAGTAGTGATCTAGTGATGGATTGATGTTATGGATGAGTTCATGATGATGATTAGATGCTAGATTGTTGTTATGAATGCTAGAAATCTTTAATTTGATGATGTTGATCATAGCTTGCCTAAAGTAGAAACTTTTGTTTATGAAGATTGTTAGATTGGGTGTTTAAGTGTTGTTGATCATGTCTAGATGTTTGTATGAGCTTGAATTGGTATATTATTGATGAATTCATGTATGCTTTGGATGTTTGATAGATTTTGGGATATTCTTTCCCAAAAGGGAAACTTTATTTGTGTAAACGTTGAAGTATGATGTGATCTGTTATGTTGGAGAGCTATTATGTTCTATAGATGCTATTATCTAGATTCTAGTGTGATAGAACATGTTAAATTAGTTGTATGGCATGCTTGGATAATCATGGGTGATATTTGGACTTTGGTGATCATGTATGGTTTGGATGTTGTGTAGTAGTAGGACATCATGCTTGGTTCTGGTAATTGATTGTTGTGATGTTGTGAATGCAATGCATATGCTTAAAGAATATGGTTATGATCATTATACACGCGTGCGGATCTGAGGCCCCTACTTAGTAGGATTGGCAGGGTTTAGGATGTGAAGTCGTGAGTGGCTTCACATGGCATGTGATGAATGGTTGAACCTTGTGTGACATGTTAGTTGTATTATAACTAATGGTTATGTTAATGTTCTAGATTCGCATGACTTGTATAGTACTTGATTGTATGATGATCTAAGTGATACACCTGGTTGATATAGCATATGTATGACTATTGAATGTTAATCATGTATGTTGTATGTGCTCATTGGCTTTATTTGAATTGTAACTCATAATGTCACCAACGGTCAAACGGGTCAACTAGTGTCAAACGTGTCTATTTGTCTGGAAGCTTGAGTCTTTGATTTTGGTATGATTAGGGTTTCACATGTCTTTTATTTATACGTACTTATGTACTCACATGATCTAGGTAACCTGTGAAGGTTGGCTATCCTCTCGTTTCTCAAAATAAACCCTAAGTACCTTTGCATACATCAGGTGAGTTCATGCCCCACTCTTTTTAAATCTCTTTTGGGGGAGATAGCATACTGGTATTTATACGAACGCTTTTATTTATTTAGTTGTGTATAATATTAATATAGTGCTGTTTACCATGGAAAAGTCCTCACACTTTTGAATTGTTAATATTTAATAGCGGGGAAACTTGGGTAGTACTACTGGGTCTGACGAGCCCCACCTGTGTGACTCGAGGTCAACCGGGTGCAATTTGTCCTATTGATCATTGTCACGACATGGTAAGTCGTGACAGGAGGCAACAACTATCACAGTCAGCTTCAATTGCAAAATCACTATGTATTAATATTTACTGATAATAGCTAGCTATCTATTACCATACACTGCTTATATTTATCGCAACTGTTTACATGTTTATTGAACTCAAACTCTTGAACTCACCAACCTATGTGTTGACATTTTAGTATGCTTTTCTCAGGTCCTTAATTGCTTGCCATAGGAGCACTGCACGGTTCACTGCATTTTAAGACACTATGCTCAGACAAGTTGACATTTTAACAATTATAGTTTACTCTTTTGGGTTGGCACTTGTTTTTGCCATAGTTATACTTTATTGACTTGGTTGTTTTCAAAACGCTTCCGCATTGTTTAAAGTTTGTGTTTTGGTTGATTTTGTTAAATTATGACATTTAGAGTCGTTCTGAGTAACTATTGACTGTGATCCTGGTTTGTTCACACGCCTCGCGGTAAAACTCCGCAAGTGGATTTTGAGGGTGTGACAAATGGAACACCCAAGATCATTAAGGCTTGGGTTTCCACTTCTAATTGACTTCTTTATTTTTGTTGGAACAATCTTGGAGAGCTGACAACAAGTGGTATGTTGACAGTGATTATTCCAGTCATATGACATGAAATTGTTCTCTTCTCCATGACTTCAAACATAAAAATGCTTCTTATGTGGCATTTGGTGGGGATAAGAAGGAAGGTAAAATAGTTGGTGAAGGAATGGTAACTAATAGTGTGCTCAAATTTAAGAATGTAAATTACTATGAAAATTTACAATATAATTTGCTAAGTGTGTCTCAAATTTGTGATCAAAATTATACCACATTATTTGATAACACTAACTATTACATTCTTAAGCCAGGTTTTTCATGTAACACTTGGATATTTTTAAAGATGAGGAACAAAAAATAAACGTGCAGAAAAAAGGAAGAAACACAATTTAACCCAAGTTGAGAGGCTAAATGTGCCAAAAAGGACAAAAGTATAAAAAGTTGGTGCATAAAGTGGGCATGGCCGCCCACACTCCCTACACACTTCCTTTTCATTTGGATTTTCTAGAGAGAGGAAGAACAGGGTAAGAATTCAAGGTAAGAATTCTTGGTTTTAAGATGTTCTTGACCGGCCTATGCCTCGGTTATGTGCTTATGTGTGTTGTGTGTTCGTTTGTGTGTGTGACTTGGTAGGTTTTAGGTTTTTGAGCTTGTAGCAAATGGGTTTGAAGGAAGAAGAACAAGGATTCAAATTCAAGTAAGAACTCTTGGTTAAGATATTCTTGACCAGCCTATGCCTCGGTTATGTGCTTATGTGTGTTGTGTGTTCGTTTGTGTGTGTGAATTGGTAGGTTTTAGGTGTTTGAGCTTGTAGCAAATGGGTTTGAAGGAAGTCATACTCGAAGGCTGCTAAGGTGAGTTCTAGAACCCCCCTTTTTACTTGTTTTTAACTGATTTTGGGGCTGGAAATGTATGTGTGAATATTTTTTATGTATGTGGGTTTTATACCCGTATGTTATGCGTGTGTGATTATGGGTGGGTTATGATTATTGGGTGTTCTTGATGTTATGATGTTGTTAAGTTCATGTTTTGTTGCTTAGAATGTAGAATATATGCTTAGAGCATGATGAATGATGATTTGGGACTAAATTATGATAATAATAGTGTAAGTTAGTTGCCTATGCGCCTGCATTGGCTCATGCGCCTAACGGTCGAATTTGCCTAAGTGTAGCCCCATGCGCCTAAATCCCATACTCCCAAATAGTTCCCATGCGCCTAGATTAGGCTGAATTTGACTAAGTGTTCATGCACCTAGAAAAGCCCATGCGCCTAGGTACTCATGCGCATGCATAGTGCTCATGCGCCTAGAATTTCCCAGAAAGACTAATTGTTGGATCATGCGCCCAAATAGTGTCCATGCGCCTAGAACTTTCCCATGTACCTAAGTTTTCCCATGCTCCAGAAGGTCGTGCGCCTAAATAGTGCCCATGCACCTAAGACTTTGAATATTTTTTTGAATTTTAGGAAAAATGTAAAGTGTAGGCTTTGACTTGGGATGTTCCCGGGGGTAATGTAAGTTGACTTTTGATGCCTTATGTGATGGGTGATGTTATGATTTGTGGCATGCATGATGTTGTGTATAATGCTATGCATGGTTATGCTTATGTGTATGTTCCTTATATGTATGTTTATTTTTCATGGCTTTACGTGGTATGACTATGAAAAGTAAATGGAAAGTATTATGTAATGTAAAGAAGAAGATAATGAAAGAGGAACGTATAGAATGAAAGAACGCATGCATTAACAAATGAATGAAGGACTGGATAAGTTTTGCCTCGGTACTGGTGCCAGGCTTTTTGCGTAATGAATGAGGGTCTATTTATAGACTTTGGCCCAGTACCCGCTTTGTACCTATGTCTGGGGTAAACTTATGTATGGGATCCTTGTCACTTGTCCCGGTACTGGTGCCAGCCTTTGTGCGCAATGAATGGGGGTCTATTTATAGACTTTGGCCCAGAACCCGCTTTGTGCCTACGTTTGGGGTATAGATGATGAAATTGATCCGGGATGTCATACCCTCAAAATCCACATGTGGAGTTTTACCACGAGGCATGTGAACAAACCAGGATCACAGTCATTAGTTACTTAGAACGACACTATATGCCACATTTAAAACAAACCAACCAAAGTTTAAATGTTTAAAACCATGCGGAAGCGTTTTGTATACAAGACAAACCCAAAGTAATTAAATGCATAATTTGGCAAAACACGTGCCATCCAATGTTCAAATCCCATAAATAAAAGGCAACAAATATGTCTATGAAATAAAGCCTTAGGATGCATGCTGGACTTGTGTTGTGGTCCTAATGGCAAGCTGAGTTAACGACCTGAGAATAGCATACTAAAAATGTCAACACAATGGTTGGTGAGTTTCAAGAGTTTGCGTTTATCATAAATATTAACAGTTGTATAACATAAGAAGTGTATTGAAATAGATTGCTAGTCTATATTCACAAGTAATAAGCTAGTGATTTCGCGATTGAAGCTGATTGTGTTGCGTTTGTTGCCTCCCGTCACAACTTACTAGGTCGTGACGATGTTTGTGTTTAGGACAATATTGCACCCGTTTGACCTCGAGTCGCATAGGTGGGGCTCGTCACACCCAGTAGTACTACCTAAGATTTCCCACTAGTTACCATTATTAACGATCCGAAAGTGTGAGGACTTTCCAGGTATTAAGCACTATCTTAAAACATACACAACTTATAATAATAAAATAGCATTTTAGTACAAGTATGCTACCTCCCCCAGAAGAAGGTTTATAAAAATAGAGGGGCATGAACTCACCTAGTGTATACTGCTAATGAATAAAGAGACTCGCGATAGGTGCAAAGACAACCCTTCATAGGTTACCTAGATCACACAAGTTCATAAGTACGTGTACATAGAAAACTCAACAACCCTAGGTTAACCTACTTGACCCGTTTGACCGATTGGTGACTGTAACACCCGGTTATTTTAAAGTCAAGGAAAGAATGAATAAAGTGAAAGAAAAGAAGGAAAATAAATAAAACCCAAGTCTAGGATAAAAAGTGTCTAAAAGGACAAAATGTTTGAAAAGTGGGTGTAAAAGGCGGTATGGCCGCCCATATGTCACATACATCACTGATCTTTGAGTTTTAGAGAGAGAGAGAGAGAGAGAGTAACTGGGAGCAGCAAATTCTCGGTTTTGAAGGAAGAACTAGAAAGAATTCGATTTCAAGGTAAGAATTCATGCTTTTATGGTGTTCTTAACCGGTTATGTCCTTGGGTTTATGCTTATGTGTGTTTATATGTGTTCGGGTATGTTTTTAGTGGGTTTCTAGGCGGTTGAATTCAATTTGCAAATGAGTTTGGAAGAAGCCATACTCAAGAGCTGCAAAGGTGAGTTCTAGAACCCCTCTTTTACCTGTTTTAACTAATTTGGGGCTGGAAATGCATGAATGTATGTTTTCATTAAACTGGGTTTCGGACCCATATGTTTGAATGCGTGTATGATGATGTTAAGATATGATGTGTGATTATGTTCATGCTTGATGATGTATGATGATGTTTCTAAGACTTAGGATGTATGATTTATGCTTAGAACATGATGAACGGTGAGTTGAAAGTGAAATCTGATGTTTAAGGCTCATATGTTAAGTTTTAGGATCTACATAAGTGTTGAAAAGTTAATGCGGATGAGTATTAACTGCCAAATAAGTTAATGCAGATGAGGTCAATATGGATGAACATTAACTAAGTGTGGAAATGCGGATGAAGTAGTTAATGCGGATGAGGTTAAAGCAGATGAGCATTGAATAAGTGTGGAAATGCGGGTGAAGTAAGTCAATGCGGATGAAATGAGTCAATGCGGATGAAGTAAGTCAATGCGGATGAAGTGAGTCAATGCGGATGAAGTAAGTCAATGCGGATGGGTTAAGTCAATGCAGATGAAAGTCAATGTGGATGAACATTGATTAAGTCTGAGAAATGCGAATGAATATTGACTAAGTAAGGGGAAATGCGGACAAAGTAAGGCCAATGCGGATGAACTATAGGAAATGCAGATGAACACTTAGACTTTTCTGACTTTCTAAGAAAAAGACAAATGTAGGCTTTGACTTGAGATATTCTTGGGGATTCATGTAAGTTGACTTTTGAGGTCATAGATGTTAAGATGGGCATGTAATGATGTGTGATTGATGCATATGCATGATGATGATGTATGAAGTTGCATGATTATGCATGTTGTGTATGTATGATGTTGCCCTGTATGATGATGATGTTTGTGTATGTTATGTTCCTTACTATGACATATTTTTATCTTTCAGTGGCTTTACGTGTTATGTTAATGTATGGACCGAAAGTATTATGTAACGTAAAGGAAAGATAACGAAAGAGGAACATGATGACTGAATGCATGCATTAATGAACGAATGAATGTAAAAAGGCTTGCAAGCAAATGTATGGAGGTGCACACCCATTGAAGGTGTTAGCTCAATGGTGTGCGGGTTAGCTACCCCGAAGGATGCACATTGGGGTCCAATCTTTGTGATTGACCATATGAATGGGATCCTTGCCGCTTGCCCTAAGTACTGGAGTCAGCTTCGTGCATAATGTTCGAGGTCTATGAAAGACCTCAGGCCTAGTTACCCGCTTCATGCATAATGTTCGGGGTATAGCATATAGCATTGATCCAGAATGAAAGAGAAAAGATAATGGTGAATGTACTTGCCCTAGGTACTGGAGTCAGCTTCGGGCACAATGTTCGAGGGCTATGAAAGACCTCAGGCCCAGTTACCCGCTTCGTGCATAATGTTCAGGGCAATGTACATGTCACTAGAAGTAATTAATGAACGAATGAAAGCAAGAATGTATGAAAGAATGAAAGTTAATGAATGAATGATGAAGATAATAATGATATTATCTGTGTATACGTATGATGTATGATCGCATGTAAGTAAAGAAAGATTTTAATGAAAGTAAAGTATTGTTTTATTATAAAACTAGAACTCACTCAGCAACGCTGACTTTTATGTATTTTCCAGTTGGCAGGTGAGCATTGCTGAGGATGGCACGGAGCAGCTACTCGGCATTTTGAATGGCATTATTTTGTTAATGTTTTTGCATTATAATGCAAACGAATGATGTTTTGAATTGAACGCTTGTATTAACTTGCAAAAGCATTTGTAATGATATGAAAAGTTAGTTTTATGTTTCCGCTGCAATGTTTTATGAATGATTAAATGTAAAGTATATGTTTTATGTGCAATGATTTAGCAGCTGTAAGCGTCCCGGGAACGGGGCCTTACAAGTTGGTATCAGAGCCAAAGTTTAAGTGAAATGGGTAAATTTTCAAAACAAAACCTTAACTTAAATTGAGAATAGGACGGAAAGGGAAGGGATGCCAATCTGAGTAGCTGCGTGCCGTTAGGTATTTTTGTAAAGTTAACCGGTATTATTAGATACTGATGTAGTCTGGATAGGTAATGCTTGGGGTATGAAGAGTAAAGTAAGTGGCTAATCACAACTGGCCACTGTAATTAGGGACTTACTATACTTGACATAAACAGAGCTGTTTCCTTGAATGACCGTGTTGGTGTTTGAATCTTTCAGCATATGTGTGTGAGGATGGCCATTGGTAGATCATCTAAAGCTTCGCGTGGTGCTGGACGTGGTGCTGAACCACGGTTATGAGAGGAAGGCCTAGGGCCGAAAAGGTGGTTCATGAAGAACCAAAAACCCCTCATCCGGAGGGTGGAGACGAGAGTGCTAACCTAAGAGCCTCAGTGAAGGAGGCGGTTGTGGAGGAAGTGCATCAAGTCATGCAGACGATCCTACCGTCTGTGGTGACCGAAGTGCTAAAGGCAGTTAGAGAGGGGGAGAGAAGGGAAAGGAGTAGACCTACGGGCGAAAGAAGATAGCCCGAGACTGAGACGGTTCCGTCTAATGTCGAAGATGAAGAGGGAGAAGAAGAGCCTGTGAAAGAGGCAGCACGAGGTTGTAACTATAGGGTGTTTATGAGATGCAAGCCCCCTACTTTTGATGGTAACGACACTACGGCTGCTGCTCACCGGTGGGTGAGGGAAATGGAGGCTGTACTTGATATCAGCGAGTGCCGAGAGGACCAGAAGGTGAAGTTCGCTACCCCCTCTTTTATGGACTTAGCTCTATGTTAGTGGGACATATGTCCAGCTGAGGGCAGCAGGGCCATTGGGAGAATGAGATGGTCCGAACTGAAAAAGTTGTGATTGGTGAGTTTTATCCTCACCGGGAAATGGACAAGGTCGAGAGGGACTTTTTGAAATTAGAGGCGGGAATGATGACACACCAAGAGTACACCACAAAGTTCAATGAAATGGCACGTCTGGTGCCGGATCAAGTGATGCCTCTGTCACGGAAGATTCAAAGGTACATCCAGGGCTTGCCAGCGGACATTCGTAGGCACATGATTGCCGCTCAACCGAGCACGTTTAGGTCAGTGGTGGATTTAGCAGGGAGATTGTATGATGAGAGGATTGTGGTGGCTGAAGGTAGTCGAAAGGGTGGAGGTGATAGAAACTAGAATAGGAAGAGGTTTGGTCGGGGTGGTGCCTCGACGAGTAACAAGAAGGCTCGAGTGGATGACCGTCGTGTGGTCACATCTAGTGCGGGGTCGAAAAAGTGTGGGAAGGAGCACGATGGCGAGTGTAGATGGGGGTGAATGTTTGTTTCAAGTATGGGAAGCCTGGTCATATGGCTAGAGACTGTGGACGTATGAAGTGTTTCAACTGCGGGGAGAGTGGTCATATGAGTAGAGATTGTAAGAAGCTAAGAGCTGAGGGTTCTGGGGTGAAGAAAACTTGAGGTGAAGGACAAAGGGCGAGCTAGGGCATTCACGATGACACATGAGGAAGCTAGGACGGACCCTGATGTCGTCTCTGGTACGTTTCTGGTGAACCAAACTTTAGCTTATGTGTTATTTGATTCGGGTGCCAGTAAAAGTTTTATTTCTACTGCTTTCTGTGCTAAGCTGCTTGTTAGTAGTAGACGTGTCGATGCGCCATTCTATGTAGAAACTGTCGTAGGTAAGTCTACCAGGATCTCTGAGATGATAGAGAATTGTGATGTGGAGCTAGAAGGCCATAAGTTTCCTATTAGACCGTTTGTGATGACCTTAGATGGTTTTGATTTGGTTCTTGGGATGGATTGGTTGGCGGACTCCAAGGCGAACATTGTGTGTCGCAAGAAGATGATTCGTTTGACAGCGTCTGACGGCAGTTTAGTAACTGTTTATGGGGATCGGGTTACTACGATCCCGAAGGTAATATCAATGGCGGTGGCGGGAAAGTGTATGAGGCGTGGATGTAGCGCACACTTGGCTTATGTAAAGGATGTGGATACGCCCACGCCACAACTGTCTGATGTAGCGGTTGTGTGTAACTTTACCGACGTGTTCCCAAAAGACTTACCAGGAGTGCCACCTGACAGAGAGATTGAGTTTCAGATTGATCTAATACCGGATGCCCAACCTATTGCCAAGGCACCGTATCGGTTGGCTCCGACTGAGATGAAGGAGTTGATGGAGTAGTTGCAAGAGCTGCTGGATAAGGGGTTCATCAGACCGAGTATCTCTCCTTGGGGTGCTCTGGTCATGTTCGTGAAGAAGAAAGACGGTAGTATGAGGATGTGTATTGACTACCGTGAGCTGAACAAGTTGACGGTCAAGAACCGATACCCCTTACCGAGAATAGATGATTTGTTTGATCAGCTTCAAGGTGCCAGTTGGTTCTCAAGAATAGACCTTCGATCTGGCTACCATCAACTGAAGGTGAAAGAGCAGGATGTTCCTAAAACAGCTTTTCGCACGCGCTACGGTCACTATGAGTTTCTCGTCATGTATTTTGGTTTGACCAATGCGCCAGCTACTTTTATGGATCTTATGAACCATGTGTGTCGGCCTATGTTGGATAAATCAATGATTATGTTTATTGATGATATCCTGATTTATTCAAAAAGCAAGATTGAGCATGCCGGTCACATTCGGGAGGATTTGGAGATGTTGAGAAGGGAGAAACTGTATGCCAAATTCTCCAAGTGTGCATTTTGGTTGCGTGAGGTTCAGTTCTTGGATCATGTGGTGAATCCTGAGGGATCATGGTGGACGCGGCTAAGGTGGAGGCAATGATGCAATGGAAATCTCCAAAGATGCCATCCGAGATTCGCAGCTTCTTGGGTTTGGCGAGTTACTACATGAGATTCATTCAAGACTTCTCCAAGATCGCTTCTCCACTAACTAAGTTGACCCAGAAGGATGTGAAGTTTTTATGGGTCAATCTCAAGAGGAGGCATTCGAGGAATTAAAGGCGAGGTTGACCCAAGCTCCGGTTCTGTCATTACCCGATAGGAGTGAAGATCTGGTGGTTTATTCTGATGCTTCTTACTTGGGGTTGGGGTGTGTACTAATGCAGAGAGGAAAGGTTATAGCTTATACATCCCGACAGCTGAAGGTTCATGAGGTCAACTACCCTACTCATGACTTGGAGCAGGCAGCCGTGGTCTTTGCATTACAGATTTGGAGGCACTATCTGTATGGGACGAAGTGCACCATTTTCACTGACCACAAGAGCTTGAAGTACTTCTTTGAGTAGAAGGACCTGAACATGAGACAAGAAGACGGTTGGAGCTCATAAAAGACTATGATTGCGAGATCCACTACCATCCAGGCAAAGCCAACGTGGTAGCTGATGCCCTTAGCCGAAAGGAGAGGCCCGAGCCGATTCGGGTGAAAGCATATCAGCTGATCATGACCTCTGATGTGATGAAGCAAGTCAAAGTGTTTCAAGATGAGGCATTGAAGGAAGATCATCTTAACTCTGAGAGAATGAGAGGTCTGGTCGCAGAATTGGGTGAAAACACGCTTGGTGTTAGAACTCGATTCAGGAGAACGTGGGTTCCTCGTTTTGGGGATCTACGGTGAAGATTTTAGATGAAGCTCACAAACTCGATACTCCATTCATCCAGGTGCCACGAAAATGTATCAAGATATGAAGAAAGATTATTGTGGCCGCGTATGTGGTGGAGTATGTGAGTAAGTGCCTTACTTGCTTACAGGTGAAGGCCGAGCATCAAAAGCCGTATGGGAAAATCCAACATTTGGATGTACTAGAATGGAAGTAGGAGCACCTCACCATGGATTTCGTTATGAAGCTGCCACATACTCCAAAAGGGTACGATGCCATATGAGTGATTGTGGACCGTCTGACGAAGAGTGCTCACTTCCTACCGATTCGCGATACATATTCATCCGAGAGGTTGGCTGATCTGTTCATCAAGGAGATTGTAGCTCTTTATGGTGTGCCGGTGTCTATTGTGTCTGATCGTGACACCCGGTTTACATCTAAATTCTGGAAGAAATTCCACGATGCCATGAGGACGAGGTTACATATTAGCACGACTTATCACCCTCAGACTGATGGTCAGTCGAAAAAGACCTTTCAGACCTTGGAGGACATGCTTCGGGCATGTGTTATTGATTTTGGGGGAAGTTGGGATGACCACTTACCGTTAGCTGAATTCGCATACAAAAACAGCTATCATGCCAGCATTGGTATACGACCATGTGAGATGTTATACGGTAGGAGATGCAGAACACCCATTTGTTGGGGTGATATTGGTCAGAAGGAATTAGGGAACGTCGAGGTAATCGAGGCTACGACTGAGATGCTTGACAAGATCAAAGCCTTCATGAAGGCAGCCACAGATAGACAGAAGTCGTATGCCGATAAATGACGTAGACCGATTGAGTTCCAGGTGGGTGACTGGGTTATGTTAAAGGTCTCGCCTTGGAAGGGTATCATTCGTTTCCAAAAACGGGGCAAGTTGAGCCCGAGATACATAGGCCCTTTTCGAATCGTTGCTCGAGTAGGAGAGGTGGCCTATAGACTAGAGTTACCAGAAGAGTTAAGTGAAATTCACCCGACATTCCATGTATCTCATCTAAGAAAGTGCTTAGCTGATGAAGACATGATTGTTCCATTGGAGGATATCAAAGTAGACGAACAACTCAATTATTTGGAGCAACCAGTGGCAATCATTGATCAATAAGAGAAGAGGCTGAGAAATAAAGTGGTTCCTCTCGTGCATGAACAGTGGAAGCACAGGAAGGGATCCGAGTCTATGTGGGGGACTGAAGAAGAGATGAGACGGCATTACCCACTATTCTTTGAGGAATAGTAGATTTGGGGACGAAACCTATTTAAGGGGGGTGGACTTGTAACACCTAGTTATTTTAAAGTGAATGAAAGAATGAATAAAGTGAAAGAAAAGAAGGAAAATAAATAAAACCCAAGTCTAGGGGTAAAAAGTGTCCAAAAGGACAAAATGTTTGAAAAGTGGGTTTAAAAGGTGGTATGGCCACCCATATGTCACATACATCACTGATCTTCGAGTTTTAGAGAGAGAGAGAGTAGCTGGGAGCAACAAATTCTCGGTTTTGAAGGAAGAACTAGAAAGAATTCGATTTCAAGGTAAGAATTCATTCTTTTATGGTGTTCTTAACCGGTTATGTCCTCAGGTTTATGCTTATGTGTGTTTATATGTGTTCGGGTATGTTTTTAGTGGGTTTCTAGGCGGTTGAATTCAATTTGCAAATGAGTTTGGAAGAAGCCATACTCAAGAGCTGCAAAGGTGAGTTCTAGGACCCCTCTTTTACCTGTTTTAACTGATTTTGGGGCTGGAAACGCATGAATGTATGTTTTTATTAAACTGGGTTTCGGACCCGTATGTTTGAATGTGTGTATAGTGATGTTAAGATATGATGTGTGATTATGTTCATGCTTGATGATGTATGATAATGTTTCTAAGACTTAGGATGTATGATTTAAGCTTAGAATATGATGAACGGTGAGTTGAAATTGAAATCTGATGTTTAAGGCTCATATGTTAAGTTTTAGAATCTGCATAAGTGTTGAAAAGTTAATGCGGATGAGTATTAACTGCTAAATAAGTTAATGCGGATGAGGTCAATGTGGATGAGCATTGACTAAGTGTGGAAATGCGGATGAAGTAAGTTAATGCGGATGAGGTCAAAGTGGATGAGCATTGACCAAGTGTGGAAATGCGGATGAATTAAGTGAATGCGGATGAAATGAGTTAATGCGGATGAAGTAAGTCAATGCGGATGAAGTGAGTGAATGCGGATGAAGTAAGTCAATGCGGATGAAGTGAGTCAATGCGGATGAAGTAAGTCAATGCCAGAATGGGGTAAGTCAATGCGGATGAACATTGACTAAGTCTGAGAAATGCGGATGAATATTGACTAAGTAAGGGGAAATGCAGACGAAGTAAGGCCAATGCGGATGAACTATAGGAAATGCGGATGAACTATAGGAAATGCGGATGAACACTTAGACTTTTCTGACTTTCTGAGAAAAAGACAAATGTAGGCTTTGACTTGAGATGTTCCCGGGGATTCATGTAAGTTGAATTTTGAGGTCATAGATGTTAAGATGGGAATGTAGTGATGTGTGATTGATGCATATGCATGATGATGATGTATGAAGTTGCATGATTATGCATGTTGTGTATGTATGATGTTGCCTTGTATGATGATGATGTTTGTGTATGTTATGTTCCTTACTTTGATGTATGTTTATCTTCCATGGCTTTACGTGTTATGTTAATGTATGAACCGAAAGTATTATGTAATGTAAAGGGAAAGATAATGAAAGAGGAACATGATGAATGAATGCATGCATTAATGAACTGACAGGATCAGCGATCACAAGTTTGATGTATTAGAGTTAAAGACAGCGGAATAAGAATAGGAATTAGACAAATTGTAGCAAGAAGTCGATGCTTGTATGCATTAAGAGCACATACGGTTATAGCGAGAGAATATATTTCTGATTCGAGGAATGTTTATAGATATGGAATGTTTCTAATCAAATCATTCATTCATTCACGTCATTCCCCTATTACAATAGGTTGTCACTCCATATATAGAGTGCAACAAACACTGCTGTTATCATGAAAAATGACAACTGGCAGATCTAATACAAAAATAACTAACTCTTAACAAACTACTGAAATGTTCACAACTACTGAGAACATATCAGAGTGTTAAGTACAAAATATAAAACTACTAATTGGAAACAACTGAAACTACAACGACTGAAGAACAAGCTCTTCAGTAGTTTTACAAAACTACTGAAACATAAAACTACTGAAACTAGAAATAAAAACTACTGATATCACAACTACTGAAGAAGTACTCTTCAGCAGTTGTGACAAACTACTGAGGCTTCAGTACTTGATCTTCAGACTTTGACCTTCAGATGTTTCATCAGCTGATGACTTCAGTAGATATCATCAGCTGATGTCTTCAGTCTTTGTCTTCAGACTTTGTACATCAGTTGTTGATCTTCAGCAATTGTAAACTCTTTAGCTGTTGTACTTCAGTACTTTGGTCTTTCAGCTTCAGTACTTGTGTTCTTCAGCTGTTGTACTTCAGCACTTTAGTTCTTCAGCTGTTGAACTCTTCAGCACTTGATCTTCAACTGTTGAAGTCTTCAGCACTTGTCAAACTGCTGATGAGGCTTTCAGCAGTTGTTGTGATACCATGTGGGACTTAGAGGTTTTCTGATCTTGGCTCATTGGTTCTTTTGGTCCAACTAACTCCCCCTGAACCAATGCAGCAAAACCTCTAAATTATTTATCATCCCACTTATTGTTGGCAAAATGTTGGTCTTTTTCCTTCTTGATCAGTAGAGAAGATGACCCATGTAAGCTCCGGCCTGGGAAGAAATCTCAGATATTTGTTTGGCAGGGTATGAATGGGAACTCTGTTTTGGGGAACTGGACAAAGAATTGTTATCCCATTCATGAGATTTACTTCCCCATAATGAGTTTGTATGACTCTCGAACATAGGCCTCAAGGAGAACAACTTGTTCCTCCTGAGAGAGTTCTTCTACTCCTCATTCGAAGAAGAACTCTGGACCATAGTACTCTAATAAGTACTTCATGGTCCTGCCATTTTTCAGCTCCACCGTAGTTACCTCCCTATATACAAATTCATCAGGATGGTTGCCTTCAAGGAGTAACTGGAGCTCATTCTTCTGGATGTCTTCAAGCTTTTTATATAACAACCCCTTCTTAATCATCTTGTTTTCTAGTAAAGCTTGAGGGGTCTTCTTTGCTTGGTGAGCTTTCTTGAATTCATCAATGATTTCCCAAGGTGAGACTACAATGGCCAACATGATGGTAGAATCTATTGTTTTTCGTACCTGGCCATTGTATTTGTGTGGAATAGTTCTTTTATGGATTCTAGAACTCACCCTGGCGTCTGGCCATACTCTCACTCTCTCCTTCTGATACTGAAAAGTGTGTCTGAGAGTGTACAGCCTTTGAGCATGCCCTTTCATGGCTTGAATAGATGATGACTGAGGAAATTCCTTGTCAACCATCTTCAACAGTTGCTCATCGTGCTGTTTCTGCTGTTCTTCTTCTTCTATCTTGACTCTGACCATTTCCCTTTGAGAGTCAGGTGTGATCATGAGTTGACTTCGGGTTTTGGTAGCTTTAGAACAGCAGAGAGTGGCAGACTATCATCTTCATCCTCCTCTTCTTCTTCTTCTTCCATCCTCAGCATCCTTCTCCTCCTTCTGGGTGCATCACTGGATGATGGTTGGGTTGGTGAAGGAATTGGTTTTGAAGAATGAGGATGTTTGGATTTTGGCTTAGAGATTGGTTGGGAGATTTGAGGATAGGCTCTGTTTGAGTGGGTGGAATGGAAGGTTGATCCAGCATCTTTGTAGTTAGTTTCGCCTTTGTGAGTTTAGCCATCTCTAAACTTTTACCAGCCCCAGCCTCATCAAGGGCTTCCACAATAATCCCTTTGTTGAATTGCTCAGACAGACAGATTATGGTGGCTATAGCCAGAATGTGGTCCCTCGTCCACGCGCGAATCTCCATTAACGATCTTCCTAAGTATTTTGCAATAAAGCGGATCATTATTTCCAATCTCTCTTTTTCAAGAGCATCATACCCTGCCCATCGGGTTTGTATCTCTTGCACTTCCAACCTTCTGATCTCACTATCCAATGTGGCTGTGTCAAACCCCTGCCTGAAGAGTTGTTCAATTATTTTATCCATGGATCGGCTGTGTGTAGTGTCAGCTTCTTTTACCAGCTCCTCCAAGGATTTGTCTTCAGCAGTATGATCATCAGCACTTTTCTTTCGCTTGTAAGTGAGCAGAGGTTGCTTTTCTTTCTCCTCCTCTTGGGCTTGCTTCTCTTCCTTCTTTTCCTTTGTTCTTTTCCTCTTCTTTTCTTTCACTGCAGTACTCTCCCCCTTTTTGGATGCATTGGAGGAAGGGGTTTGTACCGCATAAAGAGTCTTTTGTATAGCAGCATCAATCAAGGGCTGTAAAGTTGAGGAAGCCTCTCATCAATGGCTTTAGTCACAATATCAGTGATTATGGTGTGATGAGAGGGAGGGAATTTTGAAGTACAGCACCTATTTGCTCAGGAGGGTTCTGTTCCTGAGAAATAGGGCCTGAAGCAGAGGCAGGTGGTTGAGTTTGGAGTGGCTCAGTGTTTGGGGAACCTTCAAATGAAGGTGCCATCTGGGGGTGGGTAGAGGCAGATGGTCTTTCTCCTTGGGAGAGTTGATCAAGTAGGTTTTGCAGCCTACTGACTTTCTCTTCAAGGATTGTGTTCTGGGCAAGAACATCGTAGAAAAAGCCCAGGTCATCATTAGCCGAAACTGAATCATCTGACCTCCTGCTTAGAGCAGGATTTACATGCACTGGGTGTAGACCAGTTGGTGCATGTGCCCCTTGTGCTTGGTACTGGGGACTTCCAGCCTCAGGATAGTGTCCATCATCAGCTGTTGCCTCTAGTGAGGTCTTAGCAATGTTACCAGCCTCATTCTGATCATGTGCTGAGTCAGAGGAGGTGGCAGCCTCACTAGATATTCTAAGGTCCTTGTCTACACCAGGAGATAGAAGTGGTAAACCCCTGTGCTGTGGGTTCTCAAGTACACTGTGTTCCTCCCCCTCAATTGTAGAGGTATTCCCAGTAGTAAGTGGTTTCTGGGGAGGGGGTGAGGAGTGCAGTTGAGTCAGCACTTGTGCAACTATTAAAGTTGGGCTGTGAGGGGCGGTTGTTTGGGGTGAAGGGATAGAAGCAGTGTGCACCTGGGGAGGTGGGTGTTCTTCAATGGCAATCCCCTCAAGTGAGGAAGATCCCAGATATGTAGGTACCCCTTGTGTGGTTGCTGCAGGCTCCTGTGGAGAGGAGGCCTGAGCGGCTATGGCTGGAAGAGTCATTGTATCCACTAGGGGTTTGGACTAGTGGATATATCCTGCGTTTGTGGTGCAGGGGCATCCTCAGGGGACTCAATTCCCTGAGTAGCCGTTTTGGTTTCTTTTTGGTGGGTTTGGTGGGGACTTTTGATTTGGAGGTGGTGGCTGTGGGTTCCAGCTGCGTGGGTTTTCGCAGCTTGGCAGCCATTTTTAGTTTCTAGTCAGAGTTGTGCCGGGAGTATACTTCCGGCAGAACAGCCGTAGCAGGGACTCCCAAGCCAACAAGTCCCTCAGCATTAAGCTGGTTTGTAATGATGGCCATTATGAACCGTGGATATAGTATCCAACGTTTGCAGTTAGTTTTTGAGCCATGTCCTTGAGCTCCGAAAATATTATTTCTGAAAAGTTTAGTGGTTGTTGCTCAAGAATAGAATACATTACCTGCTGCCATTTTGTCGACATTTGATCCCAAGACGACGTCTTAGGGGCCAAACATACATTCACCATGTGAAAAATTAGGCGCTCAGCGTCATTAAAGTGTTTCTTCATGATAGTGGAGGCACTGAGATCGCCTTGATATCCATGTTGGGCAAAGGATAGATCTGTGGTGCCCTTCGGATATCCAGCAGGAGAACTAGCATCATTCAGATGAAGAATTTGGCGGATTATTGCAGGAGTGATGACTACTTCTTTGTTGTTGACGACCGACTGGAGAGATGGGTGTTGTTCTCCCAGTGGTAATAGTAACGTTCATCCAAAATTGTTGAAGGGATTCGACATGTAGTATGGGATTCAGAAGAAATGCCGTATTGTATTGGGACTGAACCATAAGATCGATAGCAGTATCGAACTTAGTCCAGATAGGCGATTTAGTGAGGTAGGCAACACAGTTGTGTCGCGGTTTAATTTGCATGGACGCATTGAGAGCAGGGAAGTTTTGGAGAGGAACGTTAGGTTTGAAGAAGATGAAGCATTGAAGGATTAGGTCAGGGTATATATAGGGTGCGGGTAATAAAACGACTGAAGGATGTGGTGTTAGTCATCAGTAGTTTTAAACGACCGTTGACATGGTATTATCCTTTCAGACGTTGAAACAGCTGAAGTCGTGGTGTTAGGCATCAGAAGTTAGAAAACTACTGAAGACCGTGGTTTTGACTTCAGATGATTGAAACAACTGAGGACTTGGTGTTTGTCATCAGTAGTTATGAAACTACTGAGGACAGTGGTTTTGTCATCAGCTGTTGTAAACAACTGAAGACTTGGTATCAGTCATCAGTAGTTATAAAACTACTGAAGACATGGTTTGCTTCAGTTGTTTAGAATGAAACAGCAGTTGTAGAAACGACTGAAGAGAAAGTTCTCTTTAGCTGTTTTCGTCAATTCTTAGCTTGTCAGCTGTTTCATACTGTCCTCAACAGATTCATCAGCCTTTTTGGCTGATTTCAGTTGTTTCATAGGACATCAGTACTTATCTGTTTTTACTGATTGCAGTAGTTGTAGCTGCATCAGTAGTTGTAACTACATCAGTAGTTAGAACAGATGAAGTACTTCAGTACTTGTGAGACATTTAGCCTTTAGTAGTTATAAAAACTGCTGAGGATAAAAGAGCTCATCAGTACTTATATGTGACATAGTTACTAATGATCATCAGTACTTATTACTAAGATCATCAGTAGTTGTCACTTATTCTAGCTGCAGCATACCAAGCCTTAACACCAGGTTTTGGAAAGTTGAACTATCCAAAGGCTTAGTAAAAATGTCTGCAAGCTCATCAGCACTAGGCACAAACTTAGGATCATCAGACCTTTTTCAAAACAATCCCTTATAAAATGATGTCTGATCTCTATATGTTTGGTCCTAGAGTGCTGGACTGGATTTTTGACAATGCAAAGAGCTGAAGCACTATCCATTAACACTGGAGTCTTAGTCTCTGTAATGCCATAATCCAAAAGTTGGTTTTGAAGCCAGAGTACCTGAGATGTACAACTTGCAGCAGCAATGTACTCTGCTTCAGCAGTTGATGTAGCAACTGAGGTCTGTTCTTGCTCTGCCAAGAAATCAAGCAGTTGCCTAGGAATTGACATCCACCAGAAGTTGATTTCCTGGTCAACTTACACCCTGCATAGTCACTGTCAGAAAAAGCAACTAATTTACCAGAATGTCCAGTAGAATACCATAAACCTAGAGATGGAGTGCCTTGCAGATATCTAAAGATCCTCTTGACTGCAATCAGATGAGACTCTTTAGGTGCAGCCTGAAATCTAGCACAAACACATGTAGCAAACATAATATGGTCTAGAAGCTGTTTAATACATCAAGGACCCAATCATGCATCTGTAAAGTGTTTCATCAACCATTTTACCTTTCTGATCTGTATCCAGTTGTGTGGTGCTGCACATGGGGGTAGAACAGGGTTACAGTTTTGTAAATCAAACTTTTGCAAAAGATTTTGTGTATTTGGACTGATGAATGAAAATTCCATCAGCCTTTTGTTTGATTTGCAACCCCAGAAAGAACTGTAATTCTCCCATGGCACTCATTTCAAACTTCTGTTGCATCAACTTTGTAAAGGCATCACACAACTTTGGATCAGGAGATGCAAAAATGATATCATCTACATAAATTTGAACAAGTAGATTATGCTGCCCAGCTTTCTTAATGAATAAAGTCTTATCTATGGAGCCTCTAGTGAAATTATTTTCCAGAAGAAAGTTGATAATGTCTCATACCAGGCTAGGAGCTTGTTTTAACCCATAAAGCCTTATCAAGCTTATACACCCAATTAGGATGTTATTGTCCTCAAAGCCTGGAGGTTGACATACATAAACCTCTTCTTTAATTTTTCCATACAAAAATGCACTTTTGACATCCATTTGAAAACTTTAAGGTTTTGATAAGCAGCAAGCTAAAAACAATCGAATTGCTTCCAGTCTGGCTACAGGGGCAAAGGTTCATCATATCAATACCTTCTTCTTGTGCAAACCCCTGAACAACCAGTCTGGCCTTGTTCTTAACAATAAGCCCATTTTCATCAGTCTTGTTCCTAAACACCCATTTAGTGCCTATTGCACACTTACCTGGAGGTAGAGGAACCAGTTCCCACACTTGCTGTTTCTTGAACTGAAGAAGCTCAAGTTGCATGGCATCAACCCATCCATTGTCCTTTAAAGCAATGTGATAATTCTTTGGCTCTTGCTGACTGATGAAGAGAGCATAGAAGCAGAAATTTGAAAATTGACTTCTTGTTGATACTCCAGCAGTGATATCACCAATGATTTGAGACATAGGGTGATTCTTCAGATATTGATACACAATGAGATCTGTGCAAGTGTTTGTAGCAGGCTCAGCAGTAACAGATGGTGATGGTGAATCATTTCCTTGAAACCAATCAGTGGATGGTAGTTCAAAGGAAGTTGAATTCGAAGAGATCTCATCAGCATTTGTTGTGGATGGTGCTACTTGACAGGATCAGTGATCACAAGTTTGATGTATCAGAATACAAAGCAGCGGAATACAAACTAGAATTAGACAAATTGTAGCAAGCAATCGATACTTGTAAGCATTAAGATCGCATACGGTTATAGGGAGAGAATATGTATTTCTGATTTCTAGGAATGTTTATAGATGCAATATTTCTAATCAAATCAATCATTCATCCATTCATTCACTCATTCATCTCATCGATTACAATAGGTGTCACTCCTTATATAGAGTGCAACAGTCACTGCTGTTATCACGGAAAGTGACAACTGGCAGATCCAATACAAAAATAACTAATTCTTAACAAACTACTGAAATGTTCACAACTACTGAGAACATATCAGCATGTTAAGTACAAAATATAAAACTACTGAAACTACAACGACTGAAGAACAAGCTCTTCAGTCGTTTTACAAAACTACTGAAACATAAAAATATAAAACTACTGATATCACAACTACTGAAGAAGTACTCTTCAGCAGTTGTGACAAACTACTGAGGCTTCAGTACTTGATCTTCAGACTTTGACCTTCAGGTGTTTCATCAGCTGATGACTTCAGTAGATATCATCAGCTGATGTCTTCAGTCTTTGTCTTCAGACTTTGTACATCAGTTGTTGATCTTCAGTACTTGTGAACTCTTCAGCTGTTGTACTTCAGTACTTGGTCTTTCAGCTTCAGTACTTGTGTTCTTCAGCTGTTGTACTTCAGCACTTTGGTTCTTCAGCTGTTAAGGTCTTCAGCACTTGATCTTCAGCTGTTGTAGTCTTCAGCACTTGTCAAACTACTGATGAGGCTTTCAGCAGTTGTTGTGATACCGTGTGGGACTTAAAGGTTTTCTGATCTTGGCTCATTGGTTCTTTTGGTCCAACAAACTTCCCCTGAACCAATGCAGCCAAAACCTCTAACTTATTTAATCTCCCACTTATTGATGGCAAAATGTTGGTCTTTTCCTTCTTGATCATTAGAGAAGATGACCCATGTAAGCTCCGGCCTGGGAAGAAATCTCAAATATTTGTTTGGCAGAGTATGAATGGGAACTCTGTTTTGGGGAACTGGACACAGAGTTGTTATCCCATTCATGAGATTTACTTCCCCATAATGAGTCTGTATGACTCACGAACATAGGCCTCAAGGAGAACAACTTGTTCCTCCTGAGAGAGTTCTTCTGCTCCTCCTTCGAAGAAGAACTCTGGACCATAGTACTCTGATAAGTACTTCATGGTCCTGCCATTTTTCAGCTCCACCGTAGTTACCTCCCTATATACAAATTCATCAGGATGGTTGCCTTCAAGGAGTAACTGGAGCTCATTCTTTTGGATGTCTTCAAGCTTTTTATATAACAACCCCTTCTTAATCATCTTGTTTTCTAGTAAGGCTTGAGGTGTCTTCTTTGCTTGGTGAGCTTTCTTGAATTCATCAATGATTTCCCAAGGTGAGACTACAACGGCCAACATGATGGTAGACTCTATTGTTTTTCGTACTTGGCCATTGTATCTATGTGGGATAGTTCTTTTATGGATTCTAGAACTCACCCTGGGGTCTGGCCATACTCTCACTCTCTCCTTCTGATACTGAAAGGTGTGCCTGAGAGTGTACAGCCTTTGAGCATGCCCTTTCATGGCTTGAATAGATGATGACTGAGGAAATTCCTTGTCAACCATCTTCAACAGTTGCTCATCGTGCTGTTTCTGCTGTTCTTCTTCTTCTATCTTGACTCTGACCATTCCCTTTGAGAGTCAGGTGTGATCATGGGTTGACTTCAGGGTTTTGGTAGCTTTAGAACAGCAGAGAGTGGCAGACTATCATCTTCATCTCTTCTTCTTCTTCTTCCATCCTCAACACCCTTCTCCTCCTTCTGGGTACATCACTGGATGATGGTTGGGTTGGTGAAGGAATTGGTTTTGAAGAATGAGGATGTTTGGATTTTGGCTTAGAGGTTGGTTGGGAGATTTGAGGGATAGGATCTGTTTGAGTGGGTGGAAGGGAAGTTGATCTAGCATCCTTGTAGTTAGCTTCGCCTTTGTGAGTTAGCCATCTCTAACCTTTTACCAGCCCCAGCCTCATCAAGGGCTTCCACAATAATCCCTTTGTTGAATTGCTCAGACAGACAGATTCTGGTGGCTATAGCCAGAATGCTGTCCCTGGTCCATGCGCGGATCTCCATTAATGATCTTCCCAAGTATTTTGCAATAAAGCGGATCATTATTTCCAACCTCTCTTTCTCAAGAGCATCATAACCTGCCCATCGGGTTTGTATCTCTTGTACTTCTAACCTTCTGATCTCACTATCCAGTGTGGCTGTGTCAAACCCCTGCCTGAAGAGTTGTTCAATTATTTTATCCATGGAGCGGCTGTGTGTGGTGTCAGCTTCTTTGACCAGCTCCTCCAGGTTTTGTCTTCAGCAGTGTGATCATCAGCACTTCTCTTTCGCTTGTAAGTGAGCAGAGGTTGCTTTTCTTTTTCCTCCTCTTGGGCTTGCATCACATCCTTTTCCTCGGATCTTTTCCTCTTCCTTCTTTCACTGCAGTACTCTCCCCCTTTTTGGTTGCATTGGAGGAAGGGGTTTGTACCGCAGAAAGAGTCTTTTGGACAGCAGCATCAACCAAGGGCTGTAATGTGGAGGAAAGCCTCTCATCAATGGCTTTGATCACTATATCAGTGATCATGGGTGTGATGAGAGGAAGGGAATTTTGGAGTGCAGCACCTATTTGCTCAGGAAGGTTCTGGTCCTGAGAAGTAGGTCCTGAAGCAGAGGCAGGTGGTTGATTTGGTGGTGGCTTGGTGTTTGGGAAACCTTCAAGGGAAGGTGCCATCTGTGGGTGTATTATGGTGGCAGATGGACTTGCATCCTGAGACATCTTGGCCAGCAGCTCTTTGAGTCTGCTAACCTCATCCTCTAGAATGGTGTTTTGAGCAACTACATCATAGAAGAAGCTCAGGTCATCATCAGTGGATACTGAATCACCTGACCTCCTGCTTAGAGCAGGATTTACATGCACTGGGTGGAGACCAGTTGGTGCATGTGCCCCTTGTGCTTGGTACTGGGGACTTCCAGCCTCAGGACAATGTCCATCATCAGCTGTTGCCTCTAGGGAGGTCTTAGCAATGTTACCAGCCTCACTCTGGTCATGTGCTGAGTCAGAGGAGGTGGCAGCCTCACTAGATATTCTAAGCTCCTTGTCTACACCAGGAGATAGAATTGGGAAACCCTGTGCTGTGGGTTCTCAGGTGCACTGTGTTCCTCCCCCTCAATTGTAGAGGTATTCCCAGTAGTAAGTGGTGTCTGGGGAGGGGGTGAGGAGTGCAATTGAGTCAGCACTTGTGCAACTATTAAGCTGGGCTGTGAGGGGCGGTTGTTTGGGGTGAGGGGATAGAAGCAGTGTGCACCTGGGGTGGATGGTGGCTTCAATGGCAATCTCCTCAAGTGAGTAAGATCCCAGATAAGTAGGTGCCCCTTGGGTTGCTGCAGGCTCCTGTGGAGAGGAAGCCTGAGCGGCTGTGGCTGGAAGAGTCATTGTATCCACTAGGGGGTTTGGACTAGTGGATATATCCTGCGTTTGTGTTGCAGGGGCATCCTCAGGGGACTCAATTCCCTGAGTAGCCATTTTGGGTTCTTGTTGGTGGGTTGGTGGGGACATTGGATTTGGAGGTGGTGGCTGTGGGTTCCAGCTGCGTGGGTTTTCGCAGCTTGGCAGCCATTTTGAGTGTCCGGTCAGAGTTGTGCCGGGAGTATACTTCTGGCAGAACAGCCGTAGGGGACTCCCAAGCCAACAAGTCCCTCAGCATTAAGCTGGTCTGTAATAATGGCCATTATGAACCGCGGATAAAGTATCCAACGGTTGGCAGTTAGTTTTTGAGCCATATCTTTGAGCTCTGAAAATTAATTCTGAAAAGTTTAATGGTTGTTGCACAAGGATAGAATACAGTACCTGCTGCCATTTGGTGGACATTTGATCCCAAGACGACGTCTTAGGGGCCAAACATACATTGACCATGTGAAAAATCAGGCGCTCAGCGTCATTAAAGTGTTTCTTCATGATGGTGGTGGCACTGAGATCGCCTTGATATCCATGCTGAGCAAATGATAGATCGATGGTGCCCTTCGGATATCCAGCAGGAGAAGTAGCATCACTCAGTTGAAGAATATTACGGATTGTTGCAGGAGTAATGACTACTTCTTTGTTGTGACGACTGACCGGAGGGATGGTGTGTTGCTCTCCTCAGTTGTAACAGTAACGTTCATCCAAAATGGTTCAAGGATTCGGCATGTAAGACGGGGTTCAAAAGGAATGCCTTGTTGTATTGGGACTGAACCATAAGATCGACAGCAGTATCGAACTTAGTCCAGATCGGCGATTTTGTGAGGTAGGCAACACAGTTGTGTCGCGGTTTAATTTGCATAGACGCCATGGAGAAGAGGGAAGTTTTGGAGAGGAACGTTAGGTTTGAAGAAGATGAAGCAATGAGAGCTAAGGTTAGGGATATATATAGGGTACGGGTAGGTAAACGACTGAAGGATGTGGTGTTAGTCATCAGTAGTTTTAAACGACCGTTGACATGGTATTATCCTTTCAGACGTTGAAACAGCTGAAGTCGTGGTGTTAGGCATCAGTAGTTTAGAAAACTACTGAAGACCGTGGTTTTGACTTCAGATGATTGAAACAACTGAGGACATGGTGTTTGTCATCAGTAGTTATGAAACTACTGAAGACAGTGGTTTTGTCATCAGCTGTTGTAAACAACTGAAGACTTGGTATTAGTCATCAGTAGTTATAAAAACTGAAGACGTGGTTTTGCTTCAGTTGTTTAAAATGAAACAGCAGTTGTACAACGACTGAAGAGAAAGTTCTCTTCAGTTTTTCGTCAATTCTTAGCTTTTCAGGTTTCAAACTGTCCTCAACACATTCATCAGTCTTTATGGCTGATTTCAGTTGTTTCATAGGACATCAGTACTTATCTGTTTTTACTGATTGCAGTAGTTGTAACTGCATCAGTAGTTGTAACTACATCAGTAGTTTTGAACAGATGAAGTACTTCAGTACTTGTAAGACATTTAGCCTTCAGTAGTTATAAAAACTACTGAGGTTAAAAGAGCTCATCAGTACTTATATGTGACATAGGTACTCATGATCATCAGTATGAATTACTAAGATCATCAGTAGTTGTCACCTATTCTAGCTGCAGCATACCAAGCCTTAACACCAGGTTTTGGAAAGTTGAACTATCCAAAGGCTTAGTGAAAATGTCTGCAAGCTCATCAGCACTAGGCACAAATTAGGATCAATCAGACCTTTTTCAAAACAATCCCTTATAAAATGATGTCTGATCTCTATATGTTTGGTCCTAGAGTGCTGGACTGGATTTTTGACAATGCAAAGAGCTGAAGCACTATCCATTAACAATGGATTCTTAGTCTCTGTAATGCCATAATCCAAAAGTTGGTTTTGAAGCCAGAGTACCTGAGATGTACAGCTTGCAGCAGCAATGTACTCTGCTTCAGCAGTGGATGTAGCAACTGAGGTCTGTTTCTTGCTCTGCCAAGAAATCAAGCAGTTGCCTAGGAATTGACATCCACCAGAAGTTGATTTCCTGGTCAACTTACACCCTGCATAGTCACTGTCAGAAAAAGCAACTAATTTACCAGAATGTCCGGTAGAATACCATAAACCTAGAGATGGAGTGCCTTGCAGATATCTAAAGATCCTCTTGACTGCAATCAGATGAGACTCTTTAGGTGCAGCCTGAAATCTAGCACAAACACATGTAGCAAACATAATATCTGGTCTAGAAGCTGTTAAATACATCAAGGACCCAATCATACATCTGTAAAGTGTTTCATCAACCACTTTACCTTTCTGATCTGAGTCCAGTTGTGTGTGTGCTGCTCATGGGAGTAGAACAGGGCTTACAGTTTTGTAAATCAAACTTTTGCAAAAGATCTTTTGTATATTTGGACTGATGAATAAAAATTCCATCAGCCTTTTGTTTGATTTGCAACCCCAGAAAGAACTGTAGTTCTCCCATGGCACTCATTTCAAACTTCTGTTGCATCATCTTTGTAAAGGCATCACACAACTTTGGATCAGAAGATGCAAAAATGATATCATCTACATAAATTTGAACAAGTAGATTATGCTGCCCAGTTTTCTTAATGAATAAAGTCTTGTCTATGGAGCCTCTAGTGAATTGTTTTCCAGAAGAAAGTTTGATAATGTCTCATACCAGGCTCTGGGAGCTTGTTTTAACCCATAACGAGCTTTATCAAGCTTATACACCCAATTAGGATGTTTATTGTCCTCAAAGCCTGGAGGTTGACATACATAAACCTCTTCTTTAACTTTTCCATACAAAAATGCACTTTTGACATCCATTTGAAAGACTTTAAGGTTTTGATAAGCAGCATAAGCTAAAAACAATCGAATTGCTTCCAGTCTGGCTACAGGGGCAAAGGTTTCATCATAATCAATACCTTCTTCTTGTGCAAACCCCTGAACAACCAGTCTGGCCTTGTTCTTAACAATAAGCCCATTTTCATCAGTTTTGTTCCTAAACACCCATTTAGTGCCTATTGCACACTTACCTGGAGGTAGAGGAACCAGTTCCCACACTTGCTGTTTCTTGAACTGAAGAAGCTCAAGCTGCATGGCATCAACCCATCCATTGTCCTTTAAAGCAATGTGATAATTCTTTGGCTCTTGCTGCCTGATGAAGAGAGCATAGAAGCAGAAATTTGACAATTGACGTCTTGTTGATACACCAGCAGTGATATCACCAATGATTTGAGACATAGGGTGATTCTTCAGATCTTGATACACAATGAGATCTGTGCAAGTGTTTGTAGCCGGTTCAGCAGCAACAGATGGTGATGGTGAATCATTTCCTTGAAACCAATCAGTGGATGGTAATTCAAAGGAGGTTGAATTCGAAGAAATCTCATCAGCATTTGTTGTGGATGGTGCTACTGGCGCTACAGGAACATCAGGTCTAGCTGAGTCAGGCAGCTGATCACTAAACCTGAAGGGGTGAGTACTGCAATCATCATCATCATTAGCAGTACCACCAGGTGGTGAACTGTTGACAGGAGCACAGCAGGAGTTTGATAAGGAACATATTGCAGTATGTCCAAATCAAATAACTCCACAGGACTTTGTGGAATCTTGTCCTTTGGAGATTCATTAAACTTAACATGTAGAGTTTCTTCAACCATCTTTGTTCTGCAGTTGAAGACTCTGTATGCCTTGCAAGTAGATGAATAACCAACAAAGTATCCTGCATCCACCTTAGGATCGAATTTGTGGAGTTGATCCTTTGTGTTGAGAATAAAACAGGGACACCCAAATGCTTTGAAAAATGAAATCAGAGGAGCCAAATGATGGAGAACTTCATATGGAGTCTTCATCAACCTCTGATTTACTAAAACTCTATTTTGCACATAACAAGCTGTGTTGACAGCTTCGGCCCAAAGGTCAATGGCAAACCTGAGTCAGCCAGCATGGACCTTGCAGCTTCAATGAGGGTCCTGTTCTTTCTCTCCACTACTCCATTTTGTTCTGGAGTCCTTGGAATGCTGAACTGCCTTTTGATTCCCTTTGAAATAGAAGTCATCAAGTGTATGATTTCTGAACTCAGTTCCATTATCACTCCTAATACACTTGACTGGAAGGGAATACTGCTTCTCAATGTACAGCACAAAGTGGATAATCTTCTGAGCAGCCTCATCCTTTGAATGTAGAAAGAAAGTCCATACAAATCTGGAGTAATCATCCACAATTACCAGACAGTATTTCTTCTGCCATGCTCATTACTCTCACAGGACCAAATAGATCCATATGCAGTAATTGCAAGCAGGCAGTGGACTTGGACACTTCAATAGGAGGAAATGAGACCTTGTGTTGTTTTCCTTTTAAACAAGCAGTGCAGGTTTCATCACAGTGGAACTCCTTTATTGGTAAGCCTCTGACTAAACTATTGTGGCTAAGCTGATTCATGTTTTTGAGATTAACATGACCAAGCCTCCTGTGCCACAGTTTAGATTCTTGAGAAGAGGCTTTGGAAAATAGGCAAGGATTGCCTTTGAGATCTATCTTCTTAGAGAGATCTAAGGCATACACTCTTCCTGTCCTGTTGGCTTTCAGGAGAGTGTGATCATCCAACACCTTGTCAATCAAGTGCAAAACTTTGGATGACAGAATCCTACAGTTTTGACTTGTGAAAAGGGCAACATGGCCTTTATCACACATTTGACTGACACTCAAGAGGTTGTACTTGAGATTTTCCACATGATTAACATCATCAAATTTGATTTCTCCATTGGAGACAAGCCCTTACCGATGATGTAACCCCTAGCATCATTGCCAAAAGAGACAAATCCCTTCTTTCCTTGAGAGTAGTCATGAAGAAGAGAGATGTTCCCAGTCATGTGCATAGATCCCCCACTGTCTACATACCAGATGCTACTTTGGCATGTTGAAGAACCCTGCAATAATAAACAATCAGTTAGTTTTAGAGACCCAAACCTTTTTGGTTTTGGGCCTGGTCTCATCAATAGATGGTAAACTAACATGTTTATTTGTAACAACAGCCTGAGAAGAAGACGATGGTGTAGAAGAGGAGTCCTTTGGCTTAGACCTCCTTTTCTGTGGTTTCAACATAGGAGAATCTAGTTGGTTAACTCTACTACCCACAGATGTTGTACCATCATCACCAGCTGTGTCTGATTTTGTGATAAAGCTTTCAGCTCATCAGACACATTACTAGTGGAGTTAGATAAGGTCCTATGTTGCACCTTCTTGTTTTGAGCACCCTCAGCTGTCACCTGTTTAACACCTTCCTTTTTGGATTTCTTAAGGACTTAAGGGTTACAGGATTTGATGTTGCTGATACAAATGTGGTCTCAAACTCAGTTTTCATTTTTACCATTTTCTCATTAATTTCTTCTTTTTTTGTTGAGTTTGGAACCTCTTTTGTACCAACAATCATCTGTAAGATGATTGAACAAACCACATACTTCACATGGTTTCTTCTTCATCTTAGGTTGATCATCAACTAAAGATGGTGAAGCAACAGAAGACTTGTTCTTCAATGCTTTGGAAGCATTGGTTGCTTTCTTGACAACCTCTTTAGTAGTCTTCAAACTCTTTCTACTGCCAGTTTTCTTCTCTTCAGTACTGACAGCAGTTGAAGTTTGAACTTCAGGTGTTAAATCCTGCTCTCCAGTCCTTTCAGGACCTTCAGGATTACTCCTGAGTTGATCAACTTATTGATCATGTGAATGTCAGCATTTGGACCATCAACATCAGCTGATAGGTTCAAAGAGGGCTTGATGCTGACTGCTACTTCTGATTGTGCTGTATCAGAAGGTAGATCACATGATGTGATGGATTGGTTATCACTCTCACCATCAGATTCTACCTCTGCTCTTGGGGTAAAATCTGTAGGTGGAGCAGTGTGATTGTAGCCAATTCCAAACTTCACATTTGAAGCAGATTGCTTACTAAGAAGCATTTCAAACCCTTTGCATGATTGTACCATCTATCACACTCGACCTGGGTAACTGCAAGGGTTTCTTTGAGATCTTTGTACTTCTCTAGAAGTACATCTTCTCTAGCCTTATCATCAATTATTTGGCAATTCAGTTTATAACCTCATCATTTTTATCTTTGAGCACAAACTCAAACTCAGCTTTGTTTTTGGAAATTATTTGTTCTAGCTCAATGTTTTTATTAATTAAAGCTATATTTGCTTCTCTAATGGAAGCAAATGCTGCTATGCATTGTTCAGAACATAATTTGGCTTTTGCCTCAGAGGATACCTGTGATACCTGAGGTGTAGAGGCATTGGAAGATGAAGTATCAGCAGACTCCAAAGCCATAAGAGCTAGATTTCCCAAGGGACTGTCACCACCATGTTGACCAGCACCTGAGAACAGTTGATCATGACCAGACAAGTCATCTGGTAAACTGCTCCAGTCAACAACTCCTGGGGTGAAGAAGCTGTGTTGTTGAGATTGAGGTTGTTGATGAGATAGGGAGGCTGAGGTTCTGGTAATGCATGAGGTTGTGGTGTCATAGGAACTTGAACCTGATTTGACTGTGGCATGTAATAACAAGGGTACTGATATGGCATTTGACCCTGAGGAACAAAATATGCCGGAGATTGTTGTTGAGGATGATGACTAGATGTGACAGGATGTTGCCCTCTGTGTTGTTGACTATTGCCAGGAAAAGTCACAAAGGGTGCAGTAGAGTTAGATCCAGTTGATCTACACTCTCTTGCAAAGTGTCCAAGCCGTTGGCATTTGTGACACCTCAACTTGCTCTTGTCAAAACCAACTTTGGTTTTGCCAGAGAGTCCTGGGAATTTTCTTCCAGTTCTTTTGTAGAACTTCTGAGATCTGATATTTATCAAGGCCATTTGGCTCAAAATATCCATCTCTTCTAAGTCATCATCAGCAATCCCCTTGAGATCATCCATGATGAAACATAGATTGTCATTATTACACCCAGTAAACTGACCATCAACACTTACAAATGCAGAATCAGAAGTGCTTGAAGAGAAATTAATATGCTCATCATACTGGCATTCAGATGAAGCATATTCTGACTCATGACCCACCAAGGCAGTGTTGCCTTGTATAAAGTCTTCAGTGAGCTTTCCAGATGAAGACAGCTTTCTCTTCTGTTCTATCTCTCTCTCAAAAGTGAGCAATTTCCCATGGAGTTGGGTGAGAGATAGTTTGTCCAAACTTGCACTGGAGCGTAGGACAATAGTATATGTGTCCCATCTCTCAGGCAGTGATCTGAGAAATCTGTTATTCATCTGAATATTGGTGTATTCAAGTTTGACCATTTTTAGTTCAGAGATCAAACAAGAAAACCGCTCATATTGTTGAGTTAGTGTCTCACCCTTTCTATGAGAGAATGTCTCATATTGTTGGGCAAGAATTTCTCTATTATTTGCCAAGACCTCATCTGTTCCTCCAAATTGTTCTTTCAAAGCAATCCAGAGGTCATGGGCAGTTTCATGATGCATTAGCCCAGAATAGATTTCATTGGGCAATGCCATGGCCAGAATTCCATGGGCTTTTGCATCAATCTCAAGCAACTTCTTATCCTCATCTGAGTATTGCTCCCTCCTCTTCGGAACCATTTGATTGGTTTCCGGGTTATTCACCATAGGCTTGTGTGGACCATGTACCACTGATGTCCAACACCCTGCGCTGTTAACAGACAGGTGATGGAGCATACGTCTTTGCCATATGTTATACTCATTCCTAACCAGCATAGGTGGCTTGGTTGAGGAACCAGTATTGTGAGGATCATTGGAAGGAGTGGTCATTTTCAATTCAAAAACAGTTTAGTTCAAGTTTTAAAAAGTTTTAGACAAACCACAACAAACTCAATGAGAACCAAGAAAAAGATCTCAGGATGAATGAGCAGAAATGCAGAAAATTCAATCTCTATAACCGTTTCTTGCAAAAACAAAAGCTAATTCAATCAAACTTAGATCTTGAATAGCAGTTTCAATGATCAATTATTAGATCGATCAATGATTAACCTGCTCTGATACCATTTGACAGGATCAGTGATCACAAGTTTGATGTATCAGAATACAAAGTAGCGGAATACAAACTAGAATTAGACAAATTGTAGCAAGCAATCGATACTTGTAAGCATTAAGATCGCATACGGTTATAGGGAGAGAATATGTATTTCTGATTTCTAGGAATGTTTATAGATGCAGAATATTTCTAATTAAATCAATCATTCATTCCATTCATTCACTCATTCATCTCATCGATTACAATAGGTTGTCACTCCATATATAGAGTGCAACAAACACTGCTGTTATCACGAAAGTGACAACTGGAAGATCTAATACAAAAATAACTAACTCTTAACAAACTACTGAAATGTTCACAACTACTGAGAACATATCAGAGTGTTAAGTACAAAATATAAAACTACTGATTGGAAACTACTGAAACTACAACGACTGAAGAACAAGCTCTTCAGTCGTTTTACAAAACTACTGAAACATAAAACTACTGAAACTAGAAATATAAAACTACTGATATCACAACTACTGAAGAAGTACTCTTCAGCAGTTGTGACAAACTACTGAGGCTTCAGTACTTGATCTTCAGACTTTGACCTTCAGATGTTTCATCAGCTGATGACTTCAGTAGATATCATCAGCTGATGTCTTCAGTCTTTGTCTTCAGACTTTGTACATCAGTTGTTGATCTTCAGCACTTGTAAACTCTTCAGCTATTGTACTTCAGTACTTTGGTCTTTCAGCTTCAGTACTTTGTTCTTCAGCTGTTGTACTTCAGCACTTTAGTTCTTCAGCTGTTGAAGTCTTCAGCACTTGATCTTCAACTGTTGAAGTCTTCAGCACTTGTCAAACTGCTGATGAGGCTTTCAGCAGTTGTTGTGATACCATGTGGGACTTAGAGATTTTCTGATCTTGGCTCATTGGTTCTTTTGGTCCAACATGAACGAATGAATGTAAAAAGGCTTGCAAGCAAATGTATTGGAGGTGCACATTGGGGTCCAATCTTTGTGATTGACCATATGAATGGGATCCTTGCCGTTTGCCCTAGGTACTGGAGTCAGCTTCGTGCATAATGTTCAAGGTCTATGAAAGACCTCAGGCCCAGTTACCCGCTTCATGCATAATGTTTGGGGTATAGCATATGGCATTGATCCGGAATGAAAGAGAAAAGATAAATTGTGAATGTACTTTCCCTAGGTACTGGAGTCAGCTTCGTGCACAATGTTCGAGGTCTATGAAAGACCTCAGGCCCAGTTACCTGCTTCGTGCACAATGTTCGGGGTAATGTACATGTCACCGGAAGTAATTAATGAACAAATGAAAGAAAGAATGTATGAAAGAATGAAAGTTAATGAATGAATGATGAAGATAATAATGATATTATCTGTGTATACGTATGATCGCATGTAAGTAAAGAAAGATTTTAATGAAAGTAAAGTATTGTTTTATTATAAAACTAGATCTCACTCAGCAACACTGACTTTTTTGCATTTTCCAGTTGGTAGGTAAGCATTGCTGAGGATGGCACGGAGCAGCTACTCGGCATTTTGAATGGCATTCTTTTGTTAATGTTTTTGCATTATAATGCGAATGAATGATGTTTTGAATTGAACGCTTGTATTAACTTGCAAAAGCATTTGTAATGATATGAAAAGTTAGTTTTATGTTTACGCTACAATGTTTTATGAATGATTAAATGTAAAGTATATGTTTTATGTGCGATGATTTACTAGCTGTAAGCATCCCGGGAATGGGGCCTTACATTGACATAATAGATGGAATATTGTTTAGTCATGCTATTCAACTTATCATACACGAATATCATGTAAGTTATCCACGTGTATCACATCATTCAACACAAGTTCTACCTAGGTCATCATACCATATTAGATCATCATACACTCATGCAAATCTCAGATAATCATCATGCTCAAATATTATAATTACATCATATCAAACAATTCATACGTGAAGTCTAATCATGCACTACATGCCATGTTAAGTCACCCACGACCTCACATCCTAAACCCTGCCAATCCTATTAAGTAGGGGCCTCAGATTGTATGCGTGTATGACAATCATAACCACATTACTAGCATATATAGTGACAATCAAATTTCAAACCTAATCATGATCTCCTAATCACTACCCATAATTCATCATCATGTATGATCATCAACATCTATACTTCGTACATAATCCACCAAGCGTCCATACAACTCAATTACACATTCTAACACAACAAACATCATCCACGATCATTCTAACATGACTTAACATCATAAGCATGTCCAAATCATCACATCCAACGTTCTACAAAATAAAGTTTCCCTTTTGGGAAAGTAATACCCAAAAGTGCTCTAGCATCCAATTCAACCATAATTTCAATAATTATACACCTAATCTAGTTCACAGCATTCATTCTAACGTGCTAATCACCTCCAAAACATCCAAATTCTCAACGTCATACACAAAAGTTTCTACTTTTAGTAAGTCATGATCAATGTCACAATTTCATGGATTTTCTTGTACAATTCAATTAAACTAACATCTAAGCATCACATCTAACATCTTAGAATCATCAGATCATGAATTCCAAGAACAAAAAGTTTCCTCTTATGGCAATGTATGAACTAGATGATCAAACCCTAGATTTCTTGCACAATCAACATAATCTAGCATTCATACAACCTAACTAACATCATATAATCATCATACAATCATCAATTTCATATAATCATCATCAATTTCGTGGATTAGGGTTCATCTACACCAAAAACTATGAACAAATTGATAAAACATACCTTTAAACGTATAGAATCAAGAATTGGACTTGCTAGCACTATGGAACACTTGAAACTAGATCAAAATTGATTGTTTTGTGCTTGTTGTTGATCAAATTCGAATGGTGGTGGTTTGGGGATTGGTTTCGGCCGCAATGGGGTATGGGGTGGGGATTAGGGTTTGATTTTGATTAATTTTGGTAATATTTGGTTAAAAAGGTATTTACAAAATAATTCCTTTAATTATATTATATAAAAACTAATCTTTCTAATACTTTTTAAATAGTTTTTAACTACCAAACACAAGTACTATTAACCAATAATAAGAATCCTAGACATTTACAATAAGTCACACAACACACGAAATATATTTTACACGTTGTCGCATTATCGCGTAAAATTTATAAAACAATCATTTAAAATTCTATAAAATCATGAACCATATAATCACAACTAATAATCAACATTATTAATTAGGGCCATGTTTGGAAAATTTAAGAAAAGTAACTTTTTGACTTTTGGAGGGGTATAAAGACCAAAATATCCTTCCAGAAAAGTTAAAAAGTTAAAAGGTTTTGACTTTTTAACTTTTTGGATGGGTATTTTAGTCTTTTTACCTCTCCAAAAAGTTAAAAAGTTACTTATTTGGTATTTCCAAACACCCACTAGATTATTATTATTTATCATATATTATTATTATTAAGTCACCAACATTTTACGACAACTAGTGTGTGCTCACGACATGTGTATGCGAGACTTAACGGAACTAACGGAGTTTGTTAACGGAAAATTACCGAATGTCACATGGGAAGAATGAAAGAAAGATAGATACTGAATGGTAAAGGAAGAAATACTGATATTATCTATATGTATGTATGATACATGATCGTGTATGAAAGTAAGAATGGTTTTAAAAGAAAGAAAAGTATTTTATTTTTTCTAAAACCAGAACTCACTCAGTAACGCTAACTTTTACATGTTTCCAGTTGGCAAGTAATTGTTACTGAGGATGTCACGGGGCAACTATTTGGATTATATTGGATGCAACCATTTCATGTTATGATAATTTTTTTTGTAATGTAATACAAATCATAATATTTAGTAACTTAAAAAGGTTGTATTATTCTGTAAAGCAAATATATATAAATGAAGTGGTTTGTTTAAAAGAATTCCGATGCAATGTTTTTTGTACTTGTAAATGTAAATTATATGTTTTAGGTGTAATGATTAACCAGCTGTAAGCGTTTTGGGAATGAGGACTTACAAGTTGGTATCAGAGCCAAAGTTCAAGTGAAACGGGTTAAAATTTTCAAAAGAAACCTAAACTTAAACTAATTATATGTTTTAGGTGCAATGATTAACCAGTTGTAAGCGTTCTAGGAATGAGGACTTACAAGTTGGTATCAGAGCCAAAGTTTAAGTGAAACGGGTTAAAATTTTCAAAAGAAACCTAAACTTAAACTAAAAATATGACAAAGGAAAGGGATGCCAGTCTGAGTAGCTGCGTGCTATCGGGTATTTTATTAATGTTAATCGGTATTATGTGTCCATGTTATGTGGTTTATGTGTTGTTAGTAGATTTAGATACTCATGTAGTCAGGACAGGAAATGCTTGGGGTATGAAGAGTAAGGTAAATGGATAATCATAACCGGCCATTGTAATTAGAGACTTACTATACTTGACATAAACTGAGCTATTACCTTGAATGACCGTATTAGTGTTTGAATCTTATAGCGTGTTAAAGGATGGCCGGTGGTTGATTGTAAGGTCCCGTTCCCGAGACGCTTACAGCTGGTCGATCATCACACATAAAATGAATATTTTCATTTATCTAACGTAAACGTTGTAGCGGAAACAATCAAAAATGACATTTCTTTTCATTATAAATGCTTTTCCCAAATAACACATCGTTAACCAGTTACAAAATATATTGTTGCATTACATCACAAAAGCATTATATAAATGGATGCCATCCCAAAATATATGAGTAGCCACCTCGTGCCATCCTTAGTAACATTACCTGCCAACTGCAAAACACATAAAAGTCAACGTTGCTGAGTGAGTTCTAGTTTTATAATAAAACATACTTTATCTTTCGTTGAAAACCGTTCTTAACTTTCATGCGCTCATACATCACACGTACACATAGATAATATCATTATTATCTTCATTAATCGTTCATACATTCATTCTTTCAATTGTATGTTCATTAACCTTCGCTTTCTTTCATCTTTACATCTTTTATTTCCTTCAACCATAAACTTTACCCTGCTATTCCTGGTACTGGACGTAGGTCAATCATAGACCAGCTATAACGGTGCTCCGCACCTCTGGTCACAACACCTAGGATAGAGTTTAGGTGTACCAATGCCATATGCAATACCCTGCTATTCCTGATACTGGACCTAGGCTTATCATAGACCAGCTATAATGGTGCATGCACCTCTGGCCACAGTACCTAGGGTATGCAGCAATGGTGCTATAAAAATGGTCAATCACAAAGAAAGACCCGATGTGCATCCTCCCAGGGTAGCAACTGTCACACCCCGACCGACGGCGGAATCATCGGAGTGGACGAATAGGAGACGATTGCTCATAGCACATGGAACTAATTAAGTTGAAGTAATATTAAATGTCATTATTCATTAAACATTACAAGTCAAATAAGTAATTACAAAACAATCAACATACAACCAATAACATAAGGGACGCATTAAGTATTAGTCTTAAGGAAACAACTTTTACGGGGTTTCTGGATTATTGATTCTTGTTTAATTATGTCTTTGAGGTTTTAAAGTTTTATTAGCTTAAAGTTGATACGAGATTCATGTTTGTTATGATTAAGGATTCAATTTAGAATGAGAGCATCGTTGTAATAGGTTTTCAGGATAAGTTTGGTTTTAAGGGGAAGACGTTTAGAAAGCTTTTAAGGGTCACTAAGAAAAATGGATAATGAGTTTTAAGATCCAAAAAGACAAGATTAAAGATAAAAGGTTTTAAAATAACAAGATGTTTCGAGTGTAACGTTCGGTTTACAAACCAAAGCATTACGTTGACTTATCAAAGTATTATGTCAACTACAACCTTAATGAAGACATGCGTACCTATAAGCGGACACTCACCCTAAGGGTTCCCAGGTAAGGTAAACGGTTCCATCTATTGATTTGGATTTATATGAATACCTTACCTAGACAGAACACCTCGAGATATAGGCATCCCACTCTTCCAGCATTACATGTTTCAAATTGTAGGACACAAACTTTGACGAGGCTTGAAAACCACGAATAACGATTTAAGTTCAATTTGAAAACCATTTGATTTAGGCACATAATGCCTTAGAATATAATTTAAGGTTCATGTGTGCATTGATAAGATTCAAGGTATAAGCATAAACACATAAGGCATATAATCACATAATCAAATATAAACACATAAGGCACATAAAATCCTATCTAAGCATATAAAATACATGAGAGGACTCATGTGTAAAGGTATTTAGTTATAGTCTAGGTCATTCCATTTCTAATAACCTAAATCCCTATAACCATGGCTCTGATACCAATCTGTCACACCCCGACCGATGGCGGAATCATCGGAGTAGACGAATGGGAGACGATTGCTCATAGCACATGGAACTAATTAAGTTGAAGTAATATTAAATGTCATTATTCATTAAACATTACAAGTCAAATAAGTAATTACAAAACAATCAAGATACAACCAATAACATAAGACTTTCAATTTAAACTAAGTCCAAGTCCTATATGAGCACAAGAAGATCTTCAAGTAGGAAACCTGAAACATGTTAAATAAATAACGGGTCAACTATAAGTTGGTGAGTTCCCATGGTTTAAACACACACACACACACACACACACACACACACACACATATATATATATATATATATATATATATATATATATATATACAGTTACAACCAAACCTCGACTTGATTACAAGTATATATGATTGGCTAAGTGTACTTGGTTCCCATGATGAACAAGCATACGTCATCAGGAGCCGGCAATACATTGGCTTTAGCACCAAATAGGCTTGTCAGGGCCAAAAAACTAAGACGTCGCCAGGCTAGCAATAGTTAATATTTGTAAACAAAATATGTATCTCATATAAGACTTACAATAACACAAATTACCATGACAAAAAGTAAAGATGAATTGCATGTGCATTTACAAGAATCAAGATGTTTACAAGTGTAAGTTTATAATGTTAACATGTTTTCACCCCAAAAGGTGTGAAATAAAGTAAAAAGGTGCATGGAGAACTCACATGATATAAATAAGGTGATGATAAGCATTTAAACGAGGCTCCAAAGATTTCTTTTACAAGTTACCTAGATGTATAGATTTCAATATTAAGTTTGATAATAAGATTAACGATTAGACGCGAACTAGGGTTTCAATTCGAATTTGGGGGTTTAAATAATTAAATAATAATGAATCGTTGACGTTTTGGTTTAATAAAGATAATATAAATCAATTAAGTTTACAAATAATTAAAAAAATGTCTCAACAATTTAAGTTATTAATTTAATAGAAATTAAGTATAATATGTGAAAAGAAATAATTCATTTAATAATTAAGTATTTAAAACTTGATAAAGAGAATTAATTAAATACGTATTTAAATGACGTTAAAATTATTTAAAATCATTTTATAAAGTTTTAAGCTTTTAACATGATTTATCATAAAGGTTTTATAATACAAAACCTAAAAAAATAAGAATAAAGCAATTATATTGTTTTATAAATTTCAAGATTTTAAATAAAAGCTAACGAATAAATTTATTAACTGATTATGATATAAAATGTTTAAATGATGAGATGAATAATTAATTATTTGATTAATTATTTCAACTTATTGAAGTTTATTTTTATACAAATAAGTTAATTATAACATTTGTTATTAATATTGTATATGAAAATTATTAAGTTGTTTAAATAGATAATTTACAGAAAAATAATTAGATAACTTTTTTAATAACCAAAGTTTATAAAACTGATTTTTATAATTTTTGAGAATTTTATATATCCTGAAACATTTGAAAAACAATTTAAAAAAATGGGCTGAGGGTCCCCGGGGTTCGAACCCGGGACCTCAAGTCCACTCAACACACACATTACCAGTAAACCTAAGGCCTTAGCCACGATTAGTAACCATTTTTAAATGATAAAACAAAACAAATAAGATTTCCCCCAAATCTTCATAAACCCTAATTCAATTTTGATCAATTGACCATCCAAACGATATTATTAACGAAATCAGTCATGGGGCTTTTGATCCTAGAATGAAACCGAATGTAGATGTGGTTTTAATTACCTAGATTGGTTTTGTTTCGATGGAGAATGAGAACAAGATAACCGCGATTAGAACATGGTGGGATTTATAAGATTTTGTTGTTGAAAATCCAATTACCCGTAATATAAGCTTCCCTATATGATGAGAAACAATAGCCCTGTGTCAATTTGAGTTAAAGAAACTCGGAAGATCGATTTCGAATAGTGTTAGGATCAGTGATCTACGTTTGATTGATTAGAGAGTATTGCAGCGGAAATCAAACAATGAATTAGACAATTCCCAAGAACACAATTGATATTCAATATAAAAGTAAACGGTTATAGAGAGAGAGAATTCTGCGAAAGATATTTCATTCAATATGCGTTTTCGTGGTAACAGAATGTCACACGTACAATTAGGTCAACATCTCTTATATAGGAGACGTGACGTCTGCTGATGTCACTTGATAGTGACATCTAACAGAATTATTAAAACTACTGATAGTTAACACAACTACTGAAGATGTCAAACAGCTGACATCTTCTTACAAAAATACTAAGTGTTAACTATCACTACAACTACTGAAAAGAAACTACTGAAACTACAACGACTGAAGAACATGCTCTTCAGTCGTTTTACAAGTACTGAAATAGAAAAGAAACTACTGAAGAAAAACCATCACAACAACTGAAGAATGCTTCTTCAGCTGTTGTAACAAACTCTGAAGGCATCAGTACTTGTACTTGAACTTCAGCTGTTATCATCAACTGATGTCTTCAGCTGTTGTCTTCAGTCTTTGTACTTTAGCTGTTGATATTCAGACTTTGCTCTTCAGCTGTTGAAGTCTTCATACTTTAGTCTTCAGCTTTTTAAGTCTTCAGTACTTTAGTCTTCAGCTGTTGAAGTCTTCAGTACTTTAGTCTTCAGCTGTTGATCTTCAGACTTTGGTCTTCAGCTGTTGAAGTCTTCAGTACTTTGTTCTTCAGCTGTTGCTCTTCAGACTTTGTCAAACAGCTGATCAAGTCTTCAGCAGTTGTTGTGATGTCCGTGGGACTTAGAGGTTTTTCTGATCAGGCTCATTGTTCTTTTGGTCCAACAAACTCCCCCTGAACCAATGCAGCCAAAACCTCTAAACTTATTGAATATGTCCCACTTATTATGGCAGAAAGATTGGTCTTTTTGTCTTCTAGATCAGCTCAGAAGTGACCCATGTAAGCACAGGCCTGGGAAGAAGTCTTAATGATCTGTTTGGCAAAGGATGAATGGGACTCTGTCTTGGGGAACTGGACACAGAGCTGTTACCCCATCCATGAGATCTACTTCCCAACAATGAGTCTGTATGACTCCCTTGTATAGGCCTCAAGGAAGGTTATTTGTTCCTCCATGGTAAGCTCTTCAGCTCCTCCTTCAAAAAGTGAGTCTGGCCATAATACTCATAGGTATTTGACCTGTTCCCATTTTTGAGTTCCACAGTTGTTATTACTCTATAAGAAATTCATCTCGGTGATTACCCTCTAAGAACAACTGGAGCTCATTCTTTCTAACTTCCTCAAGCCTTTTATATACTAACCCTTTTTCACCATTTTATTCTCCAGCATCTTTTGTGGGGTCAGTTTAGCTTTATAGGCTTTCTTGAAGTCATCTAGGATTTCCCTGGGTGATACTACAAAGACCAGTGAGATCACTTCATCTACAATCTTCTTCACTTGGCCAATGTATCTCTGTGGAATGTTTTTCTTTTAAATCCTATGAGACACCCTGGGATCAGGCCAAATCCTCACTCTCTCCTTTTGATATTGAAATGTATGTTTAAGAGTGTATAATCTGAGAGCATGCTTCTTCATGTTGATGATTGAAGATGTGGCAGCATATGCTTTGTCAACTCTTCTCAACAGTTCCTCATCATGTTGTTTCTGAAGCTCTTCTTTTTCTAACTTCACTTTCACAGTTTGCCTTTAGACTCAGGAGTAACTGTTGGAGGTGACTTGTGGCCTTAGGCAATTGTATAATAGCTGAGATTGGCAGCCTATCTTCATCTTCATCATTATCTTCTTCTAGCCTCAGTACCCTTCTCTTCCTCTTCTGGGGTACATCATTAGCTATTGGTTTTGAGGGTAAGGGAATTGGCTTGGTGGGTTGTGGTTGTGGTGGTTTTTGGGGTACAGGGATTGTTTTAGTGGATTTTGGTGTGGGAATTTTGACAGGCTGTTCTAGCATTTGGATGTGAGTTTGGCTTTAGATTGCTTGACTAGTTCAGTCCTGCTCCCAGCACCAGCTTCATTTAAGGCTTCAATAACCATCCTTTGGTATATACTTCAGACGAACAGATCTTGGTGGTTATTGCAAGATGCTATCCCTGGACCATGCCTTGATTTCAATCAATGATCTACCAGATACTTAGCTATGAACTGATCATGATTTCTAGCCTTTCCCTTTCCAACACATCATAACTTGCCCATCTAGCTTGGATTTCTTCAATCTCTAGTCTTCTGATTTCTGAGTCAAGTTTTTCAGTGTCGTGACCTTGCCTAAACAACTGATCAATGATATTATCCATTGATCGACTGTGTTCGGCATCAGCCTCCTTCACCATTGTCTCCAAGTCAGTCTCCTTTTCATTCTTCCTTTTCTTGTATGTGACATGAAAGTCTTTAGTACTTTCAGTCACTTTTCCATGTCAACTTATTCACCTTCTCCTTCTTAGTTTCTTTCCTATCTGCAATCCTCTTTCCTTTTGCTTTCACTGACTGAATCTCCCCTTTTTTGGTTGCATTGGTTGCGAGGGTTTGATTGTCAGAAAGCCTTTTGCTCACAACATCCTCTATCAAGGGTTGTATAACTGAGGGAACCTCTCATCAAGGGTTTTAAGCACTATATCAGTGATAGTTGATGTGATGAGAGGTAAGGAATGTTGAAAAATAGCATCTATTTGCTCAGGGGGGTTCTGTCCCTGAGAAATAGTGCCAGAAGCAAAGGCAGGTGGCTGAGTGTTTTGGAGTGGCTCTGTGTATGGGAGACCTTCAGAGGAAGGTGCCATCTGTGAGTTTTGAGGGGTAGATGGTCTTTGATCCTGAGAAATTTTGGCAAGCAGCTCTTTGAGTTTGCTCACCTCATCCTCGAGGATGGTGTTTTGGGCTAGAACATCATAAAAGAAGCCCAGTCATCATCAGTGTTTACTGAATCACCTGACCTCCTGATAGAATCAGGATGAACATGCTCTGAGTGTAGATCAGTAGTAGCATGTGCCCCTTGGTCATGGTACTGGGGACTTCCTGCCTCAGGACCATGTCCTTCATCAGCAGTTGCCTCTGGTGAGGTCTTATGAATGTTACCAACTTCAGCCTGATCATATGCTGAAGCAGGAGAAGTGGCAGCCTCACCAGAAGTTCCAATCTCCTTTTCTACACTCAGAGATGGAACATTTAACCCTGTGTTGTGGGTTATCAGAAGCACGTGGTCCTCCCCCTCAATGGTTGAGGTATGCCCAGTTGTAATTGGTTTCTGGGGAGGGGGTGAGGAGTGCAACTGACTCAGCACTTGTGCAACAATAAGTGTAGGACTTGGAGGGCGGTTGCATGTGGAGATTGGGTAGAACAGATTGCACCCGGGGGAGTGGTGCGCTTCAATGGTAACCCTCTCAATTGAGATAGGTTCCAGCAATGTGGGATCCCCATATTGGTTGCAACAGGACCCTGTTGAGAGATACCTTGTGCGGCTTTGGCAGGTTGAGTCTTTGACATAACGGGGGGTTAAAACCAGTATGGTGACCTGTGTTTGTGGTACAGGGGCATCCTCAGGGGACTCATCTCCTGAGTAGCCGTTTTTGGCTTTTTGGATTTTTGTTTGGTGGGGACTCTGGATTTGGAGGTGGTGGCTGTGGTTCCAGCTGCGTGGGTTTTCGCAGCTTGGCAGCCTATTTGAGTGATTGGTCTGAGTTGTGCCTGGAGTATACCTCAGGCAATACAGCCATGGCAGGGACTCCAAGGCCAACAAGTCCCTCAGCTTTCAGCTGGTTCTCTATAATGGCCATGATGAACCGAGGATATAATATCCATCGGTTAGCAATAGGTTTTGAGGCCATATCCTTAAGTTCAAGAAAATTATTTCAGAAAAATTAAGTTTTGTTGCTCAAGGATAGAGAAGAATACCTGCTGCCACCTGGTCGACATTTGATCCCAAGAAGAAGTCTTAGGAGCTAAGCAAACATTCACCATATGAAAAAAGACGTTCTACATCATGGAAATGCTTCTTCAGGATGGTAGAGGCGCTAAGGTTACCCTGGTATCCATGGTGGGCAAAGGATAGATCAGTGGTGCCCTTTGGATACCCCGGGGAAAGTGGCATCATCCAGTTATAGGGTTTGGCGAAGGATTGCCGGAGTGATGACCACCTGTCGTTGTTGACGAACGACTGGAGAGAGTCGGTGTTATTCTCCAGTGATGAGGGTGACGTTCGTCCAGAACTGATGGAGGGATTCGGCATGAATGGTAGGATTTAGAAGAAAGCCGTTTTGTAGGGAGAATGGACCATTAGATCAATGGCATTATCGAACTTTGTCCAGAATGGTGATTTGGTAAGGTAGGCAACACAGTTGTGTCGTGGTTTAAGCTTCATGGTCGCCATTAATGTGAGAGAAGATGTGGAGGTTTTGAACGTTAGGTTTGGAGATAATGAAGCTCTGTAAGATTAGGTATTTATAGGTCAGGTTAGAAAACAACTGAAGGTCAGAGGTTTGAAACAACTGAAGTCTTGGTTTTAGGCATCAGCAATTATAAAACTACTGAAACCATGGTTTTGGCTTCAGATGTTTGAAAACAACTGAAGACTTGGTTTAGTCATCAGTAGTTGTGAAACTACTAAAACCTTGGTTTTGTCTTCAGGTGTTGTAAACAACTGATAACTTGGTTTTAGTCATCAGTAGTTGTAGAGCTACTGAAGACATGGTTTTGTCATCAGTTGTTGTAAACAGCTGAGGACTTGGTGTTAGTCATCAGTAGTTGTGAAACTACTGAGGACATGGTTTTGTCATCAGCTATTTAGGGTGAAACAGCAGTTGTAGAAACAACTGAAGAGAAAGTTCTCATCAGTAGTTTTCGTCAATTCTTAGCTTTTCAGCTGTTTCATACTATCCTCAACACTTACTCATCAGTCTTTTTGCTGTTTTCAGTTGTTTCATAGGACATCATACTTGATCTGTTTTTACTGATTCATCAGTTGTTTAACAGAATCAGTACAATATGTGATATGATTACTAATGATCATCAGTACTTAGTTACTGAGATCATCAGTAGTTATCACTTATTCTAGCTACAGCATACCAAGCCTTAACACTAGGTTTTTGAAAGTAGAACTATCCAAAGGCTTAGTAAAAATGTCTGCAAGCTCATCAGCACTAGGCACAAACTTTGGATCAATCAGACCTTTTTCAAAACAGTCCCTAATAAAATGATGTCTGATCTCTATATGTTTGGTCCTAGAGTGCTGGACTGGATTTTTGACAATGCACAGAGCTGAAGCACTATCCATTAATAATGGAGTCTTAGTCTCTGTAATGCCATAATCCAAAAGTTGTTCTGAAGCCAGAGTACTGAGAAGTACAACTTGCAGCTGCAATGTACTCTGCTTCAGCAGTGGATGTAGCAACAGATGTTTGTTTCTTACTCTGCCAAGAAATCAAACAGTTGCCTAGGAATTGACATCCACCAGAAGTTGACTTTCTGGTTAACTTACACCCTGCATAGTCACTGTCTGAAAAAGCAACTAATTTGCAAGAGTGTCCAGTGGAATACCATAAACCTAGAGATTGTGTACCTTGCAAATCTAAAGATCCTCTTGACTGCAATCAAATGAGTCTTTAGGAGCAGCCTGAAATCTAGCACAAACACAAGTTGCAACATGATATCTGGTCTAGAAGCTGTTAAGTACATCAAGGACCCAATCATACATCTGTAAAGTGTTTCATCAACAGCTTTACCTTTCTGATCTGCATCCAGTTGTGTGGTGTTGCACATGGGAGTAGAACAGGGCTTACAATTTTGTAAATCAAACTTATTCAAAAGATCTTTTGTATATTTTGACTGATGAATAAAGATTCCTCAGCCTTTTGTTTGATTTGCACCTAGAAAGAACTGTAATTCTCCCATTGCACTCATTTCAAACCTTTGTTTCATTAAACATGTAAAATCATCACACAACTGGGGATCAGAGGATGCAAAAATAATATCATCAACATAAATTTGAACAAGTAGCTTATGCTGATCCACCTTCTTAAACAAAGTTTTATCTATGGAGCCTCTAGTGAAATTATTTTAAGAAGAAAATTGGAAAGTGTTTCATACCAGGCTCTAGGAGCTTGCTTCAACCCATAAAGAGCCTTATCAAGTTATACACCCAATAGGATGTTTATTATCCTCAAAACCTGGTGGTTGACACACATAAACCTCTTCTTTTATTTTACCATATAAAAATGCACTTTTGACATCTATTTGAAAAACTTTAAGATTGTGGAATGCAGCATAGGCTAAGAACAATCTAATTGCCTCTAGTCTGGCTACAGGGCAAAGGTTTCATCATAATCAATACCTTCTTCTTGTGAAAACCCTTGTACAACCAGTCTAGCCTTGTTCTTAACAATAAGCCCATTTTCGTCAGTTTTATTCCTAAACACCCATTTAGTGCCTATTGCACACTTACCTGGGGGTAGAGGAACCAGTTCCCACACTTGCTGTTTCTTGAACTGAAGTAGCTCAAGCTGCATGGCTTCACCCATCCATTGTCTCTCAAAGCAACATGATAGTTCTTTGGCTCTAGCTGACTGATGAAGAGAGCATAGAAACAGAAGTTAGACAATTGACTTCTTGTTGAAACTCCAACATTGATATCACCAATGATTTGAGACACTGGGTGATTCTTCAGCTCTTGATAAACAATGAGATCTGTGCAAGTGTTTGTAGAACCTTCAGCAGCAGCAGATGGTGATGCAGACTCTTGAAACCAAGAATTAGATGGTAAATCAAAAGATGTAGAGGAATCAGATATCTCATCAGCATTTTTGTGGATGGAACTGCTGAAGCTACAGGAACATCAAGTTTAGCAGACTCAGACAGTTGATCACTAAACTTGAATAGGTACTAGAGTATTGATATTATCATCATCATCAATACCACCAGGTGGAAGACATGCTGCAGAAGATGATTTATCCACATGATCTGCAACAGCGAAGGTTGATAAGGAACATATTGCAATATGTCCAATCAAACAACTCCACAGGGTTTGTGGAATCTTGTCCTTTGGAGATTCATTAAACTTCACATGCAGAGTTCTTCAACTATCTTTGTTTTGCAGTGAAGATTTGTATGCCTTGCAAGTAGATGAATAGCAACAAAATACCCTACATCCACCTTAGGATCAAATTTGTGGAGTTGATCCTTGTGTTGAGAATGAAACAGGGACACCCAAAGGCTCTGAAAAATGAAATTAGAGGAGCCAAGTGATGTAGAACTTCATATGGAGTCTTCATCAACCTCTGATTTACTAAGGCTCTATTCTGCACATAGCAAGCTGTATTAACAGCTTCACCAAAAGGTCAGTGGCAAACCAGACTCAGCCAACATAGACCTTGCAGCTTCAATTAGGGTCATGTTCTTTCTCTCCACTACTCTATTTTGTTCTGGAGTTCTTGGGATGCTAAACTGCCTTTTGATCCCTTTGAAAGATAAAAAAATCATCAGTGTATGGTTTCTGAATTCAGTTCCATTGTCACTCCTTATACACTTGACTGATAGGGAATACTGCTTCTCAACATACAACACAAAGTTTATAATCTTCTGAGCAACTCATCCTTTGAATGCAGAAAGAAAGTCCATACAAATCTGGAGTAATCATCCACAATTACCAGACAGTATTTCTTCTTTGCCATGCTCATCACTCTCACAAGGACCAAATAGATCCATGTGCAGTAACTGCAAGCAGGCAGTGGACTTAGGTTCTTCAATCGGAGGGAATGAGACTTATGCTGTTTTCCTTTTAAACAAGCAGTGCAGGTTTCATCATAGTGGAACTCCTTTATTGGTAAACCTCTCACTAACTATTGTGGATCAGCTGATTCATGTTTTTGATATTAACATGACCCAGCCTTCTATGCCACAGTTTAGATTCCTGAGGAGAGGCTTTGGAAAATAGGCAAGGATGGCCTTTGAGAGCTATTTTCTTGGAAAGATCTAAGGCATACACTCTTCCTGTCCTGTTGGCCCCAGGAGAGTGTAATCATCCAACACCTATCAATCATATTCAGAACTTGGATGACAGAATCCTGCAGTTCTGACTGGTGAAAAGAGCAACATGACCTTTATCACACATTTGACACGACACTCAAGAGATTGTATTTGAGATTTTCCACATGATTAAATCATCAAACTTTTTCCCCATTGGAGACAAAGCCTTTGCCAATGATCTAACCCTTAGCATCATTGCCAAAAGAAACAAACCCTTCTTTCTTGAGAGTAGTCATGAAGAAGAGAGCTGTTCCCTGTCATATGCATAGATCCTCCACTGTCTACATACCAGATGCTACTTTGGCATGTTGAAGAACCCTGCAATCATAAACAATTAGTTAGTTTTTGAGACCCCAAACTTTTGGTTTTGGGTCTATTCACATCAACAGATGGTAAACTAACAGATTTGCTATGAATAACAGCTTAAGGGGATGGAGATGATGAAGAAGAAGAATCCTTTGGCATGGATTTTCTTCTCTGTGGTTTCAGCACAGGAGCATCTAATTGGTTGACTCTCCCCAATAGATGTTGAACCATCATAACAAGTTGTGTCTGATTTTGTGATAAAGCCTTCAGCTCATCAGACACATTAGTCTTGAGATGATGGATTCCTGTGTTGTACCATCTCCCTTTGAGCAACCTCAGTTGTTGCCTGATTAACCCTAGCTTTTGGATTTCTTTTTGGATTTAGGGTCATAGGGTTTTATGTTGCTGGTACAAATTTGGTTTCAAACTCATTTTTCATTTTATCCATTAGCTTTTTAATGTTCTCATTATGTTTGAGTTTGGAGCCCTTTTTATATCAGCAATCATTAGTAAGATGATTGAATAAGCCACATATTTCACATGGCTTTTTCTTCATCTTAAGTTGATCATCTGCTGAAGAAGATAAAACTACTGAAGACTTATTCTTCAGCAGTTTGCTATCAGTACTAGCAGTTTTCTTCCCTTTAGTACATGCTTTCTTAATATCTTCTTCAGTAGTTTTCCCACCCTTTCTACTTGCAGTAGTTTGGGTTTGTTCTCCAGGTGTTATGACATGCTCTTTAGTACTTTCAGTACTTTGTGAAATACCACCTGGAGTGATCAATTTTTTGATCATGTGAGTGTCAGCATTTGAACCATCAACATCAGCTGATAGGTTCTGAGAGGAATTAATGTTGACTTCAACCTCTGATGGTGTTGTATCAGATAGTAAATCACATGATGAAAAGGATTGATTATTGCTTTCTCCATCAGATTTTACCTCTGCTCTGGGAGTAAAATATGTAGGAGGAGTAGTGTGATTATAACCAATGCCAAACTTTACATTGGAAGCAGACTGCTTACTAAGAAGCATTTCAAAACCCTTGCAAGAATGTACCCATCGATCACACTCTACCTGGGTAGTTGCAAGTGTTTCTTTGAGGTCTCTGTACTTCTCTAGAAGTGCCTCTTCCCTAGCCTTGTCATCAGTGATTTGACATTTAAGTTTGTAAATCTCATCATTCTTATCATAAGCACAGCCTCAAATTCAGCTTTTCTTTTGGATATTATTTGTTCTAGCTCAATGTTCTTGTTAATTAAAGCTATTTGCTTCTCTAATAGATGCAAATGGCTATGCATGTTTCAGAACATAGCTTGGCTTTGGCCTCAGAGGATACCTGTGATACCTGTGGTGTGGAGGCATTAGAGGATGAGGTATCAGCAGACTCCAGAGCCATAAGAGCAAGGTTTCCAAAAGGACTGTCACCACCATGTTGACCAGCACCAGAGAACAGTTGTTCATGACCAGACATATCATCTGGTAGACTGCTCCAGTCAACAACTCCTGGGGTGAAAAAGCTGTGTTGTTGAGGTTGAGATTGTTGATGAGATTGGGAAGGTTGAGGTTCAGGTAATGCTTGTGGTTTTTGTGCCATAGGAGCTTGAACCGGATTTGGCTGAGGCATGTAATAGCAGGGATAAGGATATGACATGGACCCTGAGGGACAAAGTATGCAGGAGATATAGGGTGTGAATGATGACCAGAACTCGCAGGATGTTGCCCTCTGTTTTGTAGACTAGTGCTTGGAAAAGTCACAAAGGGTGCAGAGGAGTTAGATCCAGTTGATCTACACTCTCTTGCAAAGTGTCCAAGCCTTTGGCATTTGTGACACCTCAACTTACTCTTGTCAAAACCAACTTTGGTTTTGCCAGAGAGTCCAGGAAATTTCCTGCCAGTTCTCTTGTAGAACTTTTGAGATCTCATATTAACTAAGGCCATTTGGCTTAGAATATCCATCTCTTCTAAATCATCATCAGCAATACCCTTCAGATCATCCATGATGAAGCATAAATTGTCACTATTACAGTTTGATTGACTATCAACACCAACAAATGCATGATCAGAACTGTTGAAGAGAAATCTATATTCATCAATTGCTTTCAGATGCAGCATATTCTGACTCATGACCAACCAAGGCAGTGTTCCCTGGTACAAAGTCATCAGTGAGCTTTCCTGATGATGCCAGTTTCCTTTTCTGCTCTATCTCTCTCTCGAATGTAAGTAGTTTCCCATGAAGTGGGTGAGAGATAGGCTATCCAGATTTGCACTAGAGCGTAGGACAATAATGTATGTGTCCCATCTCTCAGGTAGTGATCTAAGGAATCTGTTATTCATCTGGCTATTGGTGTATTCCTGTTTGACCATTTTCAGCTCAAAGATCAAACAAGAAAAACGCTCAAACTGTTGAGTTAGTGTCTCACCCTTTCTATGAGAGAATGTCTCATATTGTTGGGCGAGAATTTCTCTATTGTTTGCTAAAACCTCATCTGTTCCACCGAATTGTTCCTTCAGTGCATTCCAGAGGTCATGAGCAGTTTCATGATGCATAAGCGCTGAATAGATTTCATTAGGCAAAGCCATGGCCAGAATACCATGCGCTTTAGCATCAATCTCAAACAGTTTCCGATCCTCATCTGAGTATTGTTCCTTCTTCTTCGGAACCATTTGATTGGTTTCCGGATTGTTCACCATAGGCTTGTGTGGACCATGTACCATAGATGTCCAACAACCTGAACTGTTAACAGACAGGTGATGAAGCATCCTTCGTTGCCATATGTTATACTCAGTCCTAACCAGCATCGGAGGCTTGGTTGAGGAACCGGTATTGTGAGGGTCATTAGAAGGAGTAGTCATTCTCAGATTCAACCAAATTCAATTAAGCTTTAGCAGATTTAGAACAAAAACACAACAAACCAAATTGAACCAAGAGAGAGCTCAAAGTGAATAAATGAAAGCAGCAGAAATTCAATAATCTATAACCAATTCTTGCAAATATGCTAATTCAATCAAACATAGATATCGAATAGCAGTTTCAATGATCAATTGTTCGATCGATCAATGATTAACCAGCTCTGATACCATTTGTTTGGATCAGTGATCTACGTTTGATTGATTAGAGAGTATTGCAGCGGAAATCAAACAATGAATTAGACAATTCCCAAGAACACAATTGATATTCAATATAAAAGTAAACGGTTATAGAGAGAGAGAATTCTGCGAAAGATATTTCATTCAATATGCGCTTTCGTGGTAACAGAATGTCACATGTACAATTAGGTCAACATCTCTTATATAGGAGATGTGACATCTGCTGATGTCACTTGATAGTGCCATCTAACAGAATTATTCAAACTACTGATAGTTAACACAACTACTGAAGATGTCAAACAGCTGACATCTTCTTACAAAAATACTAAGTGTTAACTATCACTACAACTACTGAAAATAAAACTACTGAAACTACAACGACCGAAGAACATGCTCTTTAGTCGTTTTACAAGTACTGAAATAGAAAAGAAAACTACTGAAAGAAAACCATCACAACAACTGAAGAATGCTTCTTTAGCTGTTGTAACAAACTCTAAAGGCATTAGTACTTGTACTTGAACTTCAGCTGTTGTCATCAACTGATGTCTTCAGCTGTTGTCTTCAGTCTTTGTACTTCAGCTGTTGATCTTCAGACTTTGGTCTTCAGCTGTTGAAGTCTTCAGTACTTTAGTCTTCAGCTTTTTAAGTCTTCAGTACTTTAGTCTTCAGCTGTTGAAGTCTTCAGTACTTTAGTCTTCAGCTGTTGATCTTCAGACTTTGGTCTTCAGCTGTTGAAGTCTTCAGTACTTTGTTCTTCAGATGTTGCTCTTCAGACTTTGTCAAACAGCTGATCAAGTTTTCAGCAGTGTTGTGATGTCTATGGGACTTAGAGGTTTTTCTGATCAGGCTCATTGGTTCTTTTGGTCCAACAAATAGGTTGCAGGTCACGGTATAAGAAAGAGTCAGTGTGGAGTTTGTGTGTATCTCAGGTGGAATACGTTGATTACAGTTTATGAATAGATATATGATTGATTAGGTTGAGTTAATTGGATTATTACCACGGTTTAATGATCTAACAACCATAAACTTTAAGGCTTCGGTTTTTGCTCTCGATTGAGCTTTGTAACCGACGTTTAACTCCATTAAAGATTGTAATTGAGTTCGAGTCACGTTCACAAACCGGTTAGGGACGTTTGGGGTTCGATTCCGAACGGTTTTGATGTGATTTGGACCCGCCGGAGCTTGGCCGGAGTTCGGCCGGAAAAGTGGCAAGAAATACGGGGTAATGCGGGCAGGGTTTGGGTTTATTTCAAATTTACAATTTAGTCCCCGTAGTTTTGATTTTAACATTTTATGCAAGAACTTAAATGTTTAAAGTTTCAAGATTAGCAAATTGGCCCCCTTGACTTTTAAATCAAAGTTTTATACATTTTTTTACGTTTAATAATTCTTACAAATATTATTAATAATAACAATATTATTATTATTATTATTATCATTATATTATTATAACCTTATAAATTTATTAAAAGTTATTTTATAACTAAATAATTTGATAAAACTTTTTCATTTAGTTATTTATCGTAAAATGATTATTCACATTATAATTTTATGAAAGGAATTGTTTATAAATCGTAAATTATTACACATTATTTAGATGATTAACAAATGTATCATTCACAATATAAATTGCAAATTTAATGCATTTGGTCCATTAAAATTATTACTATATATTTTGTAATAGAACTTAAAGATTGTGTTTCAACTTGAAAAAATGGCGGATGTTACACGAACCCACACACTGTTGGGCTAACACTCCAAGCTCATCCAAATCGATTCTAAGCTCAAATCAACCATCCTAAACCTTAAGAATGCATACCACAACACTATTCAAGCATACACAAGCTCAAAAGCAAGACCCAAACACATCATACACATACCCACACATACATAAACGGGTCAAACACACACACTTCAAAAACCAGATTTTTAGATGTGTTCCAGCCCCAAAATCATTCAAAAATGTGTAAAAAGGGGTCCTAGAACTCACACAATCAACACCGAGAAGTAGAGCTTCGATTAGACCCGCTACACGACGATTTTGCTCTCTTGAATCAACTCGAACCAACTTTTCTTCCTTTTTCTCTCTTCTTCTTTCTTTTGGCTGATTTGTGGGTATGGGGAGAGGGTAAGGGCTGCCCTCTCCCTTTAAATACTCCCCACTCACCCAACTTTCTCTCGTTGGCGAGTTTGATCCTCGGACTTTGGACTTTATTTCTTTTTCTTCTTTCGTCGGCTTCAAAATAAATAAATAACCAAGTGTTACAAGTCCACCCCCCTTAAATAGGTTTCGTCCCTGAAACACGTTATTCCTCGAACAAACGTGGGTAATGATGCCTCATTTCTTCTTCAATCTCCCACGTTAACTCGGATCCTTTCCTGTGCTCCCACTATACACGCACAAGAGGAACCACTTTATTTCTCAGCCTTTTCTCTTTTCGATCGATGATTGCCACTGGTTGCTTCACATAATTGAGCCATTCGTCTACTTCGATATCCTCCAGTGGAACAATCACACTTCATCTGCCAAGCACTTTCTCAGATGAGATACATGGAATGTTGGATGAATTCCACTTAACTCATATGGTAACTCCATCTATAGGCCACCTCTCGTACTTTAGCAATGATTCGGAAAGGTTCTATATACCTTGGGCTAAACTTGCCCTACTTCCTGAATTGGATAATGCCCTTCCAAGGTGAGACCTCAACATAAACCAGTCACCCACCTAGAACTCAATCGGTTTACGTCGTTTATCAGCATACGATTTGTCTATCTTTGGCTGCCTTCATGAAGGCCTTGATCTTCTTAAGCTTCTCAGTCGTAGCCTCGATCACCTCGACGCTCCCTAGTTCTTTTTGACCAATATCACCCCAATAGACGGGTGTTCTATATCTCCTGCCATATAACATCTCATAAGGTGGCATACCAATTTTGGCATGATAACTGTTGTTGTATGAGAATTCAGCTAACGGTAAGTGGTCATCCCAACTTCCCCCAAAATCGATCACACATGCCCGAAGCATGTCCTCCAATGTATGAATGGTCCTCTCTAACTGATCATCAGTCTGGGGATGATAAGCCATGCTAATATGTAACCTCGTCCCCATGGCGTCGTGGAATTTCTTCCAGAATTCAGATGTAAACCGGGTGTCACGATTAGACACAACAGACACCGAAACACCATGACGAGTTAAAATTCCCTTGATCCATAGATCAGCCAACCTCTTAGATGAATATGTCTCGAGGATCGGTAGGAAGTGAGCACTCTTCGTCAAGCGGTCAACAATCACCCATATAGCATCATACCCTTTCGGAGTACGTGGTAGATTCGTAATAAAATCAATGGTGATGTGCTCCCACTTCCATTCCGGTATATCCAAAGGTTAGATCTTCCTATACGGCTTCTGATGCTCGGCCTTCACCTGTAAACAAGTAATGCATTTACTCACATACTCCACTAAGTCACGTTTCATACCCGGCCACCAATAATCCTACTTCATGTCTTGATACATCTTTATGGCACCAGGATGAATGGAACATTGAGTCTTGTGAGCCTCATCCATGATCTTCAACCGTAGATCCCCAAAACGAGGAATCCACACTCGTCCAAATCGAGTTCTAACACCAAGTGTGTTTTCACCCAATTCCATAACCAGACCTCTAATTATTTCAGAGTTAAGATGATATTCTTTCAATGCCTCATCTTGAAACTCATTAACTTGCTTCATCACATCAGAGGTCATGATCAATTGATATGCTTTCACCCGAATCGGCTCAGGCCTCTCTTTTCGGCTAAGGGCGTCAGCCACCGTGTTGGCTTTGCCCGATGGTAGTGGATCTAAAAATTGTAGTCCTTTATAAGTTCCAAACACCGTCTCTGCCTCATGTTCAGATCTTTCTGCTCAAAGAAGTACTTCAAGCTCTTGTGGTCAGTGAAAATGGTGCACTTCGTCCCGTAAAGATAGTGCCTCCAAATCTTTAGTGCAAAGACCACGGCTGCTAGCTCCAAGTCATCAGTAGGATAATTGACCTCATGAACCTTCAAATGTCGGGATGCGTAAGCTATAACCTTCCCTCTTTGCATTAAAACACACCCCAAACCCGAGTAGGAAGCATCAGAATAGACCACCAGATCTTCACTTCCATCGGGTAATGACAGAACAGGAGCTTGAGTCAACCTCGCCTTCAATTCCTCGAACGCCTTCTCTTGAGCTTGACCCCATACAAACTTTGTATCTTTTCGGTCAACTTGGTTAGTGGAGAAGCGATCTTGGAAAGTCTTGGATGAATCTTCTATAGTAGCCCGCCAAATCCAATAAGCTGTGAATCTCATATGGCGTCTTTGGAGACTTCCATTGTATCACTGCCTCCACCTTTGTCGGGTCCACCATAATCCTATCAGGATTCACCACATGACCCAAGAACTGAACCTCGCGTAACCAAAACGTGCACTTGGAGAACTTGGTGTACAACTTCTCTTTTCTCAGCGTCTCCGGAACCTCCCCAATGTGACCGGCATGTTCCTTTGCATTCTTTGAATAAATCAGGATATCATCAACAAACACAATCACTGATTTATCCAACATCGGCCGACACACTCGATTCATTAGATCCATAAAAGTAGTTGGCGCGTTGGTCAAACTAAAAGACATGACAAGAAACTCGTAGTGACCATAACGCGTGCGGAAAGCTGTTTTAGGGATATCCTGCTCCTTCACCTTCAACTGATGGTACCCCGATCGAAGATCTATCCTTGAAAACCAACTAGCACCTTGAAGTTGATCGAACAAATCATCGATTCTTGGTAAGGGGTATCGGTTCTTGACCGTTAACTTGTTCAGTTCACGGTAGTCAATACAATCCTCATACTACCGTCCTTCTTCTTCACAAATAGGACCGGAGCAACCCAAGGAGAGATACTCGGTCTAATAAACCCCTTATCAAGTAGCTCTTGCAACTGCTCCATCAATTCTTTCATCTCCGTCGGAGCCAACCGATACGTTGCTTTGGCAACGGGTTGGGCACCCGGTATCAGATCAATGTAAAACTCAATCTCTCTATCAGGTGGCACTCCTGGTAAATCTTTTGGGAACACGTCTGGAAAGTTACACACAACCGGTACATCGGATAGTTATGGTGTTGGTGTATCCACATCCTTTACATAAGCCAAGTAGGCGCTACATCCACGCCTCATACACTTTCCCGCCACCGCCATTGAGATTACTTTCGGGATCGTCGTGACCCGATCTCCATAAACAGTTAACAAACTCCCGTCAGGCGCTGTCAAACGAATCATCTTCTTGCGACACACAATGTTCGTCTTGGAGTCCGCCAACCAATCCATCCCAAGAACCAAATCAAAACCACCTAAGGTCATAACGAACGGTCTAACAGGAAACTTATGACCTTCTAGCTCCATATCACAGTTCTCTATCATCTCAGAAATCCTGGTAGACTTACCTATGGCAGTTTCAACATCAACGGGCGCATCAACACGTCTACTACTAACAGGCACCTTAGCACAGAAAGAAGTAGAAATAAAACTTTTACAGGCACCCGAATCAAATAACACAAAAGCTAAAGTTTGGTTCACTAGAAACATACCGGACACGACATCAGGGTCTATCCTAGCTTCCTCATGTGTCATAGTGAATGCCCTGGCGCTCTCCCTTGGCCCTTCACTCCCCGTCTTCTTCGCCCCGGAACCCTCAGCCCTCGGCTTCGTACAATCCTTACTTATGTGGCCCTCCACGCCACAATTAAAGCACCAAACCATATGACAGTCCTTGGCTTCCCAGCCTACATTCTCCTGCATGCTCCCTTCCACACTTGCCACACATTTTTGACCCCGCACTCGATATGGTCACACGGCGGTCATCCACCCGTGCCTTTTTGTTACTCGTCGAGGTAACACCCCGACCAAACCTCTTCCCCTTCCAGTTTCGATCACCTCCACCCTTCCTGCCACCTTCAACCACCACCACCACAGCCCTCTCATCATATAATCTCCATCCTAAGTCCACCGCCGACCTAAACGTGCTTGGTCAAAAACATTCAAAAATGACATTTCTTTTTATCTAACGTTCCCGGGACGCTTACAGCTTTGCACATAAAAACGAACATTTTCATTTATCTAACGTAAACATTGTAGTGAAAACATTCAAAAATGACATTTCTTTTCATTATTAAAGCTTTTGCTAAATAATACATCGTTAACCAGTTACAAAATACATTGTTGCATTACATCACAAAAGCATTATATAAATGGATGACATCCGAAAAGAGCTGAGTAGCCACCTCGTGCCATCCTTAGCAACATTATCTGCCAACTAGAAACACATAAAATTCAGCGTTGCTGAGTGAGTTCTAGTTTTATAATAAAACATACTTTATCTTTCATTGAAAGCCATTCTTTACTTTCATGCGATCATACATCATACATACACATAGATAATATCATTATTATCTTCATTTTCGTTCATACATTCATTCTTTCAATCGTATGTTCATTAACCTTTGCTTTCTATCATCTTTACATCTTTTCTTTCCTTCAACTGTAAACTTTACCCTGCTATTCCTGGTACTGGACCTAGGTCTATCATAGACCAGCTATAACGATGCTCTGCACCTCTGGTCACAACACCTAGGGTAGAGTTTAGGTGTACCAATGCCATGTGCAATACCCTGCTATTCCTGGTACTAGACCTAGGCCTATCATAGACCAGCTATAACGATGCATCCCACCTCTGGTCAGAGTACCTAGGGTATGCAGCAATGGTGCTATGCAAATGGGCAATCACAAAGAAAGACCCCGATGTGCATCCTCCTGGGGTAGCGAACCCACACACCATTGGGCTAACACCTTTTAATGGTGTGTCCCGACATACAATGCTTGCAAGACTTTCTTTACTTTCATTCATTCATTAATGCATGCATTCTTACTTCATGTTCCTCTTTTCATTATCTTTCGCTTTACGTTACATACTACTTTCATTTCATTCATTAACATTCAACGTAAAGCCACAGGAAAGATAACATACATCATAATAAGAACATAACATACACCGTCAATAACATCATACAGGGCAACATCATACATACATACATCATGCATAAACATGCAACATCATCATGCCCAACATAACCCTTAAGACCTCATCAGTCATCTTACATGTACTTACGGGAACCTCCCTCGTCAAAACTTACATCTGCACTTTCCCACGAAACTCAGCAATTAAACTACATTTCCTCGGGCACACCGACCCTACTTAGGCATATGGACACCCTTCAGTCGCATGGCCTCCGGGAGACTGAACATCATGCGATTGGACCAATGCGGATGAACACCTATGCGGATGAACACACAATCGTGCGAATGAAACTAATACGAATTGACTCAATACGGATGAGTCCCATGCGAATGGACCTAATGCAGATAGAAATAATGCGAATGGGCATTTATGCGACTGGGCTCTCAGTCGTGTGAATGAACCCTCACTTGTGCGAATGAACCCTCAGTAGTGCGAATGAACCCTCAGTCATGCGAATGAACCCTCAGTCGTGCGAAAGAACCTCAATCGCACCTCAATCGGCCGTTTGGCCTCCATTCGGTCGCCTAGCCCTAGCTTATGCAGAATGTAGTTCATCCTGAACCCAATTTGCCATTTTTGACCTCCAAGCTCATCCAAACCCATTCTAAGCTCAAATCAACCATCCTAAACCTTAGGAATGTAAACTACAACACCATTCAAGCACACACAAGCTCAAAAGCAAGACCCAAATGAATCATACACATACCCGCACATATATAAATGGGTCAAACATAGACACACTTCAAAAACCTGATTTTCAAATGTGTTCCAGCCCTAAAATCATTCAAGGATGTGTAAAAGAGGGGTCCTAGAACTCACACAATCAACACCGAGAAGTAGAGCTTCGATTAGACCTGCTACACGACGATTTTGCTCTCTTGAATCAACTCGAACCAACTTTTCTCCCTTTTTCTCTCTTCTTTCTTTCTTTTGGCTGATTTGTGGGTGTGGGGAGAGGGTAAGGGCTACCCTCTCCCTTTAAATACTCCCTACTCACCCAACTTTCTCTTGTTGGTGAGTTTGGTCCCCCGACTTTGGACTTTATTTCTTTTTCTTCTTTCGTCGGCTTCAAAATAAATAAATAACCGGGTGTTACATTGATCGTCAAAGGCTTCTCGAGGTGGAAGTCATGGTGGACGTGGTGCTGGACCACGAGTCAAGAGAGGAAGGCCTCGAGCTGAAGAGGTGGCTCATGAAGAGCCTGAGACCCCTCATCCAGAGGGTGGTGATGAGAGTGCTAACTTGAGAGCCTAAGACCCCTCATTTAGAGGGTGGTGATTTTATTATTTAAATCATTGTTCTTCATGTTGTAAAGGAAAACAACGCAGAGTGTCTCATAAATCCAAACACAACACCACTCAAATTGCTTCACATGGATCTTTTTGGTCCAACCAATGTAATGAGCATTGGTAAAAGGCAATATTGTCTAGTGTTAGTGGATGATTTCACTAGATTCACATGGTTCTTTTTCTTAAAACAAAAGAATGAAACTTCTGAAACATTAATGGAATTTGTCACTAAGATTGAAAATCAACTTGATCATAAAGTTAAAATTTTCAGGAGGACAATGGGACCGGATTTGTTAATATTGTCTTAGATTCTTTTTGCAGGATTAAGACATTGCAAGGCAATTTAGTGCACCAAGAACTCCATAATAAAATGGAGTTGCTGAGAGAAGAAACATAACTCTCATTAAAGCAGCAAGGACAATGCTACCTCATTGACAATTGCCAATTACCTTTTGGGCTGAAGCTGTGAACACATCATGCAATGTTCAAAAGAAAACATTAATTGCCAAAGACCATAATAAAACACCATGAGCTTTTGTTTAAAATAAAACCTTACATAGGGTATCTTAGAGCATTTAGGTGTCATGTATATATTTTAAACACAAAAAAACATTTGGGAAACTTTTCAAAAAAGGCCTATGATAGTATCTTTGTTGGATATTCCTTAACATCTAAATCATATAGAATTTACATTCCACAACAAAATATTATGGAAGAAACTCCTAATGTGTCAATTGATGAGTCCTTACTTCCAAAATCCATTAAAGGATCTTCATGGTTGTTTGATATACATGCACTCACAAAATCATTTAACTTTGGTTATTTGAATACTGCAGGTTCTGAAGATGCATGCTATCCAGTTGTGCCTCCAAACATGAATGAAGTATCATTATCTGCTGATCCTCCAAGACCTTAAAATTCGAGTGTCATTGAACAAGGAACTACACATCATGCAAACAATGCAGCCCAAGACTAATCAAATAGATCTACATCCTCAGATGAAAACACTACAACAGTAGTTGCTAACTCTGCATCCGCAAATGAATGTTCTATATCCGAAGATATAGATATTGCATCAGCAAATGGTCCATTCACATCAGCATATAATCAGCATGTGATTAATCCAAATCAGCAGCTAGTCCACCCAATATCAGTAGGTCAACAAACTTCACTCGTAGATATTCATGTAACTCTTGCGGAAGTACAAAACACATCAGTAGATGTTCATACTCCAGGTGATGTTCAAAATGAGATGGATATCATTCAGCTTTAGATAATGCACAAGAACAATTTGATTATTTCATAAATTCTTCATCTCAGCTGAACCCATCTTCATCAATGAAGATGACTAGTTTAGAATCATCTATTCTAGTTGAGCATATTCCAACAACAAGAATTCATAAGACTCATCCAATCGATAACATTATTGGTGATCTTAATGAGTGAACCACTAGAAGCCAAGAGGGAGCTTCAAATATATGTCTTTTCACTTGTTTTCTTTCACAAGTGGTTCCTCCCAATATCATTGTTGCACTAAAAGATAATAGTTGGACTGAAGCTATGCAAGAAGAGCTTCTACAATTTAGAAAGCAGAATGTCTAGAATATAGTTAATCTACCTGCAGTTCAACATCTAATTGGCACAAGGTGGTTATTCAAAAATAAACTAGATGACAGAGGTATAATTATGAGAAACAAAGCTAGGATGATTGCTCAAGGATATACTCAAGAACAAGGAATAGATTATGATGATGTTTTTGCACTAGCTGTAAGGATTGAAGCCATAAGTGTATTCCTAGCCTATGATTCATATAAGAAGTTCATAGTGTATCAAATGGATATGAAGTGTGCTTTCTTATATGGAAAAATTGATGAAGAGGTCTATGTAGCTCAACCTCTAGGTTTTGAAGATCCTAATTAGCCACGTCCACCGCCACATCCATCGCCACACCCATGGCCACGTCCACATCCTCTGCCTCGACCATCCATATTTCACTTTACATTTACAAATACAATAATGAGTACATCCAACACATTAATCTCACTAAAGTATGGTAAATAATAAGAAATAATGTACAGTCACAAGCACAAAATTTATAGCTAAAATAATAACTTATCATAAATAATTTGTAAGTAGCTCACAAAATATCCAATCAATGTCAAATTTTCAAGTTTTCAGTTGTGTGGGAAACAACCCTTCCCACATAGGTTTAAGAAAAAGGCTATATAGTCAAATTCATATAAATAAGAAATGTCTATCCAACAAGTCTGATCCATCACTGTCTCCGTCGTTTGGGGCTTCTTCCAGTGCTTCCTTAGGGTTATCATCGGAATCCTCTACTGGTGCAGGATTGTCCACAATCTGTAATGCTGCAAGCTGTGCTTCCGGTCCAGTCAATCTATTCTCAACGTCTATATTATGATGATCTTGCCGTCCAAATGCTCTATAAGACCCATCACTCTACCAGCTATCTTGAAATTTCCAGTGATAGACATCGACAACCGCCCCTCAAGTGTTGCTATGTGTAGCCGTAGCTGGAGCATCTCATTCTTTAGAGTTGAGTTCTCGTCAATGAGTACTCCGATTTGATGACGTTGTGTGTCCAAAATCGCAACTAAAGCTGCAACTGCCTGCTCCAGGGGTGCATCAAGTGAGGGAAGAGTAGGTGTTGTAGAGGCAATAGTTGACCTGGTCCTAGGTCTAGCCGTAGCAGGGCCTAGGACACGCCCTCTGTAAACCATACGGTTTACATAGGTAGCATAGTATCTCCAATCCCATGGAGGATCACGTTCGGGTATCACAAATGGTTGATCATAGTCTATCTCACCACAAGGGTAAGGATGTCGTGGTGAGTTGGGTACTCGATGAGGTACATGAAGTGGGGATTCAGAACGCGCATGCCTTTTACCCATGACTCGAGATGATGATGGCATGCTGTAGTGCACATGATGTGTATGCCAATGAGTATGTAGTAAAAAGATAAGCAAGGAGTAACTAACTAAATGTGTGCGGTTATAGACTAGTGTGTATGCAATCTAGTTCCCTATAACTAATGGCTTTGATACCAATCTGTCACATCCACAAAATCCACATGTAGAGTTTTACCACGAGATGTGTGAACAAACTAGGATCACAGTCACTAGTTACTCAGAATGATACTACATGCCATATTCAAAAAAAAACAAACCAAGGTCAAACTTTGAAACCATGTGGAAGTGTTTTGTAAATAAGACAAACCCAAAGTATAAAAGTGCATATTTTGGCAAAACATGTACCAATCTAATATTTAAAAACCCATAAATGAAAACCAACAAATATGTCTTTAAAATAGAGTCTTAGGATGCATGCTGGACCCATGTTATGCTCCTAATGGCAAGCTAATTTAACAATCTGAGAATAACATACTAAAATGTCAACACAATGATTAGTGAGTTAAGGAGTTTACATTTAACATAAATAATAACATTTTCATAACATAAGAAGTGCATTGAAATAGATAGCTAGTCTATATTCATAAGTAGTAACTGTCACACCCCAACCTTAACGGTAGAATCATTGAGATGTGAGGGTTAAGATTGTTCACAGCCATATAACGCTATCATTTAAATCATAATATTATTATCATAAGTTTCAAATTATGCAAATTACAACCAAAAGTATCAAACAAGAAATAACATAACATAAGATAAATCCAATACAAATTATTCATTTATCTAGGTCTAAATCTTAGATGTGAGCAACTTCAAGAGATGACATCAAACTTGGGCATTTCCTAAAACATGTTAAAAATAAAAGGTCAACTATAAAAGTTGGTGAGTTTCCAAGGGTTTAATATACATAAATATATCAAAAGATTTACAAGAAGCAATTCATGTCAAGGGTTATGAATTGTGCAAGTGTATAGAACACATATAGCTATAATCAAACCTTGACCAAGATTAAGATTACAAGTTTATGTCTTCAGGAGCCGGCAATACATCAACTTCAATACCAAATAGGCTTGTCAGGCCCATAGATCTATGACGTCACCAGGCTAGCAGTAGTTGATGATTGTCAACATATAATGTATCTCATATAAAACTCACAATAACACAAATAACCATGACAAAAAATAGGTATGAATTGCATGTGCGTTACAAGTATAAAACATTTACAAGTGTAAGTTGATAAGTCTAACATGTTTCACACCAAAAGGTGTGAAATAATATAAAAAGGGGCATGAAAACTCACATGACCATAAGTATATATATGATGATTAATAAGAATAATAATCGACGTTCTAACGAAATCCTTCACAAGTAACCTAAACACATATATATTTACAAGATTTAAGTCTATCGATAAGTTTAACGATTTAACGAGAACTAGGGTTTCAAGTGGAATTTAGGGATTTTGCATGTACTTTATATAATGTAATAAAGAAACATACCACTTATGTATTTTAATGTAGACAAAATGAAATTAAACCATTTATATTATCTAATAAAGTTTAAGAGTAAATTGCAATTTTCATACATGTGTTTTAGGAAAGTTAACAGGATCAGCCCCAGATTAACAGTTTGCATACTTGAGTTTACGAATGCTAACACTTTACATACCTCCGACCAATTTCCATTAAACAATCGTTAAATCTCCCCCACGTGCTCCCCACGTGAGGGGCAAAACTGTCAATTCACCTAATTAATTAATATTTTAAGAGTAAATTATAATTTTCATACCTGTGTTTTAGGGGTGTTAACAGGATCAGCCCCAGCTTAATAGTTTGCATACCTGAGTTTACGAATGCTAACACTTTACGTACCTCCGTCCAATTTTTCATTAAAAACCGTTAAATCTCCCCCACGTGCTCCTCACATGAGGGACAAAACTATCAATTCACCCAATTCATTAATCTTCCATCGTTAGTAGGGTTCCGGCGTGTTTATGCCATTTGTGTTCTGTTAGTTTACAGATTCTTATATTACTATCCAGATGAGATGCGAACAATTTTCCGTTATAAAACGTGAGGGATTTGACTGAACCTAATGAGGAATCGTAGATAGTGAAAGTGTCGATGAGGGAGAACGACGTCATGTCGAATATGTGGATGCAGTCACCCGAGGTGGCATAGAGGCGGTGGTTGTTAACGGCAAGGTGGCTGATGTGGGCGGCGGGGTAGAGTTTGAGGGCAGTGAGGAAGCGGTGGGAGACGGTGAGTTTCAGAGTCTTCAGCGAGAGGTTTTGGAGGGAGGGGATGGAAGGTAGGGTGTGTAGAGAGAGGTTGTTGTAGAGGATGGTCATAGTGAATTGATAGTTTTGCCCCTCAAGTGAGGAGCACATAGGGAAGATTTAATGGTTGTTTAACAAAAATTGGATAGAGGTACATACAATGTTAGCATTTGTAAACTCAGGTATGCTAACTGTTAAGTTGAGGCTAATCCTATTAACGCCCTTAAAACACATGTATGAGAATTGCAATTTACTCTTAAAATAATTAATAAATTGGGTGAATTGACAGTTTTACCCCTCACGTGAGGAGCACGTTGGGGAGATTTAACAGTTGTTTAACGGAAATTGGACGGGAGTACGTAAAGTGTTAGCATTCGTAAACTCAGGTATGCAAACCGTTAAGCTGGGGCTGATCTTGTTAACACACCCAAAACACAGGTATCAAAATTGCAATTTACTCAAAGTTAAAATATAAAATTTAAATAAACATTTGAAATAGTCATGATTTAAATGATGATAATAAAAAGTAACATTTGGACCAATAATAATTTATAAATTATTGTTTAAAACCCTTTTTAATAGAAATAAACCAAGAATAATCTTTGTTAAAAGGTTTTATTAAAAGATATTTAGTTATTTTAAATTTGGAAAATTTACAGAAATTTTTTTGGTGTCTTAAAAATATTTGAAGTTTATAAAAATCATTTTTATTTTTAATAAACATTTTCTATAATTAAATTAAGACTGAAAAAGCCTTAAAATGTATATGACGGTGCCTGTGTTCAAACCCAGGACCTCAAGGTGGTGTTGCAAGTATCTAACTAGTGAACCAGGGTTGTGGTCGTGGTTTAAGTTGGTTTTAAAATCTTAAAACATGATAGAAAGAAAACCTCCAAATCGCATATAAACCCTAGAATGTTTTGATCCAAACTGAAGATCAATTCGAGTTTGTAAGTGTTTATAATCATGAGGCTTTTGTTCCCCATGTAGAGACGAGTGTCTAGGTGTATTCAAGTACCAGTTTTGATTAGAGATGATGATGAGAACACACGATGAACACGCCGCGGCCGAAGGTGCATGATTTATGTGTAATTTCCAATGATAATCCAATTAAACTTATGGCTAGCTTCGTATGATGAGTTACATTAGAAACCCCTTATCAATTCTAGTTCAACTTTTTGAATTGATGATGTTCAAGTCGATTGCAGGTCGAGACGAAGTTGTTGATTGAATTGGTTTGTTTGTGTGTTTTTAGGTGATTGAGAGTTATGAACGCTTAGGATTACTTAGATGATTGTTTAGGTTAGTTTAATTAGGTTATAATTAGGATTAAATGCTTGAACGACTATGGGGTTTAAGGTGTTTCGGTTATGTAATCGATTAGACTAGTAACCGATGTTTTAACTCGATTAAATAATGTATACAGGTTCGAATCATGTTCTAGAAAGGTTTGGGAATGGTTTTGGATCAAGAAACGACGAAATTTGATGATTTTGGGGTGGCCGGAGGGCTGCTAGAGGTTGGCCGGGAAAACTGGCCGGAAAAATGAGTCAAAAATGGAGTGTTTGCCTTCTTTTCTAAATTACATAAATGGTCCATGTTATTACAATTGTTATTATTTTATGCCCAAACTATAATATTAAAGTTCCTAAATTGGCAATAAACCCCCTAAACTTTATTTACTTTAAGTGTTAACCATTTTTAAGTTTACTAACTTTATAAATTGTTATGATTATTTATATTATTATTAATATTACATAATATATTACTCCCGGTCTCCGTAACCGTTTTTTTAAGCAATCATGACCGTCGAAAGTCTAAACCGGTAGATCCCGACCATAGAAAGTAGATGGTTATTGAAAAAATTAACAGTTTCTTGACCTGGTTTGCACATGCCCACGTTTTATCATCCGTATGCGGAAAAGTAGGAGCCATTCAAACGATGCAAGATTTGATCCTGGCCGTTTAAATTGCCTGGAATCCTTCTCGAAGGAGATGTTAGGGGCGGTTACCTATCAAAATAATCTCTCGGATGGCACACGTAGTCCCCAAGAATCGCTCATAACCACCTTTTGTTGCCCATTTAAAGCTACCATGCATTTTATTTTCCTCATGTTCTGCTTAGTAGCCATAATGGACATAGAAGACAACATTAACACAACAATGTATCAAGCATGTAAAGGTATGTAAGGATGTTGCTTACAAATTGTATATTTGTCATTGTATTCAAACATCTGTTGCATGACATTCATTTGCAAAAGAGAAAAAGTAAAAAAAATAAATGTTCAGTAGCATGCAGTACAACTAGAGATGGATGGCATAGAAACTTATCTCGAGAGTCATTGTCGCTAACCACTGTTGTCTAACTCCTCAACATGCGGCCTTGGCTGCCTCATGTGACCAGCGTATCCGGCGCTTTTGATCGACGCCATCGAATCGTCATACCTCCTAGATCTGGACTATTAATCGACATGCATTCAGTACAGAATACGTTTACCCCTCAACATAACTGACGACGGAACGTTAACACAACCTTCGGAGATTCCGAAGTTAATGGTCATGTTTGGGTCGATTTCATGGTTATTGAAACATGTGGTAAGTGTTGAGTAACCGATTGAGCCAACCCATAGTTGACCTCCATCAATCACTCCGGTTGCCGGCGGTGGCACCCGATTGATTTTAGTCGCCCCTATCATTGTCTCTCGCTCTCTATTTTTCCCCTTTTTGGGGAGAAACAAACCCACTTTGTTATTTTAAACTAATGCTTAAAATTAAAGTTGGTTTTTGGTTCAACTTGAGGTATGAAAATAGACCATGTCTCTATACACTTTCATTTTATTTAAACAAATCCACTTTATTCTTATTTAAACTAATTCTTTTAAAATAATATAAGATGTATCTCGAGTCAGTTAGAATTTGTATAATTCCAAACATTAATATCAATGATACTATAAGCGTAAGTTATCTTTTATATCTAATATAACAATTTTTAGCAATGTTAGTATTAATAGTGGTAATATATGTTAGATGTATTTTCCTTGCATATTATTATTATTAGTGATGTTAATGTTTCTTTTATTATTATAATACCATCATCATCATTTATTATTATTAGCATCTCACTATACGAATAGAAATATTAAAGGTTATCTAAAAATGTTTCTTAAATATGTCTATGTTGTCAACATTAATATTTATAAAAATTAGAAAATGTATTTTTGTACAACAAATTTTGTTTTGTAGGTTAAAGGTGATGATTTAACTTCCCTTTCTCATAATAGTGTTGGAGATAGTATCAACACTTTTAACATAAGTGGTTGTTTATGTTTGAAATGGCATCAACTTCACATCTTCACAAGGGTTGTAGTAATTGTTTGATCTTTTAGCTCAATAATTTTTTTAACTTCTGTCTATTTTGTGTATTTGTATAGTTGTGCATCTTATTATCAATATTAATGAAAGCTATTAAATGCTTAGGATAAGTTTAATTATACTTTGCTCTTAAACACCAATTGTTTTTTTAAGAATGCAATTCAATGTATTGGCGTAAAATAACGTTAAAGTACCCGACCACCAGACGGTATAAAACTAGTTACTATTATTGTTACTATTACTATTATTGTTAACATTATTATTATTATTATTATTATATTATTATTATTATTATTGTTGTTGTTGTTGTTTATTATTAATATTATTATTATTATATTATTATTATTATTATTATTATTTTAATATCTTTATTATTATATTATTACTATTATTTTAATTTCTTAATTATTATTATTGCTATTATTATTATTATTATTATTAGGATTTGTTATTAGTAATATTATTATAATTTATTATTATGTTCAATTTCATAATTAAAATATTAAGTTTTAAATTAAAGAATTAAAGGCAAACTAATAAACAGACATAAGTAACCCATAAATTTCACCATTGACAACAATGGTCCTTACAAGAATAAAAGACGTTAACTTTTAATTAACGGAAAAAAAACGAGATGTTACAATAACAATAGTGATTTCATGATCGAATCTGACTATGTTACATTTGTTGCCTCCCATCACGACTTACCAGGTCGTCAAGATGATTGTGTTTAGGACAATATTGCATCCGTTTGACCTCGATTCGCACATGTGGGGCTTGTCAAACCCAGTAGTACTACCGAAGATTCCCCGCTAGTCACCATTATTAACGATTTGGAAGTGTGAGGACTTTCATGGTATAGTGCACTATGTTAAAAACATACACAACTTACAATAATAAAATAGCGTTTGAGTACAAGTATGCTAT
>CM046458.1:11437845-11692845 GCA_025506515.1 Flaveria trinervia | reverse complement strand
TATGTGTGATGAATGACCAGCTGTAAGCATCCCGGGAACGGGGCCTTACACTTTGACTATAGGCATCTTACTTTTCTTAAGAGTTTTGAACTCACGATCCATTACCACAACCGGCTCTTCAACAAAGTGTAGTTGATCATCTACTTCTACTTCCTTGAGTGGTACCACTAATGTCTCATCAGATAGACATTTTTCTAGATTCTAGATGTGAAATACATTCTGAACACCAATTAATGAATTAGGCAGGTCCAATCGATACGCCACCGAACCTATTCTTTCTAGAATATCAAATGGTCCAACGTACCTTGGATTAAGCTTGCCTCTCTTGCCAAACCAAATCACACCTTTCCACGGTGAAACTTTCTGCTAAACCTTGTCACCAACCTGAAATTTCAAAGGTTTTCGTCGCTTGTCTGCATAACTTTTTTGTTTGTCTCGCGCTATGGCCATACGATTTCATATCTGTACTATTTTCTTGGTAGTCTCATGTACCAACTTGGGACCAGTCAATTGACTGTCACCAACTTTCACCCAACAAAATGGTGATCTACACTTTCGCCCATACAACACCTCAAATGGTGCTGCCTTGACGCTGGTATGATAACTATTATGGTATGAAAACTTAACCAATAGTAGATGAACTTCCCAATTATTTCTGAAATCAATCACGCAAGTATGTAACATGTCTTCCAAAGTTTGAATAGTATGCTCGCTTTGCCCATTGTTTGTGGATGATAGGCAGTGCTCATATCCAGACGTGTACCCAAATATTTCTATAATGACTGCCAAAAATGAGATTTGAAATGAGCATCATGATAAAAAATAATCGAGATCGGCACGCCATGTCTTGAAACTATCTCCTTCAAATAAATTCGGGTTAACTTGTCCATTATATAAATTTCCTTGATCGTCAGGAAGTGAGTTGACTTAGTTAGTCGATCCACGATCACCTATAAATGTCACAACCACTAGGAGTCCTAAGCAACTTAGTAATGAAGTCTATAGAAATTTGTTCTTACTTCCACAAGGGGATTTCAGGTTGTTACAATAGCCCAGATGGCTTATGATATAACTTTAGAACAAGTCAAACACTTGCTCTTGTATATAGCTACATCTGCCTTCATATTAGGCCACTAGTAGTGTGCCTTCAAGTCATGACACATTTTGTCAGAGCCAGGGTGTATGGAATATTTAGACTTGTGCGCTTCACTCATATCCAAGTCACTTTGGTTCCCATATGAAGGTACCCAAAGTCTATTCATGAAATACCAGATTCCATCGAATTTGACTTCTAGTTGTTTGTCCATTCCACGTAAAGATTCAGCTCCAATATTTTCCGCTTTCAAAGCTTCCATCTGAGCTTCCCTGATTTGTTCGGGAAAATAAGTGCTAATCGTCAGTTGTAGAGCACGCACTCGTCGGGGCTTAGCGGTTTCCTTTCTACTCAAGGCGTCGGCGACTACATTTGCCTTCCCAGGTGATATTTGATAGCACAATCATAGTCATTTAACAATTCCACCCAGCGTTGCTACCTCATGTTCAGTTCCTACTGCTCAAAGATATGTTGAAGACTTTGTGATCAGTGTAAATAGTGCATTTGGTACCATACAAGTAATGTCTCCAATCTTCAAGGCAAAGACCATTGCTCCTAACTCCAAGTCATGAGTAGTGTAGTTCTTTTCGTGTACCTTTAGTTGTCGCGAGGCATAAGCTATTACCTTGTCATGTTGCATTAGGACAAAACCAAGTCCCTGGATAGAAGAATCATAATAAACCACAAAATCATCACTTCCTTCACGTAATGATAATATTGGTGTGCTACAAAATTTTTGTTTCACCAACTAAAAAATAGCATCTTGACTCTCACCCTATTTATAGGTTGTTCCTTTGTGGGTCAAAGCTATAAGAGGTTGAGTGATTTTTGAAAATCCCTCAATGAAACGCCGACACTACCCTGTCGGTCAAAGAAATTACCTTATCTCACTAGGCATCTTTGGTACCGACTAGTTCTTTATAGCCTCAATCTTGGCAGGATACACATGTATTCCCTTCTCATTAACAATATGACCAAAGAATTGAACCTCATGAATCTAGAAATCACACTTAGAAATTTTGGCGTATAACTGTTCTTTTCTAAGTAATTCCAAAATCAAACGTAGGTGCTCCTCGTGTTCCTCCTTGGTCCTAGAATATATCAATATGTCATCAATAAATACAATAACAAACTGATCAAGATAGGCTTTGCACACACGATTCATGAGATCCATGAACACTGCTAGTGTATTAATCAACCCAAAAGGCATGACCAAGAACTCATAGTGACCATAACGAGTACGGAACGCGGTTTTCGAGATGTATTCTTCTCGAACTCTCAGTTGATGATAACCAGACCTCAAATCAATCTTTGAATAATAGCTTGATCCCTGAAGCTGATTAAACAAATCGTCAATACGAGGTAAAGGGTATCAGTTATTAACTGTGACCTTGTTCAATTCCCTGTAGTCGATATACATTTGAAAAGTGCCATATTTCTTCTTAACAAAGAGAACAGGTGCTCCCAACAGTGATGAGCTAGGTTGAATAAACTCTTTATCCAACAGCTCCTAAAGTTGCGTAGATAGTTCCTGCAGTTCGTTCGGTGCCAACTGGTAAGGTGCTCACACAATCGAAGCAGATTCGGGAGTCAAATCGATCTGAAACTCAACTTGCCGATGAGGTGGTAGTCCAGGCGAATCCACTGGAAACACCTTTTGAAAGTCACGAACCACCAGAATATACTCTACTTTCTTTTCCTCTTGTTGTTTCCTAGAGACGAGGGCTAATATACATAAGTGACCCTTGCGTAACCACTTCTAAGCCTTCATGAATGATATGATGCCTATCACAGCACCACTCTCTCGCCCTTAACAAAAGAGTTCCCATCTACCATAGGAATGTGAATGACCTTCTCATGTCAATCACCTCTGCCTGCTTCTCGGATAGCCAATCCATGCCTACGACCACATCGAAACTTCCAAGAGTAATGGGCATAAGATCAATATTGAAGGTATGACCAGCTAGTTCTATCTTGCAATCCTTAAGGATATGCGTAACGAAGGTTTGCTTACCATCAACTAATTCTACGGTATACTTAGATTCCAACTCAGAAGGCATATCACTTAGGAGACTATAAAACTTAGTAGAGATAAACCTCCTATCGGCTCTACTGTCAAACGATACCGAAGCAAAATGACTAGTAACAGGAAATTTACCAGTAACAGTAGTAGGATCGTTTAGAGCCTCGCCTAAACCCATGATAAAGGCTCTCCCTTTAGCTCCACCATTATTGCCACCATTATAGTCATCATTTCCACCATTATTGTTGTTACCACCATTCCCGTTACGATTCCCATTTCTTTAATTTAAAGAAATTTCTCTTGTAATGTCCCTCTTTCCCATATTCAAAGCAATGCTTTGGTGTTTCATGGGGCTGCTAGGGCTGCTGAGGTTGTTAAGGCTTCGTCATCAGTTCCCACGACAATCCTTTGCCATGTGTCCAACCTTCCCACAATGCTGGCATTGAAAACTATCACACCTGCCAGTGTGGTGGTAGTTGCATTGGTTGCACTTGGGATTCTTTCCCACGTATCCACTTGGTCCCTGAGATGATAAAGATGCTTGATTGAAGTTGCGATGGCTATAAAATCATCTCTTCTGATGCTGTTGTTGAGGTTGGTGTTGTTGAGGTTGGTTACCAGAAGACTAATCCTTTACTAGCATTGTTCTCCCACTTGCCTTGTTGTCGGGAACGCTTGCCATAACGCCCCAGTTGGGTAACTTTCCTTGCTCCACAACTTGGTCAGTGAGCTTGTGAGCCAGTGGGATAACCTGTTGAATAGTAGGGAGATTTGTAGTGGTCACCATGTTGCTGAGGTTGTTGAGGCTTCTTCATCAGTTTACCGGGAAACCCGAGAAGTTTACTGAGGTGAATTTCAAGCGCTGGCAACAAAAGATGTTCTTCTATTTGTCCACGCTAAACCTAGCGAGGTTCTTAACTGAAATGGTTCCTCATACACCTGATGAGGAAAAGGATGCTCAAAATGTGAGTGTGGTTAATGCCTGGAACCGTTTGAATTTTTTTTGCCAGAACTATGTTCTCAATGGTTTGGCAGATCCACTTTACAATGTGTATTGTAAAGCTACTACTGCCAAAGATTTGTGAAAATCCTTAGAAAGAATATATAAAACTAAGGATGCAGGAACCAAGAAATTCATGGTTGCAAAGTTTATGGAGTTTGCTATGGTAGACTCAATAACTATTATAAGTTAAGTCCAAGAATTACAAGTGATTCTTCATGACATCCATGCTGAAGGAATGGCACTTGCTGAGGCATTCCAAGTTGTTGTGATCATTGAGAAATTACCACTAGGGTGGATTGATTTCAAGAATTACTTAAAACACAAGCGAAAGGAAACGACAATTGAAGATTTGGTTTTGTGTCTTCGTATTGAAGAATATAACAAAATGTCTTTAAATATAAATTGCTTTAAAGAAAGATGTCGCACCTGAAACCGCTAATGCCAATGTTGTTGAACATGGCCAATCATCATACAAGGGTAACAGGGGAAACAAATGGGGTGGGTTTAAGAAAACCAATGGGAAAAATCAACACCTTATGGTTAAAGGTGGTATTAGGAAGAAAAAGTTACAAGGAACTTGCTATAATTATGACAAACCAGGGCACAAAGCTAGTGATTGCAAGCTTCCTAAGAAAGAAACTACTCGGCAACCAAACATGGTTGACAAGCTAGTTGCAATGATTTCTGATCTCTCAGTGATGTTTGCTGAGGTTAACTTGGTTGGGACAGATGCCAAGGATTGGTGGATTGATACCGGGGCGACCCGTCATGTGTGTTATGATAAAAACCAATTTAGTTCTTTCAAGGAGGTTACCAACGGTGAGAAATTGTTCATGGGAAATTCTACAACTGCTGAAATCAAGGGGGAAGATGATGTGGTGTTAAAGATGACGTTTGGGATGGAACTAACGTTGAATAATGTGTTGTATGTTCCTGAGATTCATAAGAATCTCATGTCTGATAGGCAGTTAAATAAGTTGGTTTCAAAATAGTGTTTGAGTCTGATATGGTCGTGTTGACCAAAAGTAGTATGTTTATGGGTAAGGGCTATGCCCTGAATGGTATGTTCAAACTTAATGTAATTGTTATGAATGGAATGAATAACACCGGTTTCGCTTACATGCTTGAATCTCAAATAAATGACATGATAGACTAGGTCATGTAAACTTGAATTCTATTCGTCGCTTAATAAAACTGAATTACATACCAACTAGTGAAATTGACTCAAATCATAAATGTGAAATGTGTGCTAAAGCCAAACAAACAAGATTGTTATTTAAAGGGGTTGAACGAAACACCGGTCCCCTTAACTTGATCCATATTGATATATGTGATCTAAAATCAATTCCTACTAAAAGTAGGAACAAGTATTTCATAACATTTATTGATGATAGCACATGGTGTTAGGACCTCTGTTCGGAGATTCTATTCATGGCTCTAAGCTCTGATACTACTTGTTAGGACCGTGTACGTACGGAGTACTAACTGATTTTGCATTTTACCAGATCAAATAGTGCGGAATCCTATTTGATTGGTGATCCAATCAGTGAGAATGATCACCCAATCGATATAAGAATGAACTAAACGTTAAGAACGAGTAGGAATCGATTAGGATCGAACTATGAACTTAGACAGGCTGCTTGGGACGCTTTGGACGACTAGGGTTTATGTGTATTCGAAGTATCTGACGTCGTATGCTCAGCTATGATCTCACCTTCACTAGCAGACCCATCATCCAGTGCATCAAGAAAGGCGATATTTGATTCACCTGGAGAAACAAAGCAGAAGGACCAGTCTTGCCCTTCATCACCTTAAGTAGTCAAAGCTTTTGTCTCTTTGCTTGACGAACTAGTTCCAATAAAGTCTTTGTCTTGATGGTTGGATGTGGGAAATGGATTTTCATTTCCTGTTTTCTTGGGCTTTACACATTCACATTTAAAGTGCCCCTTTTCACCACAGTTGAAGCACGTGACTTTGGTTTTGTCAAAACCAAAGGTCGTATCTTTAGTGGCTACTAGATTTTGTCCCATCTTCTTGACAAACTTCTTAGCTCTTCCAACTGCACTTGTCAAAGCCCACATGATGTCCATTCTTTCTAGCTCATTCTCATCAAATTGATCGTAATCTTCATCTGCAAGATGAAAATTACCAATCTTACCGGCAACTAAGCCATCATAAGATTGTACAACAGCTGCTAGAAGATCCATATGCTCCTTAGCAACTTCCACTGTGATATTACTGATATTCTCGGTCTTCAACTTCGTAGTATTGGCCTCAGGAACTATGTATTGGGTTCCAGATAACCCTAACGTTTTGGTTCCTGATGCAGTGGTTTGGGAAGGAATAGAGGAATTTGACACGAACGCAGTTTGCAACAGTGCTCCTGAACCCGCTAGAGTCGGAACTGAGTTGTAAAGTGAAGGATTCTGAATGTAGGATCCTTTCTTCTTCGACTTGTACTTCATTTGCAGCTCTTCTTCTCTTAACTTTAAAATGAAATCATTTATGTCTAATGTTACAAGAATATTGTTCTGTCTCAGATTAGACACAAATGAATCCTATTTTTCTTGCAAACCATCAACAAAGCTTGAAACTTTATCTTCCATGGATGTGGTTACGCCATGAGTGTGCAGCTCACTCATCAGATGATAGAATCTGTCTATAATATCATCTAAGATCTCATTCCCTATTGGAGAGAAATTATCAAACTCTTTCTTGAGAGCCTGTAGCATTTCCATCATATCTCTTTTCCAATGCCTCCCATAGCTTTTTAGCATGCTTGTTCTCAGAAAACTGATAAAAGATTTCCTTTGGTATGGACCGAGTCAACAGGGCATAAACTTTGTTTTTAGCATTGAAAAGAATCTTTTAAGCTTCACTCATCCCTCCCAACGTCAACTTGACTCCATTTGCACTTACTGGTACCATGTAACCAGCCTCAATGGATGTCCAAAGATTAGGATCAACTCCATTTAAATAAATCTCAAACTGCTATTTCCACTATGGGTATTCATCTAACGTTAACAGATTTGGTGGTTTGTTATGGTTTCCTATCTCATTCTCTAGAAGTAGAAGGTTTTGGATGCGTGAGTCCTTTCCGGCAGTAAACGCAGCAAATTGATCTTCCATTTCTATAAATTTTGAAATTGAGAACAGGACAGTTTCACTTGTGCGAATGGGCTAAGAGTATGGATCACTCATGTGAATTAAGGGTTCGAATGAATTCAATCGTGCGATTGGATTCAGTCGTGCGAATGAACAAGACGAATGGAGTCAAACGACTGGAGTTTTTCAGTCGTGCAGATGAGGGATGCGACTGAGTTCAGTTGTGCGAATGGAGTATACGAATGAGTTCAATCGTACGAATGAGCTAATCGTGCGACTGAAGGCTACTGTTTTCGCAAAATCGAAGATTTTGACACTTTGACACAAAATACGATTTTCCTAGGAACCCTAATCTGCCGTACATTGAAAATTGAAACTTTAATGCCAGAAAACGTCAAAAACACCTTTTGAAGCAAAATGGTGTCTCTTTTGATTATAACGTAGGTTTTTGACACCAAACCTAATTGAATCAAACACAAAATCAAGAGCCATTGCTCTGATACCATTTGTTAGGACCGTGTACGTATGGAGTACTAACTAATTTTTCGTTTTACCATATCAAATAGTGTGGAATCCTATTTGATTGGCGATCCGATCAGTGAGAACGATTACCCGATCGATATAAGAATGAACTAAACATTAAGAACGAGTAGGAATCGATCAGGAAGGAACTATGAACTTAGACAGACTACTTGGGACGCTCTGGACGGCATAGGGTTTTTGTGAATTCGAAGTATCTCTCAAAGTGTTATGTTTTTTCACGAATTAGGTGGTATTTATAGGTTAGTGGTTTTCATTCGTACGACTGAACCATTAGCATGGTTCAGTCGTGCGGCTGAATCATGCGATTGAGTCATACGCATGACTGAAGGTTTAGTCATGCGACTAAGTCAATCTTATGTCTCAATCATACGACTGATCCAGTCTCTTGGTTCAGTCGTGCGACTGGTCCATAAGCATGATATATCCATGCGTATGGTCTATAAGTATGGGCCATTAGCATGAATAATCACTCGACTAAGTTGAACACATTACTCAATCATTATTGACTAAGAACTAATCACAACAACCTCAAACCTACATAATAAGTTCATACATATGAATCAAAGATAAATAAACATCAAAGCATACATTCATATTTCATTACTTCGTTACATTACATATATGTAAGACATGAAAGACTTTTACATTTAAGCACATAAACTAGGAACAACATGTATCTACACATGGTTTTGTTATGTTTACTTACTTAAAAGTAAGAATGAGGCAATTAACAAGTTTGACTTATTCAAAGCTGAAACTGAAAATCAATTCAACCGAAAGATTAAAACGATAAGGAGTGATTAACGTGGTGAGTATGTTTAAGCTTTTGCAGAACTTTATGCAAAAAGTGGAATCATACATGAGTTCACTGCACCTTACTCCCCTCAATCAAATGGCACGGCAAAACGCAAAAACCATACTCTAAAAGAAATGATGATTGCCATGTTGATATGTTCTGGGATAAGTGAAGACATGTGGAGAGACACTTTCTCATCAACAAATTTTGTCCTTAATTTGATTCCCCAAAAAGAAAAGGACATAACACCACAGGAATTATGAATGGGAAATAAGCCATCTTAAAAATACAAGGAGTTTGGTGGTGCCTAGCTAAGGTGGTAGTAACACCACCAAAGCATCTTACGATAGGACCGAAAATGGTAGATTGTGTGTTCATTGGATACACTCAATTGGGCGGTCCACTTCAATTTCTTGTACATAACTCCAAGAATCCAGGAGTATGTAATGGGACTATCTTGGAAGCAAAAGATGCATCATGGTTTGAGCACATATTTTCATGTTTGGGAAGACACAACTCTGGTTCAACAAACCCATTTGGCGAAAGTGTTCTACATGATGAACCGAGGCCAACGAAACTCGGGGGGGGGGGGAATATTTCAAAAGAAGAGGTTGAAATTAATGAAGGTGAAGTCCAAAGAAGTAAGAGATAAAGGACTGAAAAATCTTTTGGTCCTAATTTCCTCACTTACACAGCTGAGGAGGAACCACAAACGTACCACCAAGCGGTCACTTTGTCGGACGGGCCTCAATAAAAGAAGGCAATTCAATGTGAAATAGACTCTATTTCATAGAACCATACCTAGGAGTTAGTGGATCTTCCTTCGGGATGCAAACCACTAGGATATCGATGGGTCTTTAAGAAGAAGAAGAAGCCAGATGACACCATTGATAAATACAAGGTAAGGCTGGTAATCAAAAGATACAAACAGCAAGAAAGCTTGAATTATTTTGACACATATTCTCTGGTGGCGCGAATAACCTCCGTTAGGTTGGTACTTGCCATTGCAGTAATTAGAAATTTAGAAGTTCATCAAATGGATGTGAAAACAACTTTCTTGAATAGAAATCTAGAGGAAGAAATTTACATGGAACAACCTGAAGGCTTCACAGCCAAGGGGCAAGAAAGGAAAGTGTGTAAGCTTGTTAAATCCCTGTATGGATTGCAACAAGCTCCAAAACAATGGAATCAAAAGTTTGACTATATCATAATTGATTCTGGGTTCAAGATCAATGAGTGTGACAAGTATGTGTATGTGAAGGACACACCAACAGGGTATGTTATCCTATGTCTATATATGGATGAAGTGCTTATTGCTGGAAGTAATGAGAATGTGATAAAGTCTACTAAAGACATCTTGAGAGCAAGGTTTGACATGAAAGATATAGGATTAGCAGATATGATTTTGGGAGTACAAATAACAGGAATCCAAAATGGAGTTTTTATAAGTCAATCCCACTATGTAGGCAAACTTCTTGAGAAATTCAATGCGAATGACTCTAATATGGCTAAAACTTCTGTTGCCACGAGTCAACACTTAGCCAAGAATTGAAGTGAACTTGTCAATCGATTAGAGTACTCAAGAATTATAGGCAGTCTGATGTATCTAATGAGTTGTACCATAACAGACTTAGCATATGTGGTAAGTAGGCTAAGCGGATACACGAGCAACCCAAACTCAACCCATTGGAGTTGTGTGACTCGGTTGCTTTGGTACTTGAGGTACACTCGGGACTACAAACTACATTACATGAGATATCCAGCAGTTATTAACGGATACAGTGATACAAACTGGATATCTGATATGAACGATTCTAGTGCAACAAGTGGGTATGTGTTCACACTTGGTGGTGCATCGATATCGTGGAAATCGGCTAAATAAACGGTCATTGTCAAATCCACAATGGAATCGGAATTCATCGCTTTAGATAGAGAGGGTGAATAAGAAGAATGGCTACGTCAATTTGTAGAAGAAATACCAAGATGGCCGAAGCCAGCATCGGCCATATGCATACATTGTGATAGCCAATCGGAAATTGGCAGAGCTCATAACACAATGTATAATGGTAAGAACAGGCACATAAGACGTAGGCATAACACGGTACGACAACTAATCTCTACGGGAGTTATCACTGTTGACTATGTATGAAAGATCTAAAGATTGAAGGTAAGGCAATGTTGTTTTTAAGATGTGTCTACTAGATGGAACTCAATGTATGAAATGTTGGATACGGCCGAGGAGTTTGAAACGGATTTTGAAGCTTATGATTTTATAGATTCCAACTATTCAAAAGAATTGGGTGTTGATGTTCCTATAATTACAACGCATTACGCAATACTATGACAAATGTTTTAGAATTATTCAAGTGTAAAACCACAATTGCTTCTGCGTCAACATAGGTATTTTATTTAAAATTTATACTTTATCTTTCAACTATTAATTTTAGTTTTCTTTCTTTTTTGAAACTTCAAAAACCTTTAACTTGAACATAAACATTTGTGAAACCGATGGTTGCTAATCAATTCTTTATTGAATCAATGCATATTGATAAGCAATTGCAAATTTAAAGAGTTCAAATGACGTGATAAATATGCAAATAGTAGTACTATGCAAGAGAAGTATGATAAATCTTGGTGGAAGGATAAAAATTTTAATTAGCTTCTATACTTCGTAACTATACAAGATCTTCGTCCGAAAGTTTGTATCATTGCATTTGGTTATAATTGAATATTTACTGCTGAATAAGATACGTGTGACACAGAATATGATGCTAAGAAAAGGTTGATGCCATAGTTCAAATCTATCATTGAAGAATTTGAGTTAGTATTTGATTTCTATAAGCTAGCAAATGAAACTCGAAGTTCTAATGATGTTAGACAAAGAAGCATTGATCCTTAATCAAAAGGTGATAATGAGAATGATTTTTTAAGTGATTTCAAATTGAAATGGGGTTTTATAGTGTATAACGCTAAGTTGGAACTTCAAAGGTATATTAAGAATAAGAAGGAGGCCGATTACTAGGGATTTGATATTCTACAATGGTGGAAAGGTTCTTCTTCAAAGTATCCATTGTTTGCGAAAATGGCTAAAGGTATGTTTAAATATATATTATATATAATCCTTTTAAGCTTTTTAATTTCTAACTTTCGGTTATCATTTTTATAGATTTATTAGCCATGTTTCGAGTGTAGTATCCGAGTCAACTTTTGGTACAGGTGAATGAGTTTCCACTCCCCCCTCCGGTTGTCGAAGCACTAATATGTTCGCAGAACTAAATTCGTAGGTCAAGTAATGAAATCGACTATGAGAATGATCGAACAAATTTTGATGACCTTAGAACATGTAAGCTAACATGCAATTTATGCATAGTTCATTTATGTAACCTTATTTATAATCTTTTATTTATTCTTTGTAGAAATTTATAATAACCTGAAACCAAGTAACACAAATGTTGATAGAGATTAACAAGTGGTCGCGGGTTCATATGGAGGAATGAATTGATACATTTTTTAGTAATGATAATTATAAACATTTAGTTGGTTTTTTATGTTTTTTCCTAAGCTAGACAAGTTAATTCTCATTGTTTTGATTATTAAAACATTTGCATTGAATTTTATTTGGTTGGATCATTGTTGGCACGTTTGATTGAAATTTGTATGAACTTAAAGTTTGTTTGACATTTGTATGAACTTAAAGACTGTAACCTTTTTTGTTGTGATTATGATTAAATTTGAAACTGAGTGATGTTAGATATGGGCCTAAAACTCAAACTTTATGAAAGCATACAATCAAAAAGTTTATTTGTTTATAGCATAATCCGAGCCCTAGACCTTCCTCAAACTGCATAATTCCAACACGAAACAATCAATAACAACAATATTCAAGAGAAATTCAAATCTTCAACATACTATACATCCAAATCAAGATTCAAACATAGAAGTTAAACATAGGCACTAGATTAAAGCAAGAAACATGCATAATTGTATTAATAATCACCCAATTGAAATATGCTTACCCATCTTATGTACTGAATGTAGAAACCATAAGCATGAAATAGTTATACCTCAAGGACTTTTCTTAATCACAATAATAATCATAAGTTGCAAGGAGAAATAAAGAAGACGAAAAATAAGAAGAATAAAAATATGTGGTTTTCCAGACTTATTCAATATTTTTTGCTTACTCATCTTCTCAATTGATTGTAGACTTCATAGATTTTGAATCAGGACCTCGGACACCACTGAAATACCAAAAACCGATGTTAACCTTTTCAAATTCCCGATTTCTCTCCCTCCCTAGGGTACAATATCGGTAGGTACCTTTATTTTATGTTTATCGGGTATCGGGTCGGTTAAAACCAAGACTCGAGTACCCGGTATTACTCACCCCTACTCCAAACGTTAAGACTTAATAAAATTTTCATTTTATTTCTTTTCACTTGCTTTCATTGAAAAAAAAGAACTTCTGAATCTTGCTTGTTCTATCCAATCTGGTCTCACAAGTCGGCAGATGATAAAAAAAAAGGATACAATTGTTAACTGTTTAACACAAAACCGACTACTTCATTGTGGCGGTTTTCAAAACCACCGATTCAACGAGTCACCAACAATAACAACAATAATAATAAAAGCATGAAAAGTGTCATCGGCATGGGCGAAAACAAGATATCATATTTTAACCATCACAACGGAAACCACCATCGGTTTCCGCACCGAAGCAAGAGGAATTGGTTTCGTTAAGCCACTTGTAAATGCGGAGGCACCACGTGGCGCTGTTGCCACCGTCGCCCAATCGCCTACAACCTCCACAACGTGGCCTCTGCCTCACGGATACGTGGCGCCCCCTCATACCTCCACCCCAGACATGTGCCCTCTTCTCCTTCATTTGCACCCCTTTATCATCCATCATCCATCATTCAATTCACCAATTCACCAATTCATCCATTCATCCATTCACCAACAATGGCGGCTTATGCGTCTGATTACGACCCTTTGGTGAAGATTGAGCTCGAGGCGGCGGAGGCCTTGGCTGGGTTGGCTCGTGTTCCGGCGATGAACTCGCTTTCCACTGGGAGTGACTCGGTCGCCGACCGAGTTAAGGACGACTCCAACGACCGCAACTCGTCCTTTGATGTTTTCCCCAACTGTCTTTCAAGTAATTCTTGCGAGGTTCGTTTCTTATTATTATTATTATTATTTTCCTTATGTTTATTTAATCAACTTGATACAATTTGTAACGAACACGACTGAAAGTTTTAATCTAAAAGAGTAATCTACTGGATTGTGGGGTTGATATGATAAGGGAGCCATTTGGTATGTAAACATCATATTGCAAACAATATAAGACAAGAAACCACGTATAGCAAATAATATTAGACGAGTTGTATAACTTGTAATGGTTTCGGTTAGTAACATGATTGCGACCTTTAGTTCTATATGCTCAGTTTGCCTCTATTTTTACATGTTATGGGTTGTGAGACTTCCTAGCGAAGTCTACACATAGATTTGAAGTTTGTGTCACTAGTTGTGTTTTCAAATCCTATAGCAAATGGGTGAAGCATATTTTCACATGTAGGTTCATATATAAGTCTTAGTTTTTCACAAAAACCGGTTCTTAGCTTCGATTTGTATGTTTTCGTATGTATGACAAGGTATGGATACAGCTGTTAGATATATATATATATATATAATATATATGTGTATATATATATATAACCATCACAAAGGTGGTGTTCCTTCGTTGTAGGAGTATGACATGCAACAGATTTTCAAAATGATCGTTTAAGATGATTATATATCCAACTCTTGATTATTTCTTTTAATCCTCATAATGTTATTTTTTGTAGTTTCTTGATGATCATTTGATCAGATCTGCGTGTATTGTTCTTGTCAACAAGCAGGTGGCGACTAATTTTATGGCGAAGAAGCCGGAGAAACCAGGCGTCCTGGCTGCGAAGTCGGTCAAGGATGAACACAGCACAGAACTTAGACTAAATCCTGCTTATCCCACAAATCACGCGTCAAGTGGGAGAAAATCTCGACAAAACTTAACAGAGGTATTGAAGATATACGTCTCATTTCTGTATTTATTTCTAGCTTTATGCGAATGTTAAAAGTTATGTTATGCCAGGCTGAAATGGAAGCCCGTAAAATTCGTAGGGTGCTAGCGAACCGAGAATCGGCTAGACAAACAATCCGTAGGAGACAGGTATGCTACATTTATCATGCTGCTCTTTTGAATTGTGTGACAATTAGGGGCGTCTCTACAACATAAACAACTAAAGTAGTCATTTTAGGCCCCAAAATTTAAGGGCCCCTAAATTTCAAAATAAAACCATACATTTTTTAAGATAAACAAGAAGGATAACAAAATATCAAATGATAACAAAATTATCAAAAGTTTGTTGAGTTCAACTTATAAACTTGGTTTATTGATGTTTACCTACGAAACTTGTTCACCAAAAGTTCATTGATGCTCAATATTAATGTTCAGTTACGAAATTTGTTCACCAAAAGTTTATTGAGGTTCAATATTAACGGTTCTTTTATGTTTATCAATTTTAAATTCTTTTTTACAATTAATCATTTGATCTACTAATTATTATTATCTGATTTTGATTTATGCTTAATTATTTTGATTTATGTTTAATTACTTTAATCTATCATTGTTCTTTTGCTTATGTAATTTATTGTTGTTTATTTTGAATTTAATCTACATTTACAATTGAATTTTCTCTTCATTTTAATCAATTGTTACTTGTTTATCATTTAATATGTTCTTTTTTTAGTTGAGTATGTTTAAGTTAATTAAGTTATTTTTTACCACACTAAACAAACTTTTTTATGTCGTCGGTTTGAGACAAACGTCTTTAGGAATAACATATAGGTGAGGACCTCAAAATTTTGTTTCGCTTTAGGTCTCCAAAAATACATACGAGTTAAAATCTCAAAAGTTGTCACTGGCAACTTTAACTCGTACGTATTTGTTGATGCACCGAGGGTTGTAGATGAGTAGATCTACTGCTTCTTTTCAATCATTGTAGTTGTTGACAGAAAACAATGCATGAAATTGCTAGTTACCTATGACCCGAATCAAATTGGTACTCTTTAAAGTGACCCGTTACTTGACCCGCTTGTTTTTTCATGATTAGTTTGGCCCAGTTAGAAAATATGGTGATAAACATCACCAGTTCCTATTTGCTATAATGTTCTCCAGCACATTGCTGCCAAATTGTATTTTGCTTTTATTGATATTATATGGTTCTCTCTCTTTACTGAGATTATTCCTTTTGTGTTGTTTTGCAAGGCTGTTTTTGAAGAGCTAACACGAAAGGCTGTCGATCTATCTTGGGAGAACGAGAATTTGAAAAGGGTTCGGTTTATATCCTTGAATTATATTTTTTAGATGTAGTCTTTTGCTCGTCTTCATGTACATAGTGTCCGTTAAGGTGGCAAAATGGTTGGGCTTGGCGTGTTGGGTAATAAGTCAAAACGGATCAGGGCAGAAACAGAACTTGCCATCGTCCGTACAGGTCGAAATAGATTTCAGTTGTAACATATTGATGTGTTGAATATGACAACCTACTGTAGTTTTTTCAACAATAATTGAATATTTTAAAGAAAATGATCCATAGATCTTGTTCCTTTAATGTTTATATTGGACAACTTATAACATATCCGAGTTCATTTGACATGTTACCTTTAGCGTGTCTTTTTTACTTTCCCCGGTTTGATATATTGGAGATGAAACATAATATCAGTAGAAACATTCGTGAATAAACGGGTTGAAATGGCCCCCTCTAAGAACTGTTTTTCAGACCTCCCGAGTTTAACTCGAATATGTTATTGTTTCCTTATCAGGAAAAGGACACGGCTTCAAAACATTATGATTCATTGAAGGCGAAGAACGAATGCTTAAAAGCACAGGTAAAAACTAATATAACTATTTTTGCAGAGTTGTTTCATAGTTTAGAAAAACTCATCGAGTCTGATATTCTTCTGCAGATGAAGATAATGAACAATGAAGTTAAAGAAACCCGAGAAGAGTCCATCACTACCAACGAACCGACCATTTCAGCGTCATCCACAAACTCCCCGTTTTTCAGTTACTTCCAACCATCCATCCTGCCATTCGTATGGCCCAATTCCGTCCAATTACAGTGTGGCCCGCCAGCCGGGATAGTCTTACCATCTCACATCCCAATCTCACAAACCAATGCCAACAAGCCCGACTCATCATCTTGTGAAGAAGCGAGTTCCATGACGGTCAACGGGGCCGGGACTCCACTATACCTACTCCCATACCCCTGGCTCTTTACTCTACCTCAAAATAGCAGTGAAAACAACCACCCTCATTCTTTCAACCTTAATGACAAACCGAAAGAGTCTTGTGAGTGCCAACAATTCTTCCCCGAAAAGGTCAAGTCGGAAACGCCTACCAACAACGGTTTCCCGCCAGATGGAGGTGGGCGACCGACAACAAACCCTGTGAGTTGTGAAGAACTACTTATTGAACATGATGATACTAATACAGTTGGTGATAACACACAGGTTGTAGGAGAAATTCACCGTGTTCCAGTTGCGTGCTCAGGTAAAAGATTATGCGACATTGCTGCAGCAGCCGAGGCCCGCAAGAGGAGAAAACAACTCACGAGACTAAAGAACCACATTCATTGCCGTCAACTACGGATGCATTGAAGAAAATATTAACGAGGGAAAAGGCGCGCGTTTGCTATCATCTTTACGCGTGTTGGTTGATCTGCTGATGAGTGGTGGTGTTGTTACTTGTCATTGTTACTATGTACATATATATAGTATTAAAGAAACTTAACTAATGTTATAGAAGTCCTGATCATGGTTACCAAGAATGGTCACTCGTGGTTTAATAATAAGCTTCCGGTGTTGGTGTTGGTCGGCTGCGGTTGGAGGGTTCGATATCAGTGTTTAACCCTTATGAACATCTGGTGTCCCCGTGGACCACCATAAATGTCTCTTATATAATCTTTATGTTTTTCTTTTTATGCGAGTCTTGAAACTCGGAGTTTTCTTGTTATGCAAGTTATAGATCTCGGAGTTTTCTTGTTGTGCAAGCCACAGATCTCGGAGTTTTCTTGTTATGCAAGCCACAGATCTCGGAGTTTTCTTGTTATGCAAGCCACATATCTCAGAGTTTCTTTTGTTGTGAATGTTTACAAAATAATCTTGCAAAGGTTGTACAATTGTCTGAATAATCGTATAGTGGAGGCTTGAACGCTAGTTGCCTCATATATAATTGTGTAACTAATGACGTTTTTCTTTAACTAATGGCTCTTGGACGTATAAGATTCAATATGAGAGGTAATGACCTTAATTACTAAATTCGAAACTTGCTAGAAAAATATTATTTGTACTAGAAGATAAATTAAAAAAACTATTCTCCAAGTTTTACAAGGTGTTGATTAATGATTATTGTGAAGGAGCGATAGACGTAGAAAGTGATTTTGCATGGAAGAAAAAAGGCAAGGTTCTCTTAATTCTATACTTGGATCTAAGCATGATTGGTGCTTCAAATCATCTTGTAGCTAAGATTGAGTGATATAGGTCATAACTTTATGTGTTCATGTAGTTCTAGCCTCTCATTTACATACATTTACGTATGTTGTTTTTAGGAATAGTGTGTATACGTGCTAGAGTATAAACAATAGTTGATAGTTTTGAACGTACACATTTTTCGTTTTTTTATGAAAAGCAACTAAAGCTTTATAGTTTTGTGTATGAATGTCATTGCATGATGATATATGTGATGTAATCTTAAAGATAGTAACTTGATTTGTTAAAGTAGCATGATAACATTGTATAATGTTTGAAATCAATCGAAAGTAGGTACCAATGAAAATGTACCTTCGTGAATAATAGTAGACTCGGGATAGTTTTGTGTATGAATGTCACCTTATAATAGCTTTCTCTCATACATGTTCCCCCTAATAAGAGGCTAGGAGCTATACCTTGTATATGCTGATGAAACCTTATTCAAACTTGGTTCCCGGGAAGCTTGCATGGAGGTCTCACATGAAAAGTTGCATGTGGTGTGCACGTGCTTCATTCTTTGAATAAATCTGCACGTTTCTTTTGTTTATTTGCTAGTTTGAATTGTTCAAATAATTCCAACGTTTGTTAGTTGGAGGTCTTACTATTTAGTAGGATAGGTAGCTAGGTTGTTATTTCTTTTCCTATTTAAATAGCCTTATGGCTTTTGTATTCCACACCAACTACTATTCATTGAATAAAAAAACAAGCTTCTCAGCATTACGTACTTGTCTTTCATATCTATTATTTTCATATTGTAACAGCTCTGGTATCAGAGCCTTGTTGGTTCCCCTTCTCCTATTATTTCTTCACTGCTACCTTTCCCACCTGAAAACATCACTCTCTCCAACCCTCTCACCACTTCACCTGTGATTCCCGTATTCAAAGGAGACGGCTATGAACATTGGAATTTACGTATGAAAACCCTATTACGTTCTCGTGATCTCTGGGATTTTGTTTATCTGGGAGTCATCACTGCTGAAAATGGGTCACGGGATCATCGTGAGGCCAAGAAGAAAGACGCTATGGCAATGACCTTGATCCAACAAGGGGTGCATGATCAATTATTCTCACGCATAGCAGCAACTGAGTCAGCAAAAGAAACGTGGGAGATTTTACGGGTCGAGTACCAAGGGGACTCACAAGTCCAGGCTGTGAAATTACAAGGGCTGTGCAAGGAGTTCGAAACACTTACCATGAAGAACGATAAGGCTGTAGGTGACTATTTTTCACATGTGATGAACAATGTTGGGAAACAACGATCGTTTGGGGAGGAGATTGCAGATCAAAGGGTGGTGCAGAAGATACTTAGGAGTTTATCACCAAAGTTCGATTATGTTGTTCCATCAATATAGGTAACACTTGATCTTGCAATTATAACATCGGTGAAGCTTATGGGTTGTTACAGTCACAGTAGGAACGACTTAACAGTCGTACTCCTACTATCGATTCTACAAGCAAATCGGTGGAACATCAAGATGAGAAGGCACTTCAAGTTTTTCAAGATAACTCAAAATCACCTGGTCGTGGGTGTGGACGGGGCAGGTCAAGCATTCGAGGTGGACGAGGTACCGGAGGAGGTGGACGTGGTAGGAGCATACTTGATCGTGGGAAAGTGCCTCAATGCTACTTTTGAAAAAAATACGGGCATGTAAAAAAGGATTGCTGGTACAACAATGATGATCAATTAACGTAGCTGAAAATGACGAAAACCATGAAAAAGGTGAACCTGAAGTGCAATATTGCTTGTTGCTACCATTGGTCAAGTGGACGTGAATGATGATGAACCCACCATGCTCGAGGCCCACGTAGCTGAACAAAAACACTTCTGGATTGTAGACTCGGGATGCTCACACCACATGACTGGCTCTAAAGAAAGCTTTATCTCTCTTGATGAAAGCTTCAATATTAGTGTGCAACTTGGAAACAAAAAAAGTTACGAGTTGAAGGCAAAGGTATAGTAAAAGTGCATACAGGTACTCACTCTTACAAATTGCTAGATGATGTGTACCATACTCCCACATTGGAGTATAATCTTTTGAGTGTTGCTCAACTCATGAGAAAAGGGTACTCTGCTCATTTTGATGAAAACAAATGCTTGATTAAAAGCAAGGATACCGGTAACATAGTCTTAGAAGTTTCTTTAACCAGTAACAACCTATTTGTCTTTGACTCAAAATGCTTGCTCACCACTCATACACCACCAAATAAAGATGTGTTAGAGACTCTCCAGTGGCATCACAGGTACAGCCACCTTCACTTTGAAGGTCTCAAACAATTGCATGACAAAGAAATGGTTACTGGGTTACCAAAAATCAACACTTTTGTTGTGTGTGTGAAACATGCATTATTGGCAAACAAGCAAGAGCTCCATTCAAAGAAACCTCACGGCGAGCCAAAATGAAACTAGAATTAGTTCACATGGATTTATGTGGACCTATGCAATTTCCAAGTCTAGGTAACAGTTTGTATTATCTTTTATTTGTTGATGATATTTCAAGGATGTTTTGGGTTTATTTTATAACTAACAAAGATGAAGCTTTCACCAAGTTCAAACACTTCAAGTCCTTGGTAGAGAAGGAATGTGGGTAATCAATCAATGTGTTATGATCGGATAGGGGCGGAGAGTTTTGCTTCAACAAATTTAACCTTTTCTATGATGAAGCAGGTATAAAAAGAGAAGTCACAGTGTCGTACACTCCTCAACATAACGGTGTTGTGGAACGAAAGAACCGAACCATTTTGAACTTGACACGTAGCATGTTCACCGAATGTGAATTGCCCAACAATTTTTGGGCTAAAGCAGTGGCCATCGCAGTCTATATGATTAACCGTTCTCTAACTAAAGCTCTCACGAGTCGAACAACAATTCACGTCAGGACCGGGAAGAAACCATCATTTGGTCATATGAAGATTTTTGGGTGTGTTGACTATGGATTAATTCCATAGCAACATAGGAGGAAGTTGGATAACCGGTCAGAAATAAAAATATTTTTATTGGCTACTCTGGTCTGAGCAATGGGTATCGGTTGTATAACCGGATACCAAATGGTTCACCACAAAAAGGGATGTTGTGTTTGTTGAAAATGCGAAGTGGCGATGGGCAGTTAGTTCTTCACACGAGTCTCCTTCATAATCATATACTTTTCTTGACCATTTTCCTCAAATTGACCATGATGTAATGCCTGACAATACCCATGTTGAAACCTCATACCCCATGCAAAATAATAGCCATTCCTCTAGTGAGTCAAGTACACCCTCATTAAATAACTCTACCCCACACACTTCCATTACCCACTCTACTCTACCTAGTCCTACCCAAAACCCAATCTTGGTCAGTCAACACTTCCTAATAACCCTATGACTGAATCAAATCCTTTGCCTGAAAAAAGATAGTCTCGTCCCCCAGCCTGGCTTAAAGACTACTATTTTGGTCAAACCTCATCTGATCATGATGGAGACTTGAATTATTATCACTTAGCCTTAAATATTTTTTATCCTATTACTTTTGCTCAAGCTGTAGATCATTATGTATGGCAGGAAGCAATGAAAAAGAGATACAAGCCATTGAAAAAAAATCAAACTTGGCAACTTGTTTCTCCCCCTCCTGGGAAAAATATAGTTGGAGTCAAGTGGCTTTACAAGAACAAGGTTGGAGCAGATGGGAAGATCATGAAGCACAAAGCCCGACTCATAGCCAAGGGCTACTCATAATAAGAAGGTGTTGATTTCCAGGAGACCTTTTCTCCCATAGCAAGATTTGAGACAATTCGATTGGTACTAGCGGTAGCTGCTCAAAAAGGCTGGGTTGTTCATCAACTTGATGTCAAATCAACTTTCTTGAATGGTGACATAACTGAAGAAATATATGTTGCTCAGCCGGAGGGATTTGTGGTTGAAGGTAAATCTCACATGGTTTACAAACTGAGCAAAGCATTGTATGGTATAAAACAAGCTCCTAGAGCTTGGTACTCTATGATCGATAGGTATTCACTGAACGTGGATATCATAGGATCCTAGTGAACCCACCTTGTATGTCAAGAAAGCAACAACAGGTGATATTATCTACGTATGTTTATATGTAGATGATATTATTTGTGCATCTTCTTGTGACAAGCTTATTGGGGAATTAAAAAAAGGCATGAAAGATACTTTTGAGATGACTGACATGGGACTTCTCAGTTACTTCTTGGGGCTAGAAGTCACTCAAACAAAAAATGGAATTTTTCTTTGTCAAACAAAGTATGCGCAAACTTTGTTGAACAGGTTTGGGATGAGTAAAAGCAACGCAGAATTCACTCCTATAAGCACAAACGAGAAACTGATGTTGGAAGATGGGGTAGAAAAAAATAATGAAAAACATTAAAGGAGCTTGATTAGAGGTTTAATATATTTAACTCACTCGAGACTTGACATAGCCTACGTTGTAAGTATGGTCTCCGGGTACATGCAAAAACCATCTCGTATTCATCTTGGGTATGCTCGTAGGATATTGAAATATGTAGCCTGCACTTCTGAGTTTGGTATTTGGTACACCAAAACTAAAAAGCCTATCACATTAGTGGGATTTTATGATAGCGATTGGGCAAACTGTTCGGATGATCGGAAAAGTCTTTATGCATATGTTTTCTTTATTGGGGGAGGAGCTGTAGCATGGAGCTCCAAGAAGCAACATGCAGTAGCTGTATCAAGTACCGAAGCGGAATATAATTCTGCCACAAGAGCGATTTGCCAAGCCATTTGGCTTAGGCAAATGCTAGAAGACTTGAGTCTAAAATAGGAAGATGCCACGGTTATCTATTGTGATAATAAATCTGCTATCAACTTAACAGTCGTTCCAAGCACAATGAGTTAAAACATCATTTATCAGAGAAATGGTTTATTAGAAACAAGTGACATTGGAGTTCTGCAGCACTCATGAGTAGATAGCTGATGTTCTTACCAAGGCTGTTACCAAAGAAAAATTTGTGTATTTCAGGCACTACGGAGGTTTGAATCAAGGGAGGATGATGAACGTGATTCAAACTTGGTTCCCGGGAAGCTTGCATGGAGGTCTCACGTGAAAAGTTGCATGTGGTGTGCACGTGCTTTGTTCTTTGAATAAATCTGCATGTTTCTTTTGTTTATTTGCTAGTTTGAATTGTTCAAATAATTCCAACGTTTGTTAGTTGGAGGTCCTACTATTTAGTAGGATAGGTAGCTAGGTTGTTATTTCTTTTCCTATTTAAATAACCTTATGGCTTTTGTATTTCACACCAACTACTATTCATTAAATAAAAAAAACAAACTTCTGAGCATTATGTACTTGTCTTTCATATCTATTATTTTCATATTCCAATATATCCTCACTCGACATGTGCTTTTTATTTATTGCTATATCACTAGTTAAAAAATCTCTATACTCATACAAACTCAAAAGATAAAGATAAATATAAAGTACAACTAAAAAAAATAAAGTAAAGTAAATGCTACAGTATTTCTAAAAAAAATATAAAATTAAAATGACAGTTAAGAATAAAATGTGATATGATAATATAAAGTTAAAATGACAGTTAAAAAATAGAAGTTAAAAATATAAAGTTTGGTTATGTTAAAGTAATAGATTAAGATTGATATAATAAATTATTTTTCTAAAGTTAAAACCAGAACTCATACAACAACATTGATTATTGTATGCATATTAGTTTGACATGTAATATACAATAAAGATAACAACTTGGCATTGATAAAGAGGTTACCTGGTTGTGTTTAAAGACCGACATCCCAACTTAGTAATTATGTTTAGTTGAAGTTTTTAGTGTAATGTATAAATACAAATGGTTATGTAATGAAAAAGTTTCGTTGCCATGAATGAATGAAAGTAATTTTTAACTTTAAGAATTATGTTTCTGACGTAAAATGTAACTATGCGGCCATGAGAACGTGACCTTACACACGAGGTGAGAAGCATAACCGATATTCAAAGTCAAGGATTTCCCCAAAACCTAGTTTCACTTTTTGACATGTTTGGTCCTTCAATTTGGTTCCACACACTGCGATCCTTACCTTTTCGTAGTACACTAACCATATTCTATTATTAGTATTGTTATGTTTGGTTTATTAACTTAAATACAATTAAGGTTAATTTTATAAAATGTAACATTTTACATATTAATAAAATGATTTTTTTACTTTTTTCTTTTTGATGATATTTGATTTTTTGTTAGTTTCGTTTCCTAGAGTCTGTTTTGTTTTCTTATCATTGCTTTCGAATCTTATCAACACTCTCGCTGTAACATTTGAGTTTACGCTTTCTTTACGTCTCATACAACAAGTGGGTTTATGATAATGCTTTCGAATCTTATCAACACTCTCCCTTTAATGCATGGTTCGCGAAAACATCTTAACTTTATGTTTATATTGTTTTATAACCCCATCGTAACACGTTTGTCAGTATACTAGTTTTCAAGCTTATTTATAAGAGTTGTGCCGCTTAAAATCCCATACGTTCTATACATAACATTCACAATAAATTTATTTGATACAAAGATAATGAAAATTATTCTTAGGTTTATGTTTAATTTCAATTACGAACTCTATGTAAATTAATGAAAAATCATAAAAAGGTGGTGCTTCGCGACAGGTTATTATACATAATAAAAAATACAAAGTGACGAATGTTTTTTTGAAGAAATTGATCAACTGAAAGACAATAATGTTAGATCTCGTTAAAGACTTAACAAGACTTTTTTGTTTAATCAACAGATAACAAATAGAAAATCTAAGTAACAATTTGCTTATCAAACATACATATACTTTGAATAAATATAAACACAAGATGTTCTTTCAAAATATACACTTAATTAATTTTCTACGTATAAATTATACAATCAGTAGATAAAAAAAGTGGGCTTATTAGTTTACCTCTAAACTATATAAGTGATAGGTATTTATATTATGAAAGGTAAACACTAAGAATAATAAACTTTACATTTATTCCTGGTTTGAAAAAAGTATGTACAACACAAACAAACAATCGACACATCAAAAGTTTGCAACTTCAGTTGTCTCCAAAAAATAGAACACAACAACCATGAGAGTACGTTGGTACATACAGTCTTGTCCAATATTGTGATTGATCAGCAGTGCATCTATTTGAGTGTTGATATGCAGTCAATCAACACTTCAGCACTCTTAACCTGATTACATTGGTTCACAACTGGACATAGCTTGATAGTTGACAACCAGTGTTGAATCCTTAAGTTTTCCATAGCTTCATCCTCATTCACAGGTCTACAAATACTCATAAGATCAAACAACTTTTTATATGTATTGATATATTTATTTTTTAATGAACTATAGTGCTTTTCTTTGAAGAATATACATACTTAGAATCTATGGTAACCACACATTGGCCACTGATATAATTTGCAATACCAAAAATTAATTTTGTTCTAAATAAAACTTGATCCGTTTTAATAAAATATATATAGAGAGAATAAGGTGCGAAACTAAAAGTTAAAATATACACGTGGTTGAAGAATTGTGTGTGTATAAAGAGTAATGATTAGGACTAAATATAACAAACAAAAAGTTTGGCCAAAGTAGGAACATATATAAATTCACTATTCATTTGTTTTGTAAATTATTTATAGGCACGATAGTCGCATTCGTAGTGTCGACTAAGACGAGCACCGCATTCTTGTATCACCAGCCTCTTCATTTGTATTTCTCTCCCTCTCTCTCTCTCTCTCTAAGGTATATATATACAAAGAGTATTAACGGCTAAACATAACAAACCAAAAGTTTGGTGCCCAAAATAGTAACATAGAAAAGTTTACTATTCATTTTCTATTCAATTTAATTATAGATACGACATCTGGTAGTCGTTGCGTCAACTAAGACGACCACCGTCTTCTCAGATCATCAGTCTCTCTATTTGTATTCCCGCACTCTTTCTCTTTCTAAAAAAATGTATATATATACAAAGTTATTATTATGAGCTAAATATAGCAAATCAAAATTTTGATGGCTAAAATAAAAACATAAAAAAGTTCACTATGCATTGTATAAATATTAAATATCTTTTTTTCTGTGTGAGATAAATTATTACAGTTAACAGTACTTGTATTTATGCAAAAGGTACAATTGCATTAGCAGAGAAGGTGAAGATGTGTGTTGCTAAAGAGAGTTATGTCGTTGTGCCTTGGCCCTGAATGACATGTTCCCATTTCCCCCTTGTTGTCCGTCTCTTTTCTCCATATTCCATCGTTGCTTTTTCCGCCATCCACCACCACCACCAAGCGCCGCCACCAATATCCACCAATCGCCACCACCAATAGCCGAAGACCGCCACCACAACTCTTAGCGTCTCATGTCTCCTTCAACCCGACCGTTCAACTACGCTTCTTTTTCGGGTCATCCTCCACCGGAAAGGATACGATATCAACACTTCCACCCCTACTATCGACGGTCTTGGACGTTTAGTGGGTTCCAAGACCATTAATTCAGAACCTTGAAGGTCTGAAAAACCATCGATAGAATTCCCTTATCTTCTTCACGGACGACGACCACCACCGACACCACATTCACCTTATCAGATCACCGACAACCGCCATAGATATGTATGTGCAACACGCTGGGTACATGTACTAGTTTACTTAGTAAATTAATTATAAATTAATTTCAAATATCTATACTATATTATTATGCACGAAGGAAGGTTACCGACCAAAGTTAATAGTTTTGAACATTTTAAGCACATGGTACAACTTAAAATCAATGATTTCAAAGGACAATATTGTTATTTTAACCATGCTATAAACATGGATATTGAAATCTGTTTACACATTGATCTCTTACTTGTTAATATTGTCATTTAAATGATGCTATAAACGTGGATTTTCAAATCTGTTTACACATTGATCTCTTTATTTGTTAATAATTTACTATTTATGTAGTTGTTGATGCTTTCACTTAAAATATAGAAATGTTTGTTTTGATTTTCACAAATCAGATTTGATTACCGGTCTTACTAATACAACAAAACTTATACAACATTAAAAAAAAGTCAACAACAACAAACCAAACAAATAATCTACTTGTAAGGGAAGCCCTAAGTCGATGGTTCCTCAGGCGCCAAACATATATTCAAATTCCCAATAGCAACCTATATAAATAACAATCTATTTTAAATAGAGAAAAACTGACCATGGTTGTTAAAGTAGGCTTAAAAGAAAAAATTTAAAATAAAAAAAAGATAGCCCATACCTTTTCACGAATGCGACATAAAATCTCTAAAAACACACCAATACATCAAAATGAATGTTGAGTACAATCCAGATATAATAATAGTATAACCTGTAACTTCACTTGTATTATCTGAGATTGCTAATGATCAATATTAATTTGAAAAAATATAACAAACGCAAGACGGTAATAAAAAAATCCGAATATTAAAGTTCAGTTACAAATATATACAGAAAGTTTATAAAATATGAAATATATACATTTTTTATGTGATTGTTGCTACTTTAATTCACAAAACAAAAAAGAAATGAGAATACGTGTTTCATGTTGCATTATAACTAAAAAAATTCAAAGAAATATGAAATAATAAATATCTAGTACATCTTTGTTTCATTATTAAATATCTTAAAAAACAAATTACATATATATAAATGAGAAATATAGTATAGATAAGCAAATTAACTATATATAGATATAAATACAATATGACCCTATTATCAAAACTAAAATTTGTTTATAAATACAGTACAGATATTAAAACTATAAAAATAATAAGTAAACCTAAAATACATATAGATATCTCATATCATTATAAAAAAAATATATTAGTTTATAAAGTTATTATATGTAACCTACAAAAATGTTATCTAAATCCAAAAAACTATTTGTGGAAGCCGTATTGGACATAAAGATAACAACCATAGTTTTCAAAGATAGATGTAAATATTATGTTGTTATGACTTCATAAAATAAACTTTATAAAAGGCTTTTTATTATTTTACAAAACTAACATTGTAATCGGTTTTAGTGTACCCATTTTTATGTTACTTCAAATTGATTTAAATTTTCACCATATGGTAAAGATGGCGGAATTTATAACCCGAAGATTTTTTATAAAATACCACCATTTAAAAAAATCAGCAACAACAAACCAAACAAACAACCTATTTGTAGGGGAAGCCCTAAATCGGTTGTTCTTTAAGCGCCAAACATATATTCAAATACCCAATAGTAGCCTATAAATACATACCAGTTCACAACTATTTTAAATGAAGAAAAACTGACCATGGCTTTGGATGCTACCACACATTCGTGGATACCAACCCTTTAAGGTTGAACCTTTAGAACTTCTGTATAATGATCTCAACAAATAAAAGGTACAAACATCAAATGTTACTATATTATAATTGTATTGAGAAAAGAATACGATTTTTTATTTGTATATTTTCTTGTGGAGGTTGTTTCTCATAACAAGGTTGGTTTAGAGCTAAATTGAACTTTATAGATATTATTGTTTTGTACTTATTTGATCTTATTTTAAATTTAATTATATATTAAACTATAATTGTTTTAATAAACTAGGATGTGGATGAACATAAAGTGAAGAATATTGTAGATCTTGATGGCGATTGGAAGAAACATAATCCTAATAAGGTAAATGGTATCCATTTGTTTATGATTAGATTCAGATTGTAAATTTATTGTATTATACATTCTCATATATTTGTATACAGGTTGATCTTGATCTTGACAATAGTGTTGAGATTATTTGTTGTGGTGCCATGTTTAGTCCCTACAAATCTGATCTTCAACATGAATATAGTGAGGAGGTAGTATTTATACTATTCTATTTTGTTTTTTATTAGTTTTATATGAAACACCCAGATATTTTAAAAGGAAGAAAAAGAAGAATAAAGGAAAGGAAAACAATAAAAACCCAAGTCGAGGGGCTAATATTATGCAAATGCCAATGATTGATATTATGTGGTTCAAAAAGGTGGCATGGCCGCCCACTTTGCACACACCAACTCTCTATCGACTTTTCAAAGAGAGAAAGACTAGATAACTTTCGGATTTTAGAGAGAAGGAGGAGCAAAGGATGAATTCAAGATAAATATTCATTGTTTTAAGTTGTTCTTGGCTGATTATAGCCTTAATTTTGTGCTTATGTGTGTGTTTATATGTTCAGGTGTCTGTGTTCTTGTGGGTTTCTAGGCGGTTGAACTCAAATTGCATTCAAGTGCGAAGAAGTCTACACGCAAGTTACAAAGGTGAGTTCTAGAACCCCCTTTTTACATGTTTTAAACTTCTTTTGTAACACCCGGTTATTTATTTATTTTGAAGCCGACGAAGAAAAAAAGAGATAAAGTCCTAAGTCGAGGGACCAAACTCGCCAACGAAAGAAAGTTGGGTGAGTAGGGGTATATAAAAAGGAGAGGGCAGCCCTTACCCTCTCCTCACACTCATATTTCAGCCAAACAACAGAGGAGAAGAGAGAAAGGAAGAAAAGAGGAAGACGTGTTGGTTCGGGTTGGTTCGAGTAGCCAAAATCGTTGAGAAGCGAGTCAAATCGAAGCTCTTCTCGTAGTGGTCGTTTGTGTGAGTTTTAGGACCCCTTCTTTACACATTTTTGAATGATTTGGGGCTGGAAAACATCTGAAAATCGGGTTTTTGAGTGTGTGCATGTTTGACCTGTATGTGTATGTGTATGTGTGTGTGTGATTCGTTTGAGCCTTATTTGTGAGCTTGTGTGTGCTCGAATGGAGTTGTGGTATGCATCCCTAAGGTTTAAGATAGTCGGGGCTTAGAAGGGGTTTAGATGAGCTTGGAGGTCGAAAATGGCAGATTGGGTTCGGGATGAATTGCATTCTGCCTCAGCTAGGGCTAGGAGACTGACTGGAGGCCATACGGCCAAATGAGGTGCGCTTGGGGTCCATTCGCATGATTGGGAGTCCATTCGCATGATTGGGGCCTGTCGCATGGGGAGTCATGCGATTGAGGGTCCAGTCGCATAAGTGCTCATCCGCATTAGTTCCATTCGCATGAGGTCCATCCACATTAGTTCATTCGCACGATTGGGTGTTCATTCGCATGAGTGTTCATCCGCATTGGTTCATTGGCATGAGGTTCAGTCGCATGGGGGCCATGTGACTGAAGGGTGTCCATACGCCCGAATAGGGCTGTTGCACACGAGGAGAAGTGTAGTTTAACTTCTGACTTTCGGGAGAAAGTGCAGATGTAAGTTTTGAAGTAAAGGTTTCCGTAAGTTCATGTAAGATGACCGTTGAGGCCTTAGAGAGAATGTTGGGCATGATGATGATGTTGCATGATTATGCATGTTATGTATGATGTTGATGCCCGTGTATGTATGTTCCTTATTATGACGTATGTTTATCTTTCCTGTGGCTTTACGTGTTATGTTAATGAATGAATGAAAGTAGTATGTAACGTAAAGTGAAAGATAAAGAAAAGAGGAACATGAAGTAAGAATGCATGCATTAATGAAAGATGAAAGTAAAGAAAGTCTTGCAAGCATAGTATGTCGGACATGCCATTAAAAGGTGTTAGCCCAACGATGTGCGGGTTCGCTACCTCGGGAGGATGCATATCGGGGTCTTTCGTTGTGATTGACCATTTGTATAGCCCCATTGCTGCATACCCTAGGTACTGTGATCAGAGGTGCGATGCACCGTTATAGCTGGTCTATGATAGACCTAGGTCCAGTATCAGAGAATAGCTGGGTATTGCATATAGCAGTGGTACACCTAAACTCTACCCTAGGTACTATGGCCAAAGGTGCAATGCACCGTTATAGCTGGTCTATGTTAGACCTAGGTCCAGTATCAGAGAATAGCTGGGTAAAGTTTATGGTGGAAGGAAGAGAAAGAAGTAATGACGAAAGAATGAAAGCATGAAAGATTAAAGAAGATGATAATGATATTATCTATGTGTACGTATGATGTGTGATCGTATGAAAGTAAAGAATGGTTTTAACGACAGAAAAGTATGTTTTATTTTATTAAACTAGAACTCACTCAGCAACGCTGACTTTGATGTATTTCCAGTTTGCAGGTAATGATTGCAGAGGATGGCACGAGACGGCTACTCAACCCTTTTGGATGGCATTCTTTTGTTAATGTTTTTGCATTGTAATGCGAATGAATGATGTTTTGAAATGCACGCTTGTATTAACTTGCAAAAGCATTTGTAATGATATGAAAAGTTATTTTTATGTTTTGCGCTGCAATATTTTCATAAAAAAGGCAAATGTAATTTATATGTTTTATGTGCGATGAGGATCCAACTATAAACGTCCCGGGAACGGAGCCTTACCAGTTGGTATCAGAGCCAAAGTTTAAGTGAAATGGGTAAATTTTAAAAATAAACCTTAACTTAATCTGAGAATGGGACGGAAAGGGAATGGGATGCCAATCTGAGTAGCTGCGTGCCATGAGATATTTTTGTAAAGTTAACCGGTTTTATGTGCGCATGGTATGTGTTATGTGTTGTATGTAGATTTAAATACTGATGTAGTCAGGATAAGTAATGCTTGGGGTGTGAAGAGTTTAGTAAGTGGCTAATCACAACTGGCCACTGTAATTAAGGACTTACTATACTTGACATAAACTGAGCTATTCCCTCGAATGACCGTGTTGGTGTTTGAATCTTTCAGTGTGCGTGTGATGGCCGGTGGTAGATCTTCAAAGCCTCTAGTGGTGGAGGTCACGATGCTGAACTGCGAACCAAGAGAGGGAGACCCAGAGTTGAGAAGGTGGTTTCTGAAGAACCAGAGACCCCTCATCCGGAGGGTGGCGACGAGAGCGCCAATCTAAGAGCGCCAGTGAAGGAGGCTGTTGTTGAAGAAGTTCATCAATGCAGATGATTACCTTCTGTAGTGACTGAAGTTATCAAGGCTGTATGCGAAAGGGAAAGAAAGGAGAGGAACAGATCCTCGGGAGGACGAGAGCAACCGGAACCTAAAATGGTTCTCTTAGATGATGAAGAAAAGGAGGACGAAGAAGAGCATATGCAGGAGGCGGCACGAAGCTGTAACTACGGGGCGTTTATGAGATGCAAGCCCCCAACTTTTGAATGAAATAGCACTGATGCTGCTGCTCACTGGTGGGTGAGGGAAATGTAGGCTGTTCTCGATATTAGCGAGTGCCGGGAGGACCAGAAAGTGAAGTTTGCTACCCATTCATTTGTTGACTCGGCTCTGTGCTGGTGGGACAATATAGTCCAAGCCAAGGGTAGCAGGGCCATTGGGAGAATGAGATGGTCTGAACTGAAGAAGTTGGTGATTGAGGAGTTTCACAGAGAAATGGATAAGGTTGAGAGAGAGTTCTTGCAGCTGGAGGTGGGAATGATGACGCACCAACAGTACATCACAAAGTTCAACGAGATCAAGTGACACATCTGTCTCAAAAGATAAAGAGGTATATTCAGGGTTTTCCAGCGGATATTCGCAGGCATATGATCGCTGCCCGACCGAGCACGTTTAGGTCGGCGGTTGACTTGGCAGGGAGATTATATGATGAAAGGGCTATGGTGGTGGTGGCTGAGGGTGGCAAGAAGAATGGTGGTGATCGGAACTGGCAGGGGAAGAGGTTTGGTCGGGGTAGTGTCTCGACAAGTAACAAGAAGGCATGGGTGGATGACTGCCGTGTGGTCACATTGAGTGCGGGGTCAAAAAGGTGTGGCAAGTGTGGAAGGGAGCATGCGGGAGAATGTAGGTTGGGATTTAGCAGATGCTTCAAATATGGGAAGGCGGGGCATATAGCTAAGGACTGTCGTACGGTCCGGTGCTTTAACTGGGGTGAAGAGGGGCACATGAGTAGGGATTGCAAGAAACCAAGGGTTGAGGGTTCCAGGGCGAAGAAGACGGGGAGTGAAGGACCGAAGGCGAGCGCCAGGGCATTCACTATGACACAGAAGGAAGCTAGGACGGACCCTGATGTTGTGTCCGGTACGTTTCTAGTGAACCAAACTTTAGCTTCTGTGTTATTGATTTGGGTGCCTGTAAAAGTTTTATTTCTGCTGCTTTCTGTGCTAAGTTACCTGTTAGTAGTAGACGTGTTGATGTGCCCTTTGATGTAGAAACTACCATAGGTAAGTCTACTAGGATCTCTAAGATGATAGAGAACTATGATATGGAGCTAGAAGGTCATAAGTTTCATGTTAGACCGTTTGTGATGACTTAGGTGGTTTCAATTTGGTTCTTGGGATGGATTGGTTGGCGGACTCCGAGGCGAACATCATGTGTCGCAAGAAGATGATTCGTTTGACAGCGCCTGACGGGAGTTTGGTAACTGTTTATGGGGACCGGGTTACCATGATCCCGAAGTAATCTCAATGGTGGTGTCGGGAAAGTGTATGAGGCATGGATGTAGTGCCTATTTGGCCTACGTAAAGGATGTGGATACGCCAACACCACAACTATCCGATGTTCCGGTTGTGTGTGATTTTCCAGACGTGTTCCCAAAAGACTTACCAGGAGTGCCACCTGATAGAGAGATTGAGTTTCAGATTGATTTGATACCGGGTCCCCAACCTATTGCCAAGGCACCGTATCGGTTGGCTCCGACTGAGATGAAGGAGTTGATGGAGCAATTGCAAGAGCTGCTGGATAAGGGGTTCATCAGACCGAGTATCTCTCCTTGGGGTGCTCTGGTCTTGTTTGTGAAGAAGAAAGACGGTAGTATGAGAATGTGTATTGACTATCGTGAGCTGAACAAGTTGACAATAAAGAACTGATACCCCTTACCAAGAATTGATGACTTGTTCGATCAGCTTCAGGGTGACAGTTGGTTTTCAAGGATAGATCTTCGATCTGGTTACGATCAGTTGAAGGTGAAGGAGCAGGATATCCCTAAAATAGCTTTTCGCACGTGCTATTGTCACTACGAGTTTCTTGTCATGTCTTTTGGTTTGACCAATGCGCCAACTGCTTTTATGGATCTGATGAATCGGGTGTGTCAGCTGATGTTGGATAAATCAGTGATTGTGTTCATTGATGATATCCTGATTTATTCGAAGAGCGAGATTGAGCATGCCGATCACATTCGGGAGGTTTTAGAGACGTTGAGAGAAGGAGAAACTGTATGCCAAGTTCTCCAAGTGTACATTCTAGTTGCGCGAAGTTCAGTTCTTGGGTCATGTGGTGAATCTCGATGGGATTATGGTGGACCCGGCTAAGGTGGAGGCAGTGATGCAATGGAAGTCTCCAAATACGTCATCCGACATTCGTAGCTTCTTGGGTTTGGTGGGCTACTACAGAAGGTTCATTCAAGACTTTTCCAAAATCGCTTCTCCACTAACCAAGTTGACCCGAAAAGATGTGAAGTTTTTATGGGGTCAAGCTCAAGAGAAGGCGTTCGAAGAACTGAAGGCGAGGTTGACTCAAGCTCCTGTTCTGTCATTACCTGATGGAAGTGAAGATCTGGTGGTTTATTCTATGCTTCCTACTCGGGGTTGGGATGCGTGTTAATGCAAAGTGGGAAGGTTATAACTTATGCATCCCGACAGTTGAAGGTTCATGAGGTCAATTATCCCACTCATGACTTGGAGCTAGCAGTCGTGGTCTTTGCACTAAAGATTTGGAGGCACTATCTTTACAAGACGAAGTGCACCATTTTCACTGACCAGAAGAGCTTAAAGTACTTCTTTGAGTAGAAAGATCTGAACATGAGGCAGAGACGGTGGTTGGAACTTATAAAGGATTATGATTGTGAGATCCACTACCATCCGATCAAAGCCAACGTGGTGGCTGATGCCCTTAGTCGGAAAAAGAGGCCCGAGCCGATTCGGGTGAAAGCATATCAACTGATCATGACCTCTGATGTGATGAAGCAAGTCAAAGAGTTTCAAGATGAGGCATTGAAAGAAGATCATCTTAACTCTGAAAGAATGAGAGGTCTGGTCGTAGAATTGGGTGAAAACATGCTTGGTGTTAGAACTCGATTCGGGAGAATGTGGATTCCTCGTTTTGGGGATCTATGGGTGAAGATTATAGATGAAGCTCACAAGACTCGATACTCCATTCACCCCGGCGCCACGAAAATGTACCAAGATATGAAGAAAGATTATTGGTGGCCGAGTATGAAGCGCGATGTGGTGGGGTATATGAGTAAGTGCCTTACTTGCTTATAGGTGAAGGTCGAGCATCAAAAGCCGCATGGAAAGATCCAAACTTTGGATATACCGGAATGGAAGTGGGAGCACATCACCATGGATTTCATTACGAAGCTTCCGCGTACCCTGAAAGGGTATGATGCCATATGGGTGATTGTTGACCGCCTGACGAAGAGTGCTCACTTCCTACCGATCCGCGAGACATTTCATCTAAGAGTTGGCTGACCTGTTCATTAAGAAATTGTAACTCGTCATGGTTGCCGGTATCCATTGTGTCTGATCGTGACACCTGGTTACATCTGAATTCCGGAAGAAATTCCATGACGCCATGGGGACGAGGTTACATATTAGCATTGTTGGATCAAAAGAACCAATGAGACTGATCAGAAAAACCTCTAAGTCCCACAGACATCGCAACAACTGCTGAAGACTTGATCAGCTGTTTTTACAAAGTGTGAAGAGCAACAGCTGAAGAACAAAGTACTGAAGACTTCAACTGCTGAAGACCAAAGTCTGAAGAACAACAGCTGAAGACCAAAGTCTGAAGAACAACAGCTGAAGACTAAAGTACCGAAGATCAACAGCTGAAGTACAAAGACTGAAGACAACAGCTGAAGACATCAGCTGATGACAACAGCTGATGTTCAAGAAGTCCAAGTACTGAAGCTTTTAGAGTTTGTTACAACAGCTGAAGAAGTATTCTTCAGTTGTTGTGATGGTTTCCTTTCAGTAGTTTTCTTTTATGTTTTAGTATTTGTAAAACGACTGAAGAGCATGTTCTTCAGTCGTTGTAGTTTCAGTAGTTTCTTTTCAGTAGTTGTAGTGATTGTTAACACTTAGTATTTTTGTAAGAAGATGTCAGATGTTTTGACATCTTCAGTAGTTGTGTTGACTTTCAGTTGTTTGAATAATTCTGTTAGATGTCACTATCAAGTGACATCAGCAGACGTCACATCTCCTATATAAGGAATGTTCCACCACGACATTCCTATATAAGGGATGATTGACCTGATTGTATGAGTGACATTTTGCCACCACGAAAGCGCGTATTGAATGAAATCTTTGATTCGTAGAATTCCTTCTATAACCGTTCACTCTTACTTTGAATATCAATTATATTCTTGTGAATTGGCTAAATAATTGTTAAAATTCCGCTGCAATACTCGCTAATCAATCAAACGTAGATCACTGATCCTAACAATTGGTATCAGAGCTGGTTAATCATTGATCGATCTAACAATTGATCATTGAAACTGCTAATCGATATCTACATCTGATTGAATTGGCATATTTGCAAGAATTGGTTATAGTTGAATTGAATTTCTGCTACTTTCGTTTTATTGCTTTCTGTTTTCTCTTGGTTCAAATTGGTCTGTTGTGTTTTGTTCTAAATCTATTAAAACTTAATTGATTTTGGTTGATTCTGAGAATGCCTACTCCTTCTAATGACCCTCACAATACCGGTTCCTCAACCAAGCCTCCGATGCTGGTTAGGACTGAGTATAACATATGGCAACGAAGAATGCTTCATCACCTATCTATTAACAGTTCAGGTTGTTGGACATCAGTGGTACATGGTCCACATAAGCCTATGGTGAACAATCCGGAAACCAATCAAATGGTTCCGAAGAAGAAGGAGCAATACTCAGATGAAGATCGGAAACTGTTTGAGATTGATGCAAAAGCCCATAATTCTGGCCATGGCACTACCTAATGAAATCTATTCAGGGCTTATGCATCATGAAACTGCTCATGACCTCTGGAATGCACTGAAGGAACAATTCGGTGGAACTGAAGAGGTCTTAGCAAACAACAGAGAAATCCTTGCCCAACAATATGAAACATTCTCTCATAAGAAGGGTGAGACACTGACTCAACAGTTTGAGAGTTTTTCTTGTTTGATCTCTGAGCTAAAAATGGTTAAACATGAATATACCAATAGCCAGATGAATAACAGATTCCTCAGATCACTGCCTGAGAGATGGGACACATATACTATTGTTCTACGCTCCAGTGCAAATCTGGATAAACTATCTCTTACCCAACTTCATGGGAAACTGCTTACATTTGAGAGAGAGATAGATCAGAAAAGGAAATTGGCATTATTAGGAAAGCTCACTGATGACTTTGTACCAGGGAACACTGCCTTGGTTGGTCATGAGTCAGAATATGCAGCATCTGAAAGTAATTATGATGAGCATATAGATTTCTCTTCAAACAGTTCAGATCATGCATTTGTTGGTGTTGATAGTCACTCAGGCTGTTATAGTTACAACTTATGTTTTATCATGGATGATCTGAAAGGATTAGCTGATGATGATTTAGAAGAGATGGATATTCTGAGCCAAATGGCCTTGATTAATATCAGATCTTAGAAATTCTACAAGAGGACTGGCAGGAAATTTCCTGGACTCTCTGGCAAAACCAAAGTTAGTTTTGACAAGAGTAAGTTGAGGTGTCACAAATGCCAAAGGCTTGGACACTTTGCTAGAGAATGTAGATCATCTGGATCTAACTCCTCTGTACCCTTTTGACTTTTCCAAGCACTAGTCCCCAAAATAGAGGGCAACAACTTGCTAGTTCTGGTCATCATTCACAACCTGTTTCCTGCATATTTTGTCCCTCAGGGTCCAATGTCATATCCGTACCCCTGCTATTACATGCCTCAACCAAATCCAGTTCAAGTTCTTACCACACAACAACCACAAGCATTACCTGAGCCTCTACCATCTCAATCACAAACTCATCACAGCTTCTTCACCCCTGGTAATGTTAACTGGAGCAGTTTACCAGATGATCTCTCTAGTACTGAGCAATTGTTTGCTGGGGATGTTCAACATGGTGGTGAACATCCTTTTGGGAATCTAGCTCTCATGGCCCTAGAATCTACTGAGAGTTCATGCTCCAATGCATCTTCATCACAGGTAACCCAGGTATCCTCTGAGGCTAAAGCCAAGCTTTATTCTGAATCTTGCATAGATGCATTTGTCTCTATTAGAGAAGCAAATGTAGCTTTAATTAATCAAAATCTAGAGCTTGAGCAAACTATTTCCGAAAGAAAAGCTGAATATGAGTCTGTCCTTAAGGACAAAGATGATCAGATTTATAAGCTTAAATGCCAGTTAAATGATGAAAAGGCTAAGCTAGAGGTCATTCTTGAGAACCATAAGGAACTCAAAGAAAAACTTGCAGTTACCCAAGTTGAGTGTGACCGCTGGGTGTCATCATGCAAGGGATTTGAAATGCTGCTCAGTAAGCAATCTGCTTCTAATGTGAAGTTTGGAATTGGTTACAACCATATTGCACCTCCAACAGATTTTACTCCAAAACCAATAGTAACATCTGAAGGTGAAAGCAATCTCCAAACCACATTATCATGTGCATCATCTTCAAGTGATCTCCTAAAATCACAAGATGAAACAAGGGTTGATACCTCAGCAAGTCAATTGGCTGATGGGTTAACTACTGATATGCACATGAAGCTGAGTATTTCAGATGTTCTTCAAAGTAACTTAAGTACTGAAGGGCAAATTACAACAACTGAAAAGCATTTCAAATCAGCTGAAACAAATGGATTAACAACTGCTGACAATGAATAGTTGAAAAAAACTCTTTAGCTGTTACAGATTCTTCAGTTTGAACAAAAGTACTGAAAAGAGGAAAGTACTAAAGAGCACACCTTCAGTAGTTTCCACATCAGCAGTTGATCAATCCAAGATGAAGAATAAGCCATGTGAAATATGTGGTAAATTCAATCATCTTTCTGATGAATGCTGGTACAGAAAAGGTTCCAAAATCAACAGAGATAAGCTCATTAAAATCCAGATGGATGAAATGAAAACTAAGTTTGAGACCAAGTTTGTACCTGAATCATTTCATTGTGATAAACCCAAGCCTTCAACTAAATCCAAAAAGAAGGATAAGGTTCATCACAAAACAGCTGATAGTGCTTTTCATGACAAACATCAGACGAAGTCTGTTAATTGTAAGGAGGAAATGGTGAATCATAGGAACTCATCAAACACAAGTACTGATATGTCACAAGAGCTAAAAGCTTGGCTACAAATCAGACACAACTTTTTATGATGGTTCAACATTTTTTGGGGAGAGTTAACCAACTAGATGCACCTGTGATCAAACCACTGAAAAGACATTCAAGCCCAAATCAAGGAATCCATTTCAGCACCATCTCCTTCTTCAGCTGTCAATCATAAGGAACAAGTTATGGTTACATTTGTTGATGAAGACAGGCCCAAAACCAAAAAGATTTGGGTCTCAAAATCTAACTAGTTCTCTTATGTAGGGTTCTTCAACATGCCAAAGGAGCATCTGGTATGTGGACAGTGGAGGATCTATGCATATGACTGGGAGCAGTTCTCTTCTTAATGACTACTCTCAAGGAAAGAAGGGATTTGTTTCATTTGGGAATGATGCCAGAGGTACATCATTAGGAAAGGATATGTGTCTAATGGACAAATCCGGTTTGATGATGTCAACCATGTGGAGAATCTCAAGTATAATCTGCTAAGTGTCAGTCAGATGTGTGATAAAGGACATGTTGCACTTTTCACAAGCCAGAACTGCAGGATTCTGTCTTCCCAAGTTCTGAGGCTGATTGACAAGGTAATGGATGAACATACTCTCCTGAAGGCCAACAGGATTAGAAGAGTGTATGCCTTGGATTTGTCAAAGAAAATTGATTTGAAGGGTCATCCATGCCTATTCTCCAAAGCCTCTCCTCAGGAATCTAAATTGTGGCATAGAAGGCTGGGTCATGTTATTTCAAAACATGAACCAGCTAATTCAGAATCGTTTAGTGAGAGGTTTATCAATAAAGGAGTTCCACTGTGATGAAGCCTGCACTGCTTGTTTAAAAGGAAAACAACACAAAGTCTCATTCCGTCCATTGAAGAACCTAAGTCCATTGCCTGCTTGCAGTTACTGCACATGGATTTATTTGGTCCTGTGAGAGTGATGAGCATGGCAAAGAAGAAATACTGTCTGGTAACTGTGGATGATTACTCCAGATTTGTATGGACTTTCTTTCTACATTCAAAGGAGGAGGTTGCTTAGAAGATTATAAACTTTGTGCTGTATGTTGAGAAGCAGTATTCCCTATCAGTCAAGTGTATAAGGAGTGACAATGGTACTGAATTCAGAAACCATACATTGATGATTTTTTTCTTTCAAAAGGAATCAAAAGGCAGTTTAGCATCCCAAGGACTCCAGAACAAAATGGAGTAGTGGAGAGAAAGAACAGGACTTTAATTGAAGCTGCAAGGTCCATGTTGGCTGACTCTGGTTTGCCTTTGACCTTTTGGGCTGAAGCTGTCAATACAGCTTGCTATGTGCAGAATAGAGTTAGTAAATCAGAGGTTGATGAAGACTCCATATGAAGCTCTACATCATTTGGCTCCTTTGATTTCATTCTTCAGAGCCTTTGGATGTCCTTGTTTTATTCTCAACACAAAGGATCAACTCCACAAATTTGATCCTAAGGTGGATGCAGGGTACTTTGTTGGTTATTCATCCACCTGCAAGGCTTACAGAGTCTTCAACTGCAGAACAAAGATAGTTGAAGAAACCTTGCATGTGAAATTTAATGAATCTCCTAAGGATAAAATCCACAAAACCCTGTGGAGTTGTTTGATCTGGACATACTGCAATATGCTCCTTATCAAACTCCACCTGTTGCAGATCATGTGGATAAATCATCTTCTGCAGCAAGTCTTCCACCTGGTGGTACTGAAGATGATGATGATATCAGTACTCACATTTTCAAGTTCAGTGACCAACTGCCTGAGTCTGCTAAACTTGATGTTCCTGTACCTTCAGCAGCTCCATCCACAACAAATGCTGATGAGATTTCTGATTCCTCCACATCATTTGATTTTCCATCTAATACTTGGTTTCAAGAATCTGAATCAACATCTGCTGTTGCTGAACGGCTACAAACACTTGCACTGATCTTATTGTGCACCAAGAGCTGAAGGATCACCCCATATCTCAAATCATTGGTGGTATCAATGCTGGCATCTCAACTAGAAGTAAATTGTCTAACTTGTGCTTCTATGCTCTCTTCATTAGTCAGCAAGTGTCAAAGAACTATCATGTTGCTCTAAGAGACAATGGATGGGTGGAAGCCATGCAGCTTGAGCTACTTAGTTCAAGAAGCAGCAAGTGTGGTAACTGGTTCCTCTACCCCCAGGTAAGTGTGCAATAGGCACTAAATGGGTATTTAGGAACAAAACAGATGAAAATGGGCTTATTGTTAAGAACAAGGCCAGACTAGTTGTTGAGGGGTTTTCACAAGAAGAAGGTATTGATTATGATGAGACCTTTGCCCCTGTAGCCAGACGGAGGCAATTAGATTGTTCTTAGCCTATGCTGCATTCCACAATCTTAAAGTTTTTCAAATGGATGTTAAAAGTGCATTTTTATATGGTAAAATAAAAGAAGAGGTTATGTGTGTCAACCACCAGGTTTTGAGGATAATAAACATCCAGATTGGGTATACAAGCTTGATAAGCTCTTTATGGGTTGAACAAGCTCCTAGAGCCTGGTATGAGACATTATCAAATTTTCTTCTTCAAAATCATTTCACTAGAGGCTCCATAGATAAAACTTTATTCATTAAGAAGGTGGATCAGCATAAGCTACTTGTTCAAATTTATGTTGATGATATTTTTTGCATCCTCTGATCCCCAGTTGTGTGATGACTTTACCAATTTAATGCATAAGAAGTTTGATATGAGTGCAATGGGAGAATTACAGTTCTTTCTAGGATTGCAAATCAAACAAAAGGCTGATGGGACTTTCATTCATCAGTTTAAATATACAAAAGATCTTTTGAACAAGTTTGATTTACAGAAATGTAAGCCCTGTTCTACTCCCATGTGCAACACCACACAACTAGATACGGATCAGAAAGGTAAAGCTATTGATGAAACACTTTACAGATGTATGATTGGGTCCTTGATGTACTTAACAGCTTGTAGACCAGATATCATGTTTGCAACTTGTGTTTGTGCTAGATTTCAGGCTGCTCCTAAAGAGTCTCATTTGATTGCAGTCAAGAGGATCTTTAGATATTTGCAAGGTACACAATCTCTAGGTTTATGGTATTCCTGGACACTCTTGCAATTAGTTGCTTTTTCAGACAGTGACTATGCAGGATGTAAGTTAACCAGAAAGTCAACTTCTGGTGGATGTCAATTCCTAGGCAATGTTTGATTTCTTGACAGAGTAAGAAACAAGCATCTGTTGTTACATCCGTGCTAAAGCAGAGTACATTGCTGCTGCAAGCTGTACTTCTCAGGTACTCTGGCTTCAGAACCAACTTTTGGATTATGGCATTGCAGAGACTAAGACTCCATTATTAATGGACAGTGCTTCAGCTCTTTGCATTGTCAAGAATCCTGTCCAACACTCTAGGACCAAACATATAGAGATAGACATCATTTTATTAGGGATTGTTTGAAAAAGGTCTGATTGATCCAAAGTTTGTGCCTAGTGCTGATGAACTTGCAGACATTTTTACTAAGCCTTTGGATAGTTTGACTTTCCAAAACCTAGTGTTAAGGCTTGGTATGCTGCAGTTAGAATAAGTGATAACTACTGATGATCTCAGTAAATAAGTAATGATGATCATTTGTAATCATATCACAAATAAGTACTGATTCTGTTACAATAACCGGTACAGTCACAACAACTGATGTAGTTATAACTACTGATATCAGTACAAACAGATAAGTACTGACGTCCTATGAAACAACTGAACAACAGCCAAAAAGACTGATGAGTAAGTGTTGAGGACAGTATGAAACAACTGAAAAGCTATGAATTGACGAAAACTACTGATGAGAATTTTCTCTTCAGTTGTTTCTAAAACTGCTGCTTCATCTTAAACAACTGATGCCAAAACCATGTCTTCGGTAGTTTCACAACTACTGATGACTAATACCACGTTGTCAACTGTTCACAACAATGATGACAAAACCATGTCTCAGTAGTTCACAACTACTGATGACTAATACCACATCGTCAGCTGTTTACAACAACTGATGACAAAACCATGTCTTCAGTAGTTTCACAACTACTGTTGACTAATACCACGTCGTCAGCTGTTCACAACAACTGATGACAAAACCATGTCTTCAGTAGTTTCACAACTACTGATGACTATACCACATCGTCAGCTGTTTACAACAACTGATGACAAAACCATGTCTTCAGTAGTTTCACAACTACTGTTGACTAATACCACGTCGTCAGCTGTTCACAACACTGATGACAAAACCAGTCTTCAGTAGTTTCACACTACTGATGACTAATATCACGTCGTCAGCTGTTTCAACAACTGAAGCTAAACCATGGTCTTCAGTAGTTTTATAACTACTGATGCCTAAAACCAAGACTTCAGTTGTTTCAACTCTGAAGGTTTATGCCACGTCATCAATCTATTAAAACGACTGATGACTCACATTAAACCTTTCAGCTGCTTTATAACTCGTACCCTATAAATACCTTACCTTTCAGAGCTTCATCGTCACAAACCTAACGTTCAAAAACTCAGAACATTCTCTCACATCAATGGCGAACATGAAGCTTAAACCACGACATAATTGTGTTGCCTACCTCACAAAATCACCTTTCTGGACAAAGTTCGATAACGCCATTGATCTAATGGTCCAATCTCCCTACCAAACGGCCTTTCTTCTAAATCCCACCATTCATGCAGAATCCTTACACCAGTTTTGGACGAACGTCACCATTATAACTGGGGAGAACAACATCGAGTCTCTCCAGTCGTTCGTCAACAACCATCAAGTGGTCATCACTCCGGAAATCATTCGCCAACCCTAAACTTGGATGATGCCACTTTCCCCGCTGGGTATCCAAATGGCACAACTGATTTATCCTTTGCCCAACACGGATATGAGGGAAACCTCAGTGCCTCTACCATCCTGAAGAAGCATTTCCATGATGCAGAACATCTTATCCTTCACATGGTAAATGTTTGCTTAGCTCCTAAGACTTCCTCTTGGGATCAAATGTCTACAAGGTGGCAGCAGGTATTATTCTCTATCCTTGAGCAACAAGACTTCAACTTTTCTGAACTTATTTTTCTTGAACTTAAGGATATGGCCTTAAAACCTCTTTCTAATCGATGGATATTATATCCTCGGTTCATTATGGCCATCATAGAGAATCAGCTGAAAGCTGAGGGATTGGTTGGCCTTGGAGTCCCTGCCACGGTTGTATTGCCTGAAGTATACTCCAGGCACAACTCTGACCAAACACTGAAACAGGCTGCCAAGCTGCGAAAACCCACGCAGTTGGAACCCACAGCCACCTCCTCCAGATCCAAAGTCCCACCAAACCCAAATCCAAAAAGCCAAAAAAGGCTACTCAGGGAGATGAGTCCCCTGAGGATGCCCCTGTACCACAAACACAGGAAAAACAGACTGGTATTAACCCCCTAGTTGTGTCAAAGACTCAACCTGCCAAAGCCGCACAGGTATCCTCTCAACAGGATCCTGTTGCAACCAATATTGGGGAACCCACACTGCTGGAACCTATGTCACTTAGAGGGTTGCCATTGAAACGCACCCCTCTCCCAGGGTGCATACTGCCTTCACACCCTCTCCACTGCAACCGCCCCCCAAAGTCCTACCATCATGATTGCCAAAGTGCTGACTCAGTTGCACTCCTCACCCCCTCCCCAGATACCAATCACCACTGGGATAGCCTCGACCATTGAGGGGGAGGATCAAAGTGCTTCTGACACCCCACAGCACAGGGGTTACAATATTCAATCTCTGGGTGTAGAAGCGGAGATTCGAATTTCTAGTGAGGCTGCCACTTCTCCTGCTTCAGCATATGATCAGGCTGAAGTTGGTAACATTCATAAGACCTCACCAGAGGCAACTGCTGATGAAGGACATAGTCCTGAGGCAGGAAGTCCCCAGTTCCAAGGCAAAGGGGCACATGCTACAACTGATCTACACTCAGTGCATGTTCATCCTGATTATATCAAGAGGTCAGGTGATTCAGTAACTACTGATGATGACCTGGGCTTCTTTTACGATGTGTTAGCCCAAAACACCATCCTGGAAGAGGAGGTGAGCAGACTCAAAGAGCTGCTTGCCAAAACTTCTGAGGATCAAAGACCATCTGCCCCTCAAACCCCATAGATGGCACCTTCATCTGAAGGTCTCCCAAACACAGAGCCATTCCCACATACTCAACCACCTTCCTCTGCCTCAGGCACTATTTCTCAGGGACGGAACCCCCCTGAGCAAATAGCTGCTATCTTTCAACAATCCTTACCCCTCATCACATCAACTATAACTGATATGGTCCTTAAAACCCTTGATGAAAGGATTTCCTCAGTTCTACAATCCATGATAGAGGATGCTGTGAGCAAAAAGTTTCTGACAATCAAACCCTTGCAACCAATGCAACCAAAAAGGGGGAGATTTAATCAGTGAAAGCAAAAAGAAAGAGGAGTGCAGAGAGGGAAGAGAAAGAGAAAGAAACATAAGTGACAGAAGTGGAGAAGGAGTTGGTTGTGGAGACTGAAAAAGAGAAGGAGAAGGAAGCTGAGATGGAGAAATCAAAGAAAAGAAAGAATGAAAAGGAGACTGCCTTGGAGCTGATGGTGAAAGAGGCTGATGCCGAACACAACAGATCAGTGGATAACATCATTGATCAGTTGTTTAGGCAAGGCCATGACACTGACAAACTTGACTCTGAGATCAGAAGATTAGAGATTGAAGAAATCCAAACTAGATGGGCAAGTTATGATATGTTAGAAAGAGAAAGGCTGGAGATCATGATCCGGTTTATAGCAAAATATCTTGGAAGATCATTGATCGAAATCAAGGCTTGGTCCAGGGACAACATCTTGGCAATAACCCAAGATCTATTCGTCTGAAGTATACACTAAAGGACTAGTTATTGAAGCTTTAAACGAAGCTGGTGCTGGGAGCAGGACTGAACTAGTCAAGCAATCTAAAGCCGACCTCACATCCAGATGCTAGAACAGCCTGTCAACATTCCCACACCAAAACCACCACAACCACAACCCACCAAACCAACACCTCTACCCTCAAAACCAGTAGCCGATGAAGTACCCCAGAAGAGGAAGAGAAGGGTACTGAGGCTAGAAGAAGATGACGAAGATAATGATGAAGATGAAGATAGGCTGCCACTCTCAGCTATTATACAACTGCCTAAGGCCACAAGTCACCTCCCAACAGTTACTCCAGAAACCCAAAGACAAATTGTGAAAGTAAAGCTAGAAGAAGAAGAGCTTCACAAACAACATGATGAGGAACTGTTGAGGAGGGTTGACAAAGCATATGCTTCCACATCTTCAATCATCAACATGAAGAAGCATGCTCTCAGATTATACACTCTAAACATACATTTCAATATCAAAAGGAGAGAGTGAGGATTTGGCCTGATCCCAGGGTGTCTCATAGGATTCACAAGAAAAACATTCCACAGAGATACACTGGCCAAGGAAGAAGATCGTAGATGAAGTGATCTCAATGGTCTTTGTAGTATCACCTGGGAAATCCTAGAGGACTTCAAGAAAGCCTATAAAGCTAACCTGGCCCCACAAAAGATGTTGGAGAATAAAATAGTGAAAAAGGGGTTAGTATATAAGAGGCTTGAGGAAGTCAGAAAGAATGAGCTCCAGTTGTTCCTAGAGGGTAATCACCTGATGAATTTGCTTATAGAATAATAAACACTGTGGAGCTAAAGAATGGGAAACAGGTCAAATACCTATCTGAGTATTATGGGCCAGAATCATTATTTGAAGGAGGTGCTGAAGAGCTGACCATGGAGGAACAAATTACCTTCCTTGAGGCCTATACAAGAGAGTCATACAGACTCATAGTGGGGAAGTAGATCTCATGGATGGGGTAACAGCTCTGTGTCCAGTTCCCCAAGACAGAGTTCCCATTCATACTTTGCCAAACAGATCATTGAGACTTCTTCCCAGGCCTGTGCTTACTTGGGTCACTTCTGAGCTGATCTAGAAGACAAAAGACCAAATATTTCTGCCATAATAAGTGGGACATCTTCAATAAGTTTAGAGGTTTGGCTGCATTGGTTCAAGGGGAGTTTGTTGGACCAAAAGAACAATGAGCCTATCAGAAAAACCTCTAAGTCCTACAGACATCGCAACAACTGCTGAAGACTTGATCAGCTGTTTTTACAAAGTGTGAAGAGCAACAGCTGAAGAACAAAGTACTGAAGACTTCAACTGCTGAAGACCAAAGTCTGAAGAACAACAGTGAAGACCAAGTCTGAAGAACAACAGCTGAAGACTAAAGTACCGAAGATCAACAGCTGAAGTACAAAGACTGAAGACAATAGCTGAAGACATCAGCTGATGACAACAGCTGATGTTCAAGAAGTCCAAGTACTGAAGCTTTCAGAGTTTGTTACAACAGCTGAAGAAGTATTCTTCAGTTGTTGTGATGGTTTCCTTTCAGTAGTTTTTTTATGTTTTAGTATTTGTAAAACGACTGAAGAGCATGTTCTTCAGTCGTTGTAGTTTCAGTAGTTTTCTTTTCAGTAGTTGTAGTGATGTTAACACTTAGTATTTTTGTAAGAAGATGTCAGATGTTTTGACATCTTCAGTAGTTGTGTTGACTTTCAGTTGTTTGAATAATTCTGTTAGATGTCACTATCAAGTGACATCAGCAGACGTCACATCTCCTATATAAGGAATGTTCCACCACGACATTCTATATAAGGGATGATTGACCTGATTGTATGAGTGACATTTTGCCACCCGAAAGCGCGTATTGAATGAAATCTTTGATTCGTAGAATTCCTTCTATAACCGTTCACCTCTTACTTTGAATATCAATTATATTCTTGTGAATTGGCTAAATAATTGTTAAAATTCCGCTGCAATACTCGCTAATCAATCAAACGTAGATCACTGATCCTAACAATTGGTATCAGAGCTGGTTAATCATTGATCGATCTAACAATTGATCATTGAAACTGCTAATCGATATCTACATCTGATTGAATTGGCATATTTGCAAGAATTGGTTATAGTTGAATTGAATTTCTGCTACTTTCGTTTTATTGCTTTCTGTTTTCTCTTGGTTCAAATTGGTCTGTTGTGTTTTGTTCTAAATCTATTAAAACTTAATTGATTTTGGTTGATTCTGAGAATGCCTACTCCTTCTAATGACCCTCACAATACCGGTTCCTCAACAAGCCTCCGATGCTGGTTAGGACTGAGTATAACATATGGCAACGAGAATGCTTCATCATACCTTCTATAACAGTTCAGGTTGTTGGACATCAGTGGTACATGGTCCACATAAGCCTATGGGGAACAATCCGGAAACCAATCAAATGGTTCCGAAGAAGAAGGAGCAATACTCAGATGAAGATCGGAAAATGTTTGAGATTGATGCAAAAGCCCATAATTCTGGCCATGGCACTACCTAATGAAATCTATTCAGGGCTTATGCATCATGAAACTGCTCATGACCTCTGGAATGCACTGAAGGAACAATTCGGTGGAACTGAAGAGGTCTTAGCAAACAACAGAGAAATCCTTGCCCAACAATATGAAACATTTCTCATAAGAAGGGTGAGACACTGACTCAACAGTTGAGAGTTTTTCTTGTTTGATCTCTGAGCTAAAAATGGTTAAACATGAATATACCAATAGCCAGATGAATATAACAGATTCCTCAGATCACTGCCTGAGAGATGGGACACATATACTATTGTTCTACGCTCCAGTGCAAATCTGGATAAACTATCTCTTACCCAACTTCATGGGAAACTGCTTACATTTGGAGAGAGATAGATCAGAAAAGGAAATTGGCATTATTAGGAAAGCTCACTGATGACTTTGTACCAGGGAACACTGCCTTGGTTGGTCATGAGTCAGAATATGCTGCATCTAAAAGTATTATGATGAGCATATAGATTTCTCTTCAAACAGTTCAGATCATGCATTTGTTGGTGTTGATAGTCACTCAGGCTGTTATAGTGACAACTTATGTTTTATCATGGATGATCTGAAAGGATTAGCTGATGATGATTTAGAAGAGATGGATATTATGAGCCAAATGGCCTTGATTAATATCAGATCTCAGAAATTCTACAAGAGGACTGGCAGGAAATTCCTGGACTCTCTGGCAAAACCAAAGTTGGTTTTGACAAGAGTAAGTTGAGGTGTCACAAATGCGAAAGGCTGGACACTTTGCTAGAGAATGTAGATCATATGGATCTAACTCCTCTGCACCCTTTGTGACTTTTCCAAGCACTAGTCCCCAAAACAGAGGGCAACAACCTGCTAGTTCTGGTCATCATTCACAACCTGTTTCACCTGCATATTTTGTCCCTCAGGGTCCAATGTCATATCGTTACCCCTGCTATTACATGCCTCAGCCAAATCCAGTTCAAGTTCCTACTGCACAACAACCACAAGCATTACCTGAGCCTCTACCATCTCAATCACAACCTCATCAGCTTCGTCACCCCTGGTAATGTTGACTGGAGCAGTTTACCAGATGATCTCTCTGGTACTGAGCAATTGTTTGCTGGGGATGGTCAACATGGTGGTGAACATCCTTTTGGGAATCTAGCTCTCATGGCCCTGGAATCTACTGAGAGTTCATGCTCCAATGCATCTTCTTCACAGGTAACCCAGGTATCCTCTAAGGCTAAGGCCAAGCTTTGTTCTGAATCTTGCATAGATGCATTTGTCTCTATTAGAGAAGCAAATGTAGCTTTAATTAATCAAAATCTAGAGCTTGAGCAAACTATTTCCAAAAAAAAGCTGAATATGAGTCTGTCCTTAAGGACAAAGATGATGAGATTTATAAGCTTAAATGCTAGTTAAATGATGAAAAGGCTAAGCTAGAGGTCATTCTTGAGAACCATAAGGAACTCAAAGAAAAACTTGCAGTTACCAAGTTGAGTGTGACCGCTGGGTGTCATCATGCAAGGGATTTGAAATGCTGCTCAGTAAGCATGCTTCTAATGTGAAGTTTGGAATTGGTTACAACCATATTGCACCTCCAACAGATTTAACTCCAAAACCAATAGTAACATCTGAAGGTGAAAGCAATCTCCAAACCACATTATCATGTGCATCATCTTCAAGTGATCTCCCAAAATCACAAGATGACCTCAGCAAGTCAATTGGCTGATGGGTTAACTACTGATATGCACATGAAGCTGAGTATTTCAGATGTTCTTCAAAGTAACTTAAGTACTGAAGGGCAAATTACAACAACTGAAAAGCATTTCAAATCAGCTGAAACAAATGGATTAACAACTGCTGACAATGAATAGCTAAAAAACAACTCTTCAGCTGTTACAGATTCTTCAATACTGAACAAAAATACTGAAAAGAGGAAAGTACTAAAGAGCACACCTTTAGTAGTTTCCACATCAGCAGTTGATCAATCCAAGATGAAGAATAAGCCATGTAAAATATGTGGTAAATTCAATCATCTTTCTGATGAATGCTGGTACAGAAAAGGTTCCAAAATCAACAGAGATAAGCTCATTAAAATCTGCAGGATCGTTGAAGGGTGATTTACAACACAACAACACAAGAGGAGATTAACCAAACCTTATCAAATAGTAAACTAGATTAACCAAGATAAGATACTAAGAACACAAGTAATGTAAGAGACAGAACACAAGAGTATAGTTTTCAAGAATGCAGTATATTGCTTTCTCTATGTTCTATTACAAGTGTTACAAAGCATTTTTTAAAAGATCACAAGATGAGATACTTATACTACATCCTACACTGGCTATACTTTGAAAGCTAGCTGGATACAATTGACTAGACACACAAACAAATCAATTGTAGAGTCAAAAGGCAGATTGCCTTTTGACTTGTGACTATGACATGCCATAGCTCACATCCCTTTCTATTACAAAAAGGATAAAGTACATAAAGTAGAAAGTATACAGACTCAAGACCTCAATGTACAGTTACCAAAGCATGGACCTTTTCACCAAACCATGTTAGTTGGTGACTTGCAGAGTTGCAGCGGAAAGGTGTCCAGCTTTATGGACCATACATCTGATAAAGCATAGTTTAAAAGTCTTCGGAAGAAATCTATCTTCATGAACTTTGAAGCTTCGGAGACTTTGTCTCTGAGGCTTCGGAAGACTTCATCTTTGGCTTCGGAAGATATTGGTCTTGGCTTCGGAAGATTTCACACTTAGAGTATTTCTGTTGCCATGTGAAACTTCCGAAGCATTCCACTTCAAAGCACTTGTGCAATGCAGGAGAGACTAAAGATGTTGGTTGCATCAGCCTCTTCATTTATCTCTACAAACTCCCTTAGGCTGATGCTACCAAAACACTAGAAAACTTCAGATATTACAGTCCTCATAGGATGATCACCATTCCTTTCTTCATAAGTTGATCAGGATCCTTCAGGCTATCAAAGTGTCTTCTCATGTCAAAGAGATCATGTAGAGGCAATTGAAACATATCTTGCCATGTATAATGTCTTCAATGCCTTGATCTCTAATAACATGCCATCTTTCTGGATTTGTGTTGTATGTCCAAGACAAGATGGGTCTTCCTGATCTAGAGGAGCTACTAAAGTTGGAGTTGGTTGAGCATCCTCTGGCTGCACATCCTCAGGTTTTCTGATTCATCCTGAGGTTCAGAAGAGGATGCAGGCTTCTTCTTCTTAGACTTTGGTTTGGAAGCCATCCTCTTCTTTCTCTTTCCAAATTTTACTGAGAAGACTGGCCTGCAGCACCAGATTGATCTTTATTGTCTCTCTCAGTTGGGACTTCCTCTCTCTCAGGCTCAAAAAGAGAGGGAGGTTGACCCTGCTGTGGATCAGAAGATGAAGCTTGTTGAGCATTAGCAGGAGGTGCGGGTTGTATTGTGTCTGTTTGTTCAACCTTAACCTCCACTTCAGGTGGGGCTTGACTTGGAGTGGAGTGTAAGTCAGTGAGCACACCACTCTTGATCTTCTGCTTGATACCCTGATATGCTCATCCATAGTGGATAGAGACATGGGTCCAAGTCTCCTTCCGGAGAATCCATACAGCTTCAAGAAGCTCATCATCCTCTGCCTATCAGCAGACTTCTTCATGCTCTTTTGGATGATGGCTCTTGACTTTGCAGCTTCTTCCCTCAACCTTTTCTTAGTTATCTTTCTTTCCTTGACTAACTCAAGCTCAAGTTGTTTTAAGTACTCAAACTCAACATAGTCATAAGGTAAGGGAAGGAGTGCATCTGCTTGGTAGAGACCTGTGGCACTCAGGTAGTTAATCATCTTGATTCTTTCTTCTTCCTTATCTACTTGAGGTTCTTGTTGAGCCACATTCTCTTGTTCAGGCTTTCTTGAACTGGTGAGAGGGTAGGCATACCTCTGTACAGTCTTTTTCTCTTCTTTTCTTCTTGATCTATACTAGGATTCTGCATCTCTGCCTCCTTCTTCTCTCTTGATCTTTCCAGATATACCAGCTCATTCAATCATCCAAGGGGAGAGAAATGATGTTATCTATGCATAGTTCCTAGTCTGCAGATAGTTGATCCTGACTGCCCTTAACTCATCATTCTGAGTATCTGGTCTGGGGGCAGCCCTGATTACAGACTCCATGAGTCTTGAAGACCCAGAATAGGAACCTTCTCCCCTCAGCTTCCTTTTTCCTCTCTCTCTCCTCCTCCTCAATCTCCTCAGATGTCATCTTCTTTTCCCTTTGTCACTCACAGACCTTTGTGACTCAGGTGGAGAGAGCTTTGGCCTTCATTGCTCATTGCAGCATCTAAGCTCAGGCCAGAGAGAGGTTGAGAAGCACCTTCACCGGTAGGTGTCTCAGAAGGAATATGGATCTCTGTAGCAGTTAGGGGTGGTGAGACAGGGCTCTCAGGTTCTGTCACTGGGCCTTCAGTCAAGGTTTCCCTATGAAGCTAATCTTAGGGTCTGCCTCAACATCCAGTTGACCGATGACATTTCCTGATTGCCTTAGTCTCCTCTTAGGCTGAACTCTGCAATGATCCTGTCTTGGATTCTTCTAGCCATTCTGTCAGCTTGTCTTGATTGGCTTGGGTTGACAAGTGGCATGTTGACTAGATCCAAACCTTCATAGTAGTTCAAGGTCTGAAAATTAAAAACTTCTTGCTCTCCTTGAACTCTTTTGATGATGAGAGCCTTCCAGTTGTTGTCATACCTCCATCCAGTGATGTGATTAAAGGATGATGAAGGTGACATGGCTCTTGGTATCCCATCCTCAAACAGACTCTGTATGAAGGAGTCTGTGTAGTCACATTAATGTGAACTAGAGGAGGTTGCTGAGAATGCACAATTGCAAGGAGGATGTGAGTCCTCAATGTCCATTCTCTCAGAGGAACTCTTAGGTTCTTGGCTGTAAGGACTTTTTCTCCCCTTTTTTGTAGCATCACCCACTTGCATAGGTGAGCTGGAGGATAGATCAATCACATCCATAGGTTCTTGTGTTCCTGGTTGAGCTCTTCTTAAGGTCTCCCAGCTAGTTTTTCCTTAAGATATGAAATCTCAAGTTGCTGATCATTGATCCTATTGTTTAAGGTAGTCACCTGAGATTCAAGGTGACTAACCTTTGAGACTAAGTAGGTGCATTTTTGGATAGTTGTTGCACCTTTTAGTCTCAGATCCCCCTCATCTTTATCAGAAGAATCACTGGGGTGGAGAAGATTGGACCAGAGTCCTTTCTCTCATGACCAGTTCTGAGTTCTTGGCCACTGGATTTCCTCTGCTTACTGGCAGTCTCAATTGAGATGTCAGTAGGCTGAGTTGCCATGGTTGAGGTCTTAATGATGTATCACTTTCAGAAGTGAGAGCCTCTTCCATATGGACATCCTGAACAGGTTCAGGTGTCCACCTCAGTTGTGAGTGACTGATGTGGGATAGATATAGGAGACTCGAGTATTCACCTCTCTTTAAAGTAGGGGAACGAAGAGAGACTCATTATACTCACTAAAACCTAGATCTTCATCAGTATAAAAGTCAAGGTTGGGGATTGGTTGTTGAGATCTATAGGCTGGGACAAGTAACTGTCCCCTGAAAGTTGATCACTTGGTGTTGAGACTTAGAGTGATGGCTTAAGGTAGTAGGCTAATGAGCTCGTCAGGCTGAGCATGAGAACCTCAGCACACGATCTTTGAAAAGATGGAGTGGTCTGCTCTCAGGAAAGTGGGAGCTCCAGTATCCACTTCTTCATGTATGGGTGTTGTATGGGTGCCTCTTCAGACTGAATAGTCTGAGCAGGGTCGTTTGTATTTTCTTTGGTAGGTGATGGATATTGAGGCTGTGTAGGTGGTTGGAAAGCAGCAGGTGTGGGTTCAACACTAGCTTGTGCTGCTAGGTTGTCACCTTGAGCAATGAGCTCTAACATTTTTGGGACTAGGGCTGTTTCTACCCCTGAGAAGCCTATAGTGGACTTCTTCATTATTTTAAAGATGCCGGGCTTCATCTGTCCCAATTTAAGAATATTACTTGTTTCCCTTAACTGTGAGCCCAGTTCACAGTTGAGAATGTGTTGAACATATCTAGGAACATGTAATACTCTAAGGAGTCTAAGTTTGCAAGTAATTAGTATAAACAAATTGTGAATACCTGAACTTGACCCCCTGAACCATTCCATGAACTATAAAGGAGAGATCCTCAGGAATCTGGTCCCATCCACCATGCTTGTTTGATAAGCTGTGGATAACCACGTGGAGCAGGTATTTCCACTGGGATGAGACCTTCCCTTTCCTGAAGGTCTTTACAGAGAAATCTCCTTTGTAGCCCATCTGCTCAAAGAATGATTTACAGCTTCCTTTGGGAAGAACACCTCACCTTCTTCATCATCCAGCTGAAGATGTCGGTTGATGATGGCCGGAGTGATGAAGATTGTTCTCCCCTGCATTGTGGCAGACAGTGCCTTCTCCCCGTCCATAATGACCTCTTGGCAGGTCTTCCAAAATTCAAGCAACTGATCCTCGTAGAGTGGAGGATTAATGGTCAGGGAGGTGAAGTAGTGAGACAGAGACAAGAAACGGCAGACCTCTGAGAAATGAGGATCTTTCTCAGAGCATAACAGAGCAACTTGATTATGTTGTCTGTGTAGCTGCATGGTAAAGTTGGGATCATTTCTGTGAGCAAGGTTAGCCATTGTGAGGTAGCTTAGAGATGAAGAAATTTCAGAGAGAAGATTTTGGGTTTTAGGTTTGGATGGAAAGCAGATGAGAGAAGAGGGGGGAAACCGTTGGGTTTATATGAGAGAGAGGGATTTCAGATAAAGTTTAATGAAGGAGGATAAACTTTGAAATCCGGACGTCGGTCCCACCTCTGAAAAAGTAGTTTGCTTTTTGCTCAAAAAGTAGTTTTCTTGGAAATCGAAAAGCTTCCGAAGGTAAATTATCTTCGGAAGTTAAAAAAAAGCTTCTGAAGCTAAAATGACTTCGAAGAATTTTCTGAGAGTATTTGATGATTTTGCTTCGGAAGAAAAAATTAAGACTTGAAAGCTTTGTATAGGGATCAATAAAGCTTCCGAGAGTTAATTATTGCTTCGGAAGGAAATGGTCCTTAAAAATAGTAAGTGTCTAAGATAACTATTTAAGCTTCGGAAGATAAATTTGAAATTTCTTCCGAAGATAAATTTCTTAGATAGTTAAATATTTTGAAGATGTGATTTTCTTCCGAATTAAAATGAATAACTTCTGAAGTATAAAATCATCATTAATCTAAAGAAAATCTTCCAATCCAAGGAAAAACATGAGCTTATGAAGATGATTGACTAGACAACTTAGAACACACATTTTAAGAAATAATAAGAATTAGTTTTAAGAAAAATTTACTCAAGGTTGATCATCCCAATAGCTGATATTAGATATTTAAATCTTTGTTCATCAAAAGCTTTTGTGAACAGATCAGCATATTGTTCATCTGTGTGAACCTTGACAAGTTTAATTAATCCCTTTTCATAATTATCTCTTATTAGATGATACCTGATATTGATGTGCTTTGTTCTTGAGTGCTGCACAGGATTCTTTGTAATTGATATAGCACTGTTGTTGTCTATGTGGATTGGAGTCTCCTTGAAATTAAATCCATAGTCCAGCATCTGATTTTGAATCCAAAGCACTTGAGCACAGCAGCTTGCAGCAACAATGTATTCAGCCTCAGCAGTTGATGCAGACACACAGGATTGTTTCTTGCATTGCCATGAGACAATCCTTCCACCAAGGAATTGACATCCCCCAGATGTAGACTTTGCAGTCATGTTGCAACCACCATAATCACTATCTGTATAGGCATACAGATTGAAATTAGGATTCTTTGGATACCATAGACCAAGTGTTGAAGCACCTTTGAGGTATCTTAAAATTCTTTTCACAGTGATTAAGTGAGACATCTTAGGGTTAGCTTGATATCTTGCACAAATACATGTAGCAAACATGATATCAGGCCTGCTAGCTGTAAGATATATAAGAGACCCAATCATAGCCCTGTATAAGTGTTCATCTACACACTCCCCCTCAAGATCAGGACCAAGGGAGTGGTTTCTGGCTATGGGTGTCTTAGAAATCTTACAGTCAGTCATATTGAACCTCTTGAGTATGTCTTGAACATACTTTGACTGACTTATGAAGATGCCATCCTCAACCTGCTTCACTTGAATTCCAAGAAAGAAGTTGAGTTCTCCCATTGAACTCATTTCAAATTTGTCCTTCATCAGCTTCTCAAAGTCTTTGCAGAGCTTTGGATTGGTTGAGCCAAAGATGATGTCATCTACATATACTTGAACCAGCAATAAGTCATTTCCCTGTCCTTCGATGAAGAGAGTTCCATCTATAACACCTCTCCTGTATCCATGTTGACAGAGATACTCAGACAGTGTCTCATACCACTTCCTGGGTGCCTGATGCAGCCCATAAGGAGCTTTGTTAAGTTTGCAGACATAATCAGGATGATCAGGATCTACAAAACCAGGCGGTTGTTTGACATAAACCTCCTCATCAATCACTCCATATAAGAAAGCACACTTTACATCAAGTTGATAGACTTTGAAGTTCTTGGATGCAGCAAATGCCAGGAATATCCTAACAGCTTCTAGTCTCGCTACAGGAGCAAAGACATCAGTGTAGTCAATCCTTTCTTCTTGTGTGTATCCTTGAACAACTAGTCTTGCCTTGTTCTTGATGATGATTCCTCTATCATCCTTCTTATTCCTAAAAACCCATTTGGTTCCTATTGTAGTCTTCCCAAAAGGGAGAGGACAAAGGTTCCAAACTTCCTGTCTTTTGAATTGAAGCAGCTCTTGTTGCATAGCTTCAACCCAACTTCCATCCTTTAGAGCTTCATCAACTTTCTTTGGCTCTATCTGAGATAAGAAACAAGAGTGAAGACAAATATTTGCTTCATGAGTTTGTCCTCTTGTTCTTACCCCAGAGACAACATCTCCAATGATGTTTGTGGTAGGATGAGACTTGTGGATCTTTAGCTGAGGGATCACAGCAAGTTGCTGAGAGAGATCCAAATTTGAGAAATTTAGATCTGGGCTTAAAGAATTACCTTCCACATTATCACACTTATCAAGATTAACTTGATCCATGAGTGTGTGTGACATCATTGATGTTGTCATCTATGGTATGGTTATTAGCATCAAGAAGTTCCTGATCACTATCACCATCACCATTGTTGTCTTCTACAATTGAGGTGTCTTTATCTGGTTGAGAAGCCTCTGAGCTGGAATTTGAAGGCATACCAGATTATCAGCTGAATTTGTCATTGTTGTGCTGATAGAAACTTCATTTGTTGAAGTAGTTCCAACTGGAGCTGAAGATGTATGACTTGAAGATCTTCCTAGCTCAAATCTTGGATCAGGATCACCTGTATTTAAATTTTCTGCAGATCCTGAAACATGCTCACAAGTTTTGTTAAAACAGTTGGTAACTAAATCAAGATCAAACAGCCAATCCGGACCAGAACCAGCAACACATGGTGTGTGTTCATTGAAGGTCACATTGGCTGACTCCTCAACTATTCTAGTTCTGAGATTGTATACTCTATAAGCTTTAGCTTGGGAAGAGTATCCAATGAAGTGTCCATCGTCTGATTTCTCAGCAAACTTGGCAATTTGATCTTTGGTATTCAAGATGGTGCAGGGACATCCAAATGACCTGAGAAAACCAATAAAAGGTTTCCTCTTGTGCCAAAGTTCATAAGGAGTCTTACCATGTGCCTTAACTACTAAAACTCTGTTCTGCACATAGCAAGCAGTATTAACTGGCTCTGCCCAGAAGGTGATAGGTATTTTAGAGTCAGACAACATAGTTCTTGCAGCTTCAATAAGTGTCCTGTTTCTCCTCTCAGTAACTCCGTTTTGCTGAGGAGTCCTGGGAGCACTATATTGTCTTGTAATACCTTTTTCATCACAAAATGTATCAAGGATTTGGTTCTTGAATTCAGTTCCTTGATCACATCTTATGGTTTTGACCTTATGATCATATTGATTCTCAATTTTTAAGATGAAATTCTTCAGAATCTCAGAGGTTTCATCCTTAGTTCTAAGGAAGAAGACCCAAGTGAATCTTGTAAAGTCATCTGTGATCACCAAACAGTAAGAGGTCCTTCCTAAACTCATTACACTGGTGGGGCCAAAGAGATCCATATGTAACAAGTGTAGGGGAGTAGTGATGGAGTTCTTTTCCTTAGGCTTGTGAGATACCTTGTGTTGCTTCCCTTTCAGGCATGCAACACAAAGATCATCACTTGTAAACTCTTTCTTTGGCATTCCAGTTACCAGATCATGTTTAATAAATTTATTTATGTTCTTAAAGTTTACATGGCACATTCTTTTATGCCATAGGAAAGACTCATCACTATTTGCTTTAGATAGAAAGCATGAAACTTCTCCAGAAGGAGATGTTTCTTGAAAATCCATCTTGTACATGTTCCCTTTCCTGGGGGCTCTGAGCAGGATATGCTCATGAGGAATGACCACTCCTGGCTTGAGAACAATGCACTCATGCTTAGTAAAGAGCATGTTATGACTCTGATCACAAAATTGAGATACACTCAGAAGATTGTATCCAAGCTCCTTAACAAAGTTTACCTTTTCAATGTTGAGCTTTCCATTTGTGACCTTGCCCCTTCCAGAAATGTAACCACCTTCATCTCCTCCAAAAGCAACTGGTCCTCCATCAATTCTCTCAAAATTATGGAGTAGAGACTATTGCCTGTCATGTGCCTGGAACAGCCACTGTCATTATCCAGACATTCCTGTTTGTCTTGAGCTGTTCCTGCACAAAGAAAATGATTAGTTACATTTGGAAACCCAAGCCTTACTTGTCTTGGGCTCACTAAGTGTAATAGAAGGTAATGCAACAGTAATAGATCCTATGGTTGTACTATGGGGATCTTCAGCTGTTGTTGATGGAGAAATTTTAGTCATTTGGTCTTTCTTAGACTTCCACCCCACCTTTGGAGTCTTGGACTTGACCTTCAAAACCTTAGAAGCTTTTGGAACTTCACACATTTTGATGACTGAACCTTCGGAAGATTCTACAGTCACTGCATCAGACTTTAGTGATTCGGAAGAACTCCTTTCTTCCGAGACCAATTTTACTTCCGAAGGTAATTTTCCATTTACCTTCTTCTTTGATTTGGAGCTTCCGAAGGAAACAGACTTTCCTTCCGAAGCTTGAGACTTCTTGAGATTCTTTGAAGTCTTTGAATTGGTCATGTGGATGGTACTTTTGGGATTGTATGGGCAATCCTTGGCAATGTGAGAAGTACTTTCACACATGACACATAACATCTTCTTCTTCAAAGGAGTCTCCTTTTGAGAGCAAGACTGGCTTTGGTCACATCCTTCTCCACCCTCATCTTGGTAGATGTTGAGACAGTTCTTTTGGGCTGTGAACTGTTCTTGGAGTTAGATGGTCCAGGCTGTGCAGCAGTGGTACACAGCAGCGCAGTCTTCTTCTTTGCACTGTGATGATTGAACATGAACCAGTACTCTTAGCTGAGGAGTCTTGGTTGATGTCTTCAGTCTTTACTACTTTGAAACCTGCAGAGATAAAAACTTGTTTCTGCTTAGCATCAAAAGTAGCCTTGATTTCTTGAGCCTTCTTTGCTTTCTTTTGCTCTTCCTGATCAAGTTCTTTCTCTTAGACTTGGTCATCACAGTTGATTTCTTCTCCTCAGAAGGATAGTGGCCCTTGGAAGAATCCTCATCCTTACTCTTCTCAGAGGAATACTTCACTATCACTTCTTCATCATCCTCACTTATAGGATCTATGAGAGGAAGCTCATCTTCACAAGTTCCACACCTAGGAGATCTTACAGACAAGATTGTGTGTGGAGGAGCTATCTCATTTGATCCCAGTCCCTGTCTGTTTTGATAGCACACTTTGTTGTGTAGGGATGAGGATATCGTGTTCTTGAAGGTCTCTTCTTCAAGAACACTCTTTTCTGCCCTGGCTTTGCTGATCACAAGCTCAGCCTGGCACTCAGTTAGCTTGGTTATGAGATCTTGAATTTGAGTTCTATAGTCTGTGTGTTCATGTTTTAGAACTGCAATGGTTTTCTCTAAGTCCTATATTTTCAGTTTATAATAATTTTCAGACTTTCTAAAATCAGATTTTAAAATGTTTAAGGACTCAAGATTAGATCTCATCTCCAAGTTGTAGGACCTGTATCTATTTACTTTAGCAATGCATTCAGGAGTACAGAGATGTTCTAATACCTTGGCTTCATCATGACCAGCCATCAGTGCTTGGTTTGGAGAAGCATCTTCCACCTGAAAACTCCAGTCAAAGCCTCCATCTTCAGCAGCAACAACAACATGTTGCTTAGGCTTCTTAGACTGAGGGGCTTTGTCAGTGTAGTTTGGTCTGGATTGTGTTTGGCCCCCATTTTCTTTGGGTGCCTTACACTCCCTAGCAAAGTGACCCATAAGGTTACAGTTGTAACACTTAACTTTGCTATTATCCAGCCCAAACTTTCCACTGATAGCATTGCTTGGAAATCTTCTTCCTATTCTCTTGTAGAACTTCTTGGCTCTGTGAGTGAGGACAGCCATCTGCTGAACTATCACCATGTATTCCAGGTCATCTGGATGAATACAGTCCAGGTCTTCAAGAGTAAAAAGATAATTTCCACAGCTTTCATCAGTAGACACAAAGGCTTGAGAAGAACTTGTCTCTTGGAATGGACTTCCTTGAGTAAAGTTCTCTCTTGGTGTCTGCGGGAAGGTGATGAAAGGACCCTTTTGTGAGTTGTCAGGGTAGCATATGAGATGATGTTTGGGTTCTATGCTGTCCCTTTCAACCACATGTAGGGCTGAACCCATTTGATTGTTGGAGTTTCCAGATGAACCTTGCATGTTCATCTCCATCTGGTATCCATTGAGAATCCCATAAAACTCTGTCAGAGTAAGAGTTTTAAGGTTCTCAGTCCTCTTGATCACCACACAATAGTGTGTCCATTGCCTAGGAAGTGAGGACATGAACTTCCTTACAATGTCCATGTTCTCAAGAGGTACTCCTCCATCCACTAGGGTATCCACAATCTCAACATACTTGAAGTATTGTTGGGTCATGGTTTCACCTGCTTTGAAGGTGAAATTTTCAAACTGCTGCTTCAGAAGATCTTTCTTGTTCTCCTTGGCTTCAGAGGAGCCTTCATACATCAGCTTCAGTGCATCCCACAACTGTTTAGCTGTTTTGCACTTCTTAAAACCTCTGTATACAGAGTTTGGGAGAGCAGTCTGAAGAGCAGTCATGGCCTTCCTATCAATCTTTACTCTTTTTCTATCTTCATCTGAGTAGTTGGCCATATCTTTAGGGATCATACCAGCACCAGTAGCAGAGGGGGTGCTGGGTATGAAAGGTCCATTTACAACAGATTCCCACATTCTTGAGTCAAGAGACCTGATGAAGCCTTCCATCCTCATGCACCAAGTGTCAAAATAATCAAGAGTGATCAGTGGGGATTTGTTCATGGTTCCAGTCTCCATATCAGTCTTTGAGATGGAAGCCATTTGAAGAGTTTAGTTTTTGTGTGTGTGAGGGATCTTAAGATGGTTAGATCTTATATCAAGAGCCTGGAATGCTCTGATACCAATTGCAGGATTGTTGAAGGGTGATTTACAACACAACAACACAAGAGGAGATTAACCAAACCTTAATCAAACAGTAAACTGGATTAACCAAGATAAGATACTAAGAACACAAGTAATGTAAGAGACAGAACACAAGAGTATAGTTTTCAAGAATGCAGTATATTGCTTTCTCTATGTTCTATTACAAGTGTTACAAAGCAATTTTTTAAAAGATACAAGAACATGAGATACTTATACTACATCCTACAGCTGGCTATACTTTGAAAGCCAGCTGGATACAATTGACTAGACACACAAACAAAATCAATTGTAGAGTCAAAAGGCAGATTGCCTTTTGACTTGTGACTATGACATGCCATAGCTCACATCCCTTTCTATTACAAAAAGGATAAAGTACATAAAGTAGAAAGTATACAGACTCAAGACCTTAATGTACAGTTACCAAAAGCATGGACCTTTTCACCAAACCATGTTAGTTGGTGACTTGCAGAGTTGCAGGGAAAAGGTGTCCAGCTTTATGGAACAGTACATCTGATAAAGCATATGTTAAAAGTGTTTGGAAGAAATCTGTCTTCATGAACTTTGAAGCTTCGGAAGACTTTGTCTTTGAGGCTTCGGAAGACTTCATCTTTGGCTTCGGAAGATGTTGGTCTTGGCTTCGGAAGATTTCACACTTAGAGTATTTCTGTTGCACATGTGAAACTTCCGAAGCATTCCACTTCAAAGCACTTGTGCAGTATGCAGGAGAGACTAAAGATGTTTAGGTTGCATCAGCCTATTCATTTATCTCTACAAAATCCAGATGGATGAAATGAAAACTGAGTTTGAGACCAAGTTTGTACCGCAATCATTGCATTGTGATAAACCCAAGCCTTCAACTAAATCCAAAAAGAAGGATAAGGTTCATCACAAAACAGCTGATAGTGCTTTTCATGACAAACATCAGACGAAGTCTGTTAATTGTAGGGAGGAAATGGTGAATCATAGGAACTCATCAAACACAAGTACTGATATGTCACAAGAGCTAAAAGCTTTGGCTACAAATCAGACACAACTTGTTATGATGGTTCAGCATTTGTTGGGGAGAGTTAACCAACTAGATGCACCTGTGATCAAACCACTGAAAAGACATTCCAAGCCCAAATCCAAGGAATCCTTTCAGCACCATCTCCTTCTTCAGCTGTCAATCATAAGGAACAAGTTATGGTTACATCTGTTGATGAAGACAGGCCCAAAACCAAAAAGATTTGGGTCTCAAAATCTAACTAGTTCTCTTTAATGCAGGGTTCTTCAACATGCCAAAGGAGCATCTGGTATGTGGACAATGGAGGATCTATGCATATGACTGGGAGCAGTTCTCTTCTTAATGACTACTCTCAAGGAAAGAAGGGATTTGTTTCATTTGGGAATGATGCCAGAGGTTACATCATTAGGAAAGGATATGTGTCTAATGGACAAATCCGGTTTGATGATGTCAACCATGTGGAGAATCTCAAGTATAATCTGCTGAGTGTCAGTCAGATGTGTGATAAAAGGCATGTTGCACTTTTCACAAGCCAGAACTGCAGGATTCTGTCTTCCCAAGTTCTGAGGCTGATTGAAAAGGTAATGGATGAACATACTCTCCTGAAGGCCAACAGGATTGGAAGAGTGTATGCCTTGGATTTTTCAAAGAAAATTGATTTGAAGGGTCATCCATGCCTATTCTCCAAAGCCTCTCCTTAGGAATCTAAATTGTGGCATAGAAGGCTGGGTCATGTTAATTTCAAAACATGAACCAGCTGATTCAGAATCGTTTAGTGAGAGGTTTATCAATAAAGGAGTTCCACTGTGATGAAGCCTGCACTGCTTGTTTGAAAGGAAAACAACACAAAGTCTCATTCCCGTCCATTGAAGAACCTAAGTCCATTGCCTGCTTGCAGTTACTGCACATGGATTTATTTGGTCCTGTGAGAGTGATGAGCATGGCAAAGAAGAAATACTGTCTGGTAATTATGGATGATTACTCCAGATTTGTATGGACTTTCTTTCTACATTCAAAGGAGGAGGTTGCTCAGAAGATTATAAACTTTGTGCTGTATATTGAGAAGCAGTATTCCCTATCAGTCAAGTGTATAAGGAGTGACAATGGTACTGAATTCAGAAACCATACACTTGATGATTCTTATCTTTCAAAAGGAATCAAAAGGCAGTTTAGCATCCCAAGGACTCCAGAACAAAATAGAGTAGTGGAGAGAAAGAACAAGACTTTAATTGAAGCTGCAAGGTCCATGTCGGCTGACTCTGGTTTGCCTTTGACCTTTGGGCTGAAGCTGTCAATACAGCTTGCTATGTGCAGAATAGAGTATTAGTAAACCAGAGGTTGATGAAGACTCCATATGAAGCTCTACATCATTTGGCTCCTTTGATTTCATTCTTCAGAGCCTTTGGATGTCCTTGTTTTATTCTCAACACAAAGGATCAACTCCACAAATTTGATCCTAAGGTGGATGCAGGGTACTTTGTTGGTTATTCATCCACCTGCAAGGCTTACAGAGTCTTCAACTGCAGAACAAAGATAGTTGAAGAAACCTTGCATGTGAAATTTAATGAATCTCCTAAGGATAAAATTCCACAAAACCCTGTGGAGTTGTTTGATCTGGACATACTGCAATATGCTCCTTATCAAACTCCAGCTGTTGCAGATCATGTGGATAAATCATCCTCTGCAGCAAGTCTTCCACTTGGTGGTGCTGAAGATGATGATGATATCAGTACTCACCTTTTCAAGTTCAGTGACCAACTGCATGAGTCTGCTAAACTTGATGTTCCAGAACACCCGTTTGTTGGGGTGATATTGGTCAGAAGGAATTGGGGAGTGTCGAGATAATCGAGGCTACGACTGAGAAGCTTGAGAATATCAAAGCCTTCATGAAGGCAGCCAAAGATAGATAGAAGTCGTATGCTGATAAACGAAGCAGACCGATTGAGTTCCAGGTGGGTGACCGGGTTATGTTGAAGTTCTCACCTTGGAAGGGTATTATCTGATTTAGAAAGCGGGGCAAGTTAAGCCCAAGATACATATGCCCTTTCCGAATCATCGCTCGTGTAGGGGAGGTGGCCTATAGACTGGAGTTACCGGATGAGCTAAGTGGAATTCACACGACATTCCACGTATCTCATATAAGGAAGTGCTTGGCAGACGAAGATATGATTGTTCCATTGGAAGATATTGAAGTAGACGAACGGCTCAATTATGTGGAGCAACCAGTGGCAATCATAGATCGAAAAGAGAAGAGGCTGAGAAATAAGTGGTTCCTCTTGTGCGTGTACAGTGGAAGCACAGGAAGGGATCCGAGTAAACGTGGGAGACTGAAGAAGAAATGAGGCATCATTACCCACGTCTGTTCGAGGAATAACAGGTTTTGAGGACGAAACCTATTTAAGGGGGGTGAACTTGTAACACCTGGTTATTTATTTATTTTGAAGCCGCCGAAGAAAGAAAAGAGATAAAGTCCTAAGTCGAGGGACCAAACTCGCCAACGAAAGAAAGTTGGGTGAGTGAGGGTATATAAAAGGGAGAGGGCAGCCCTTACCCTCTCTCCACACTCATATTTCAGCCAAACAAGAGAGGAGAAGAGAGAAAGGAAGAAAAGAAGAAGAAGTGTTGGTTCGGGTAGCCAAAATCGTTGAGAAGCGAGCCAAATCGAAACTCTTCTTGTCGTGGTCATTTGTGTGAGTTCTAGGACCCCTCCTTTACACATTTTTGAATGATTTAGGGCTGGAAAACATCTAAAAATCGGGTTTTTGAGTGTGTGCATGTTTGACCCGTTGTGTATGTGTATGTGTGTATGTGATTCGTTTGAGCCTTGTTTGTGAACTTGTGTGTGCTTGAATGGAGTTGTGGTATGCATCCCTAAGGTTTAGGATGGTCGGGGCTTAGAAGGGGTTTAGATGAGCTTGGAGGTCGAAAATGGCAGATTGGGTTCAGGATGAACTGCATTCCGCATCAGCTAGGGCTAGGCGACCGACTGGAAGCCATACGGCCGAATGAGGTGCGCTTGGGGTCCATTTGCACGATTGGGAGTCCATTTGCACGATTGGGGCCAGTCGCATGGGGAGTCATGCGACTGAGGGTCCAGTCGCATAAGTGCTCATCCGCATTAGTTCCATTCGCAGGAGGTCCATCCGCATTAGTTCATTCGCACGATTGGGTGTTCAGTCGCATGAGTGTTCATCCGCATTGGTTCATTGGCATGAGGTTCAGTCGCATGGGGGCCATGCGACTGAAGGGTGTCCATACGCCTGAATAGGGCTGTTGCACACGAGGAGAAGTGTAGTTTAACTTTTGACTTTCAGGGAAAAGTGCAGATGTAAGTTTTGACGTAAAGGTTTCCGTAAGTTCATGTAAGATGACTGTTGAGACCTTAGAGAGCATGTTGGGCATGATGATGATGAGTGGCGGAGCTTGAACATCTCCGTAGGGGGGGTGAGGGCGAAATTAAATTCTTTTGGGGGGGGGGGGCGAACTTGATATTTATATAAAAATTTACACTACCATGCCAAAAATGTACACTAACGGGCTAAAAATTAACACTACCGGCGAAAAAAAAAATCCTTCGCCCTTGATGATGATGTTGCATGATTATGCATGTTATGTATGATGTTGCTTGTATGATGTTGATGCCCGTTTATGTATGTTCCTTATTATGACCTATGTTTATCTTTCCTGTGGCTTTACGTGGTGTGTTAATGAATGAATGAAAGTAGTATGTAACGAAAAGTGAAAGATAAAGAAAAGAGGAACATGAAGTAAGAATGCATGCATTAATGAAAGATGAAAGTAAAGAAAGTCTTGCAAGCATAGTATGTCGGGTCACGCTATTAAAAGGTGTTAGCCCAACGGTGTGCGGGTTCGCTACCCCGGGAGGATGCACATCGGGGTCTTTCTTTGTGAGTGACCATTTGTATAGCCCCATTGCTGCATACCCTAGGTACTATGATCAGAGGTGCGATGCACCGTTATAGCTGGTCTATGATAGACCTAGGTCTAGTATCAGAGAATAGTTGGGTATTGCATATAGCAGTGGTACACCAAGCTCTACCCTAGGTACTATGGCCAGAGGTGCGATGCACCGTTATAGCTGGTCTATGTTAGACCTAGGTCCAGTATTAGAGAATAGCTTGGTAAAGTTTATGGTGGAAGGAAGAGATAGAAGTAATAACGAAAGAATGAAAGCAAGAAAGATTAAAGAAGATAATAATGATATTATCTATGTGTACGTACGATGTGTGATCGCATGAAAGTAAAGAATGGTTTTAACGAAAGAAAAGTATGTTTTATTTTATAAAACTAGAACTCACTCAGCAACTCTGACTTTGATGTATTTCCAGTTTGCAAGTAATGATTGCTGAGGATGGCATGAGACGACTACTCAACTCTTTTGGATGGCATTCTTTTGTTAATGTTTTTGCATTGTAATGCGAACAAGTGATGTTTTGAAATGAACGCTTGTATTAACTTGCAAAAGCATTTGTAATGATATGAAAAGTTATTTTATGTTTTCCACTGCAATATTTTCAAAATGCAAATGTAATTTATATGTTTTATGTGCGATGAGGATCCAACTGTAAGTGTTCTAGGAACGGAGCTATACATCTTTGGGGCTAGAAATACATGTATGTATGTTTTTATAAAGTGGGTGTTTATGCCTGTATGTATGTATGCATGTATGAATGTGTATGTGGGTGGGGTATGTTTTGGGTGATTATGATGTTATGATTATGTTTGTATGCATGATATATTGCTTAGAATGTTAGAACTAAGCTTTGAGCATGCTAGAATGGAATTTGGGACTAAATTATGATGATTGTTAGTTAAAGTTAGTTGCCATGCGCCTAAGTCCTATACGCCAGAAGTTCATGCGCCCAATTAGTATCCATGTGTCCAGGATTAGGTTGAATTTGACTAAGTGTCCATGAGCCCGGGTACTCATGTGCCTGCATAGTGTCCATGCACCCATAAAGTTGTCCAAAAAGACTAAGTGTTGGGTCATGCGCCCAAATAGTGTCCATGCGCCTAAAAGTTTCTGTACGCCTAAGTGTTTCCATGCGTCTAAGAGGCCATGCGCCTGCATAGTGCTCATACGCCTAAAGCCTTAGATTATTTTTCTGAATTTTGGGAAAAAGTGAAGTGTTAGGCTTTGACTTGGGATGTTCCCGAGGATGATGTATGATGAATTTATGATGTTGTATGATGTGGTATGTGATGTTTATGATGATGCCATGTATGGTTATGTTTATGTTCCTTGTTATATATGATTATTTCCGTGGCTTTGCGTGGTATGATTAATATCAATAAACGTAAAGTAGTATGTCATGAAAAGTAGAAAATAATGAAAAGAGGAATGTAACACCCGGTTATTTATTTATTTTGAAGCCAACAAATAAAGAAAAAGAAATAAAGTCCAAAGTCGAGGGACCAAACTCGCCAACGAGAGAAAGTTGGGTATGTGGTGATATTGGTAGGGAGAGGGCAGTCATTACCCTCTCCCCACACTCACATTTTCAGCAAACAAAGAGGAGAAGAGAGAAAGAAGAGAAAAGGAGAGAAAAAGGTTGGTTCGGGTAGATTCAAGCTCGAAAATCGTTGAGAAGCGGGTCAAATCGACGCTCTTCTCATTGTGGTCATTTGTGTGAGTTCTAGGACTCCTCTTTGCACGTTTTCGAATGATTTTAGGGCTGGAACACATCTGAAATCGGTTTTTTGAGTGTGTGTGTGTTTGACCCGTTTGTGTATGTGTATGTGTGTGTATGATTCGTTTGGGTCTTGCTTTTGGGCTTGTGTGTGCTTGAATGGTGTTGTGGTATGCATTCTTAAGGTTTAGGATGGTTGATTTGGGCTTATAATGGGTTTAGATGAGCTTGGAGGTCGAAAATGGCAGATTGGGTTCGGGATGAACTGCATTCTGCACCAGCTAGGGCTAGGCGACCGAATGAATGCCATACGGCCGAATGAGGTGAGATTGGGGTTCATTCGCACAATTGGGAGCTTATTCGCATGATTGGGGCCAGTCGCATGGGGAGTCATGTTACTGGGGGGTCCAGTCGCATAAGTGCTCATCCGCATTAGCTTCACCCGCATTAGATCCATTCGCGCGACTGGGGGTGTAGTCGCATAAGTGCTTATCCGCATTGGTCCAATCGTATGATGTTCAGTCACACGGGGGCCATGCAACTGAAGGGTGTCCATACGCCTCAATAGGGCTGTTGCACCCAAGGAAAAAGTGTAGTTTAACTTCTGACTTTCGGGGGAAAGTGCATATGTAAGTTTTGACGTAAAGGTTCCCGTAAGTTCATGTAAGATGACTGTTGAGGCCTTAGAGAGCATGTTGGGCATGATGATGATGATGTTGCATGATTATGCATGTTATGTATGTATGATGTTGCCCTGTATGATGATGATGTCTGTGTATGTTATGTTCCTTGATATGATGTATTTTTATCTTTCCTGTGACTTTGCGTTGAATGTTAATAAATGAAATGAAAGTATTATGTAACGTAAAGTGAAAGATAATGAAAGAGGAACATGATGGAAGAATGCATGCATTAATGAAAGATGAAAGTAAAGAAAGTCTTGCAAGCATTGTATGTAGGGACACGCCATTAAAAGGTGTTAGCCCAACGGTGTGCGGGTTCGCTACCCCGGGAGGATGCACATTGGGGTCTTTCTTTATGATTGACCATATGTATGGAACCATTGTTGCTTGCCTTAGGTACTGTGACCAGAGGTGCTGGGCACCGTGAATGAGGGTCTATTATAGGCTTAGGTCCAGTACCATGAGCATGAAGGGCATAACACATGGCAATGGTATACCTAAACTTTATCTTAGGTACTATGGCTAGAGGTGCGGTGCATCGTGAATGAAGGTCTGTGATAGGCTTAGGCCTAGTATCATGAGCATGAAGGGTAAAGTTCATGGTGATAATGAAAGGAAAAGATGTAATGATGAACGAACGAATGAAAGAAAGAATGAATGAATGAACGGAAGTTAACGAATGATGAAGATAATAATGATATTATCTATGTGTACGTATGTTGTATGATCGCATGAAAGTAAAGAACGGTTTTAACGAAAGAAAAGTATGTTTTAATTTATAAAACTAGAACTCACTCAGCAAAGCTGGCTTTGATGTGTTTCCAGTTGGCAGGTAATGATTGCTGAGGATGGCATGAGGTGGCTACTCAGCTCTTTTGGGATGGCATCCATTTATATAATGCTTTTGGGATGTAATGCAACAATGTATTTTGTAACTGATTAACGATGTATTATTTTGCAAAAGCCACTATATTGAAATAAAATGTCATTTTTAAGTGTTTCCGCTACGATGCTTTATGAAATACAAATGTAATTATATGTTTTATGTGCGATGAGGATCCAACTATAAGCATCCCGGGAACGGGGCCTTACAAGTTGGTATCAGAGCCAAAGTTTAAGTGAAATGGGTAAATTTTCAAAAATAAACCTTAAATTAAATTGAGAATGGGATGGAAAGGGAAGGGATGCCAATCTGAGTAGCTATGTGCCATTAGGTATTTTTGTAATGATAACCGGTATTATGTGCGCATGGTATATGGTTATGTGTTGTTTGTGGATTTAAATACTGATGTAGTCAGGATAGGTAATGCTCGGGGTGTGAAGAGTAAAGTAAGTGGCTAATCACAACTGGCCACTGTAATTAGGGACTTACAATACTTGACATAAACTGAGTTGTTCCATTGAATGACCGTGTTAGTGTTTGAATCTTTCAGTGTGCGTGTGTATGGCTGGCGATAGATCTTCGAAAGCTTCATGTGGTGGAGGTCATGGTGCTGAATTGCTACCCAAGAGGGGAAGACCCAGAGTTGAAAAGGTGGTTCCTGAAGAACCCGAAACCCCTCATCCGGAGGGTGGCGACAAGAGCACCAATTTGAGAGCCTCAGTAAAGGAGGCTGTTGTTGAAGAAGTTCATCAGGTCATGCAGACGATCTTACTGTCTGTAGTGACTGAAGTTATCAAGGTAGTACGGGAAGGAGAAACGAAAGAGAGAAATAGGTCCTTGGGAGGACGGAGCAACCGGAGCCTGAAACGGTTGTCTCGGATGATGAAGAAGAGGAGGAGCAAGAAAAGACCATGCAGGAGGTGACACGAGGCTGTAATTATGGGGTATTTCAACGATGCAAGCCCCTACTTTCGATAGAAACGGCACTGCTGCTGCTGCTCATCGGTGGGCGAGAGAAATGGAAGTCGTCTTGAATATCAGCGAGTGCCGGGAGGACCAAAAAGTAAAGTTTATTGCCCACTTGTTTTGTGGACTCGGCTCTATGCTGGTGGGATAATATAGTCCAAGATGAGGGTAGTCAGGTAATGGGAGAATGAGATGGTCTGAACTGAGGAAGCTAGTGATTGAGGAGTTCTGTCCTCATAGAGAAATGGATAAACTTGAGAGAGAATTCCGGCAACTGGAGGCGGGAACGATGACGCACCAACAGTACACCACCAAATTCAACGAGATGGCACGTTTGGTGCTAGATCAAGTGACACCTTTGTCTCGAAAGATCAAAAAGTATATTCAGGGTTTTCCAGCGGACATTCGCAGGCATATGATCGCCGCCCGACCGAGCACGTTTAGGTCGGTGGTGAATTTGGCAGGGAGGTTATATGACGAAAGGGCTGTAGTGGTGGTGGCTGAATGTAGTCGGAAGGATGGAGGTGATAGAAACTGGAATGAGAAGAGGTTTGGTCGGGGTGGTGCCCTGACGGGTAACAAGAAGGCAAGGGTGGACGACCGCCATGTGGTCCCGTCGGGTGCGGATACGAAGAAGTGTGGTAGGTGTGAGAGAGAGCATAGTGGGGAATGTAGCTTTAGGTTGAACTTGTACTTTAAATGCGGGAAGGCGGGGCACATGGCAAGGGACTGTCATACGATCCGGTGCTTTAACTGTGGTGAATAGGGTCACACAAGTAAGGATTGTAAGAAGCCAATGGCCGAGGATTCCGCGGCTAAGAAGACGGGAGGTGAAGGGCCGAGGGCGAGTGCCAGGGCATTCACTATGACACAGGAGGATGCTAGGACGGACCCTGATGTCGTGTCCGGTACATTCCTGGTGAACCAAACTTTAGCTTCTGTGTTATTTGATTCGGGTGCCAGTAAAAGTTTTATTTCTGCTGCTTTCTGTGCTAAGCTACATGTTAGTAGTAGATGTGTTGATGCACCCTTTGATGTAGAAACTGCCATAGGTAAGTCTACCAGGATTTCTGAGATGATAGAGAACTGTGATGTGGAACTTGAGGGTCATAAGTTTCCTGTTAGACCGTTCGTAATGGCCTTTGGTGGTTTCGATTTGGTTCTTGGGATGGATTGGTTGGCGGACTCTGAGGCGAACATTGTGTGTTTCAAGTATATAATTTGTCTGATAGCGCCTGACGGGAGTTTGGTATCTGTTTATGGAGATCGGGTCATGACGATCCCGAAAGTAATCTCAATGGCGGTGGCGGGAAAGTGTATAAGGCGTGGATGTAGCGCCTACTTGGCTTATGTAAAGGATGTGGATACGCCAGCACCACAACTGTCTGATGTACCAGTTGTCTGTGACATTCCAGACGTGTTCCCAGAAGACCTACCAGGAGTGCCACCTGACAGAGAGATTGAGTTCCAGATTGATTTGATACCTGGTGCCCAACCTATTGCCAAGGCACCGTATCGGTTGGCTCCGATGGAGATGAAGGAGTTGATGGAGCAGTTGCAAGAGCTGCTTGATAAGGGGTTCATCAGACTGAGTATCTCTCCTTGGGGTGCTCCGGTCTTGTTTGTGAAGAAGAAAGACGGTAGTATGAGAATGTGTATTGACTACCGTGAGCTGAACAAGTTGACGATGAAGAACCGATACCCCTTACCAAGAATAGATGATTTGTTCGATCAGCTTCAAGGTGCCAGTTGGTTTTCAAGGATAGATCTTCGATTTGGTTACCATCAGTTGAAATTGAAAGAGCAAGATGTTCCTAAAACAGCTTTTCGCACGTGCTATTGTCACTACGAGTTTCTTGTCATGTATTTTGGTTTGACCAATGCGCCGGCTGCTTTTATGGATCTGATGAATCGAGTGTGTCAGCTGATGTTGGATAAATCAGTGATTGTGTTTATTGATGATATACTGATTTATTCAAAGAATGAGGAAGAGCATGCCGGTCACATTCGGGAGGTTCCGGAGACGTTGAGAAAGGAGAAGTTGTATGCCAAGTTCTCAAAGTGTGTATTTTGGTTGCGCGAAGTTCAGTTCTTGGGTCATGTAGTGAATCCTGATGGGATTATGGTGGACCTGGCAAAGGTGGAGGCGGTGATGCAATGGAAGTCTCCAAAGACGCCATCCGAGATTCGTAGTTTCTTGGGTTTGGCGGGTTACTACAGGAGATTCATCCAAGACTTCTCTAAGATTGCTTTTCCACTAACTAAGTTGACCTAGAAGGATGTGAAGTTTGTATGGGGTCAAGCTCAAAAGAAGGCGTTCGAAGAATTGAAGGCGAGGTTGACTCAAGCTCCTGTTCTGTCATTACCCGATGGAGGTGAAGATTTGATGGTCTATTCGGATGCTTCCTACTCGGGGTTGGGGGTGCGTGTTAATGCAAAGAGGGAAGGTTATAGCTTATGCATCCCGACAGTTGAATGTGCAGGAGGTCAATTACCTTACTCATGACTTGGAGCTAGCAGTCGTGGTCTTTGCACTAAAGATTTGGAGGCACTATCTGTATGGGATGAAGTGCATCATTTTCACTGACCACAAGAGCTTGAAGTACTTCTTTGAGTAGAAAGATCTGAACATGAGGCAGAGACAATGGTTGGAGCTTATAAAGGACTATGATTGCGAGATCCATTACCATCCGGGCAAAGCCAACGTGGTGGCTGATGCCCTTAGCCAAAAGGAGGGGCCTAAACCGATTCGGGTGAAGGCGTATCAGCTAATCATGACCTCGGACATGATGAAGCAAGTTAAAGAGTTTCAAGATGAGACATTGAAGGAAGATCATCTTAACTCGGAAAGAATGAGAGGTCTGGTTTGGGAATTGGGTGAAAACACACTTGGTGTTAAAACCCGATTTAGACGGGTGTGGATTCCTTGTTTTGGGGATCTATGGGTGTGGATTCCTTGTTTTGGGGATCTACGGGTGAAGATTTTGGATGAAGCTCACAAGACTCGATACTCCATTCATCCAGGGGCCACAAAGATGTACCAAGACATGAAGAAGGATTATTGGTGGCAGAGTATGAAGCGTGATGTGGTGGAGTATGTGAGTAAGTGCCTTACTTGTCTATAGGTGAAGGCTGAGCATCAGAAGCCGTATGGGAAGATCCAACCTTTGGATATACCGAAATGGAAGTGGGAGCACATCACCATATATTTTATTACAAAGTTGTCGCGTACTCCAAAAGGGTATGATGCCATATAGGTGATTGTGGACCGTCTAACGAAGAGTGCTCACTTCCTACCGATCCGTGAGACATATTCATCTGAGAGGTTGGCGGATCTATTGATCAAGAAGATTGTAACTCGTCATGGTGTGCCGGTGTCATTGTATCTGATCGTGACACCCTGTTTACATCCAAATTCTGGAAGAAATTCCACAACGCCATGGGGACGAGGTTACATATTAGCATGGCTTATCATCCCCAAACTGATGGTCAGTGTGAAAAGGACCATTCAGACATTGGAAGACATACTTCGGGCATGTGTGATTGATTTTGGGGGAAGTTAGGATGACCACCTACCGTTAGCCGAGTTCTCATACAACAACAGTTATCATGCCAGCATTGGTATGCCACCTTACGAGATGTTATACGGTAGGAGATGCAGGACACCCGCCTGTTGGGGTGATATTGGTCAAAAAGAACTAGGGAACGTCGAGGTGATCGAGGCTATGACTGAGAAGCTTGAAAAGATCAAGGCCTTCATGAAGGCAGCAAAGATAGACTGAAGTCATATGCGGATAAACGACGTAGATCGATTGAGTTCCAGGTGGGTGATTGGGTTATGTTGAAGGTCTCATATTGGAAGGGCATTATTTGATTCAGGATACGGGGCAAGTTGAGCCCAGGTATATAGGGCCTTTTCGAATCATTGCTCGAGTAGGAGAGGTGACCTATATACTGGAGTTACCAGATGACTTGAGTGGAATTCACCCGACATTCCATGTATCTCATCTGAGAAAGTGCTTGGCAAATGAAGACATGATTGTTCCACCGGAGGATATCGAAGTAGACGAATGGCTCAATTATGTGGAGCAACCAGTGGCAATCATCGATCGAAAAGAGAAAAGGCTGAGAAATAAAGTGGTTCCTTTTATGCGTGTATAGTGGAAGCACAGGAAGGGATCCGAGTCAACGTGGGAGACTGAGGAAGAAATAAGACAGCATTATCCATGTTTGTTCGAGAAATAACAGGTTTCAGGGACGAAACCTATTTAAGGGGGATAGACTTGAAACACCTGGTGATTTATTTATTTTGAAGTCGACGAATGTAGAAAAACAAATAATGTCCAAAGTTGAGGGACCAAACTCGCCAACAAGAGAAAGTTGGGTATGTGGTGATATTGGTAGGGAGAGGGCAGCCATTACCCTCTCCCCACACTCACATTTTCAGCAAACAAAGAGGAGAAGAGAGAAAGAAGAGAAAATGAGAGAAAATGATTGGTCCGGGTAGATTCAAGCTCGAAAATCATTGAGAAGCGGGTCAAATCGAAGTTCTTCTCATTGTGGTCATTTGTGTGAGTTCTAGGACCCCTCTTTTACACGTTTTCGAATGATTTTGGGGCTGGAACACATCTGAAATCGGTTTTTTGAGCGTGTGTGTGTGTGTTTGACCGTTTATGTATGTGTATGTGTGTGTATGATTCGTTTGGGTCTTGCTTTTGGGCTTGTGTGTGCTTGAATGGTGTTATGGTATGCATTCTTAAGGTTTAGGATGGTTGATTTGGGCTTAGAATGGGTTTAGATGAGCTTGGAGGTCGAAAATGGCAGATTGGGTTCGGGATGAATTGCATTCTGCACCAGCTAGGGCTAGGCGACCGAATGAATGCCATACGGCCGAATAAGGTGAGATTGGGGTTCATTCGCACAATTGGGAGCTTATTCACATGATTGGGGCCAGTCGCATGGGGAGTCATGTTACTGGGGGTCCAGTCGCATAAGTGCTCATCCGCATTAGCTTCACCCGCATTAGATCCATTCGCGCGACTGGGGTCCAGTCGCATAAGTGCTTATCCGCATTGGTCCAATCGCATGATGTTCAGTTGCATGGGGTCCATGCAACTGAAGGGTGTCCATACGCCCAAATAGGGCTGTTGCACCCGAGGAAAAAGTGTAGTTTAACTTCTGACTTTCAGGGGAAAGTGCAAATGTAAGTTTTGACGTGAAGCTTCCCGTAAGTTGATGTAAAATGACTGTTGAGGCCTTAGATGTGACATCCATCACCTTAAGGTCCGTCGAACGACATAATTAACCATAGAATTATTTTAATTATTCTTCCTCTTCTTCATGAACTCCTGTTTTAAGGAATCATGTCTGCTTTATTACCCTTGTGCCTGTACTTCCTCCGTGAACTTGTGCTAAGCATAAACCTTTTATAAATTTCATCACCATTATCTCCAAATATATCATTTTTAATTATAACCATTGTCATTAATAAAACCATTTTAAGCTATCAATTACCATAAAACACGCTTTCAACCTTAATATAACGAACATTTTAAAGTCGTTTTCAACCGAAGCAAACTTTGCAAACTTGGGGGCTAAGTACAGGGACTAAAATTGACATTTGCAAACCTGGGATGGGTATAAAAACCCCATTCCCAGCCATTTTCTTCATCCTCTTCATTTCTTCTTCATCATCTTCTTCCCCACTTCACATCTTCATCTTAGCACCAAAAACGCCCCGTTTGGTCTTGTTTTCTTCGTCTAGGCTTCGTCTACAACTTAGTCTACTCCATCCTTGCAGGTAGACGACCTTGGTTTTCCATTTCTTGCTCGTTTTACTGCTGTCCATTTCTAGGGTTTCGGGTGTTCGGGTCAAATCGAACACAAGAGGTCGTGTGGGTGCGTGTGATGACTTTCTGCGTGTGCTTCTTGTTCGTGTGTGTTTGTTGTGTGATTCTAGAAGTCCTTGTTGTGTAAAACCCGTGCTTGGGGCAGCCGAAGGCTGCTCTGCACTTCAGCAGTCGCGAACCTGTAGTTCAGGCGACTAGGTCTATCATGCGACTGAGTCGTGTGACTGGGTGAGTCGTGCGACTGAGTCATGCGACTGTGTCTTTCAGGCGACTGAATCATGCGACTAGGGATGTCATGCGATTGAGTGTGTGTGCGATTGAGTCAATGCGGATGAGTGTGTGTGCGATTGAGTCAATGCGGATGAGTGTGTGTGCGATTGAGTCTAATGCGGATGAGTGTGTGTACGATTGAGTCAATGCGGGTGAATGAGTGCGTGCGACTGTGCGTGTATCGCACGACTGAAGGCCAATCGTACGAATGAAGGTTCAGTCGTACGAATGAAGCTTATTCATACGAATGAAGGTTGATTCGTGCGTATGGAGGTTAAGTTGTGTGATTAGGTGTTGTGTGGTACGACTGAATGCCAGTCGTACGAATGAAGGTTCAATCGTGCCAATGAAGCTGATTTGTATGATTGAAGGTTGATTCGTATGAATGGAGTGTTGGGTCGAGCGTCTGGTCCTGTTGTTTGACTGATGATGTTGAGTGTGCATTTCCTCTTGAACGTTCGATGATGATAAGGTAACATCAGTAAAAGTGTCATTGCTTGACCACAAAGATTAAAGTAAACGCTATCAACATGCACATACTATTTCAATTGAAATCAACCTAACATTTTACAATTATCGACAACCCATTTGGAACTACAAGTACTTAACAAGTGCTATCTTTCATAACAATGAGATCTTTACACGGATGTCATAAGCAATGACGACTACTCTTAGTACTTGGATCTACATAAGGTCTGATACGTGTGTCCGCTTGTGTGTGTGCTACCCACGACCGAACCGATACAACCCGAACCGACCAAACATTACTATACGCTTTATACACGGCATCAATGCTTAACAATAACTGTCAATAGGTGTTGACTGTTCATTGCATTCAACTGTTGGGAATCTTGATCATTCATACTTACCATTTAACATGTGAGTTTCGTGGCCCCTTTTTATGCTTATACTACTTTACAAACATTTACAAACATGGGCAAAAAGTATGCTAGCCCGTTTTCTATGCTGTACAACATACATACATTTACATACTTGGAATCAACGTGCTACTATTTTTTGGGTACTTATCTGATACATGCTTGAGTCTGCTTTGTGGTTCTTTCTTACAACCATTTAATTCCAGTGTGGGAACCGACGGATAGGTATGGTAGTACTACTGGGTTGACACCCCCACCCTCGTGTTGGTATACTAGTTAGTACCAACAAAAGCCAGGAACGGGCCTTGGGTGAATATATTCCGACAAGATTCTTTGTGTACGTCGTTAGGTTTGGTTGTAAAGCTCTTGTCATGTGATTTTGCTTACTTATAACTGTATGCACGGTATTCTGCAACAACTTTATACAGCATCATTACATATTTACTTTTAAACCTGCGAGCTCACCAACAATTTTGTTGACCATTTTGAGCATATCTTTTCAGGTGATCATGCTCGCTGAGGTTCTAGGTGTGCTGCCTTAGTGGAGACCCTAGGATGCATTTCTAGGCTAAACTTGTCATTTTGAAAACATTTGTTGTATCTGTTTCTAACAACATACACTTTGTAACTTGCTCCTGGGTTGTGGGAATGGCATACAATGATATTATCTATGTTTATCTTATATCATGTTTATGCTTATGGCTATGTTGTCGTGAATACTGACTAAACACGACACAAGTCCCCTTGTTGTCGGTGTCGTCATGACACGCTTTTCATCATTGTTATTATTGCATCTCTATCGCTTACCATGTGTTATGACGATTCTCGTCTCGTTACATCCATGTGTTTCCGCTCTTAGCGGGGGTGTGACATTAGAGAGCATGTTGGGCATGATGATGTTTATGTTGCATGATTATGCATGTTATGTATGTATGATGTTGCCCTGTATGATGATGATGTCTGTGTATGTTATGTTCCTTGATATGATGTATGTTTATCTTTTCCGTGACTTTACGTTGAATGTTAATGAATGAAATGAAAGTATTATGTAACGTAAAGTGAAAGATAATGAAAGAGGAACATGAAGGAAGAATGCATGCAGTAATGAATGATGAAAGTAAAGAAAGTCTTGCAAGCATTGTATGTAGGAACATGCCATTAAAAGGTGTTAGCCTAATGGTGTGCGGGTCCGCTACCCCGGGAGGATGCACATTAGGGTCTTTCTTTCTGATTGACCATATGTATGGAATCATTGTTGCTTGCCTTAGGTACTGTGACTAGAGGTGCTGGGAACCATGAATGAAGGTCTATTATAGGCTTAGGTCCAGTACCATGAGCATGAAGGGCATAGCACATGGCAATGGTATACATGAACTTTATCTTAGGTACTGTGGCCAGAGGTGCGGTGCACCGTGAATGAAGGTCTATGATAGGCTTAGGCCAAATATCATGAGCATGAAGGGTAAAGTTCATGGTGATAATGAAAGGAAAAGATATAATGATGAACGAACGAATGAAAGAAAGAATGAATGAATGAACGGAAGTTAACGAATCATGAAGATAATAATGATATTATCTATGTGTACGTATGTTGTATGATTGCATAAAGTAAAGAACGGTTTAAATGAAAGAAAAGTATGTTTTAATTTATAAAACTAGAACTCACTCAGCAATGTTGACTTTGATGTGTTTTGCAGAGGATGGCACGAGGTGGCTACTCAGCGTTTTTGGGATGGCATCAATTTATATAATGCTTTAGTTATGTAATGCAACAATGTATTCTGTAACTGATTAACGATGTATTATTTTGCAAAAGCCACTATATTGAAATGAAATGTCATTTTTAAGTGTTTCCGCTGCGATGCTTTATGAGATACAAATGTAATTATATGTTTTATGTGCGATGAGGATCCAACTGTAAGTGTCCCGGGAACGGGGCCTTACAAGGAACGTAAAGAATAAAAGAATGCGTGCATTAATGTAACACCCCGAATTTCTATTTAAACGGAAGAAAAAGAAAAGTAAATAGAAAGAATATAAATTATGCACAAGTGGAGGGGGATAAAGTGTACAAAGTATAAAACCTTATTATTTTAAGGATTTGAGGGGCATGGTCGCCCATATCAAAGCAGAAAGCTGCTTTTGCTCTCGGGGGAAGAAAGAAGAGAGAGAGAGCCCCGGTTCTAGAGAGAAAGAGGAAGAAGTAGCTGCAAAGTTAAGTCTTCTCTTCTATAAGCTCAGTTTCAGCTGGGTTTCGAGTTCTTGACCGAAGTTCTGAATGTTTAGAGTTTGTTTTCGGGATTCAAGAGCTTAATCAAAGTGGGTCTTGAACTGGAAGAGTGTTTCTCAAAAGCTGCTCAAGGTGAGTTTCTAGAACCCCTCTTTTACTGATTTTTAACTGATTTGGGGCTATTATGCATACTATGTAAACATCTATTAAAGGAACTGTAGGTTTACAGCTTTATGTTCGAATGTTGTATGTATGTATGCATGTTATAGTGTTGATTATGGGTTAGTGATGATGTTTAGCATGCTAAGATGGCCTTAGTATGTTAGATCTGTGTTTGGGTATGCTTAGAATGATAATCGGGTGAATTGGTAGCATAGAAAAGATTTCAGAATGTTCTGATGAACATGAATAGTAGACCATGCGCCCAGAGGTGGCTCATGCGCCCAAACAGTTGTCCATGCGTTCAGTATGAGTGGCCAGACGCCTAAGTGTTGGCCATGTGCCCAAGAGTGGGTCATGCGCTTGAACAGTGGTTCATGCGCCCAGCATGTTGGCCATGCGACTAAGTATTGGCCATGCGCCCAAGTGTGGCCATGCGCCTAAATAGTGCCCATGCACCCAAGTGAATAAAACGGCTAAGTGTGGATAATACGCCTAAACAGTGCCCATGTGTCCCAGTGATTGAAACGGCTAAGTATTGGCCAAGCGCCTAAACAGTGCCCATGCGTCCAAGTGCTTGAAACGGCTAAGTGTTGGTGATGCGCCTAAACAGGGCAGAAACGCCCAAATAGTGCCCATGCGCCCAGACTGATTGTACTTAGAATTTTTTATGCTCATGCGCCTGGAAGGACCCATGCGCCCACTTTGGACTTGAGGTTTTCTAAGTGGATTTTAAGGGGTATAATGGGGAGATAAGCCTGGTTATGATGTGCTGGCTTATGTTTGATGTGTGTATGATGTTTATGGTGTATGTTTATGTTTATGTATGTTCCTTATTATGTATGTATGTCTTCCCTTGGCTTTGCGTTGAAGGTTAATGAATGTAATAGAAGTATTATGTAATGTAAAGTGGAAGATAATGAAAAGAGGAATGTAATGAATGAATGCATGCATGAATGAATAAATAAAAGAGAGAAGTATAAAAAGGCTTGAAAGCAGTATGTACAGAGGTGCACGGCTCTTAATGCCTTAAGCTCTACCACGTGAGGTTCAGAAAATCCGGTACTGTGTCAGTCTTCGGACATGAGTCGGGGGTTTGTTTGTCAGACCCCGGCACAGTATCAGTCTTCGGACATGAGTCGAGGATATTGCATGAGACGAGATGATGAGGTGAGCGACTTTGTGTTGCAACAGACTCGGATAGAGTTCAATCACTGTGATTGACTCATATGGGATCTTTGTCGCGTATCCCGGTGTTGTGTCAGTCTTCGGACATGAGTCGGGGGTTTGTGAGCAGGCCCCGGCACAACATCAGCTTTCGATCATGAGATATTGCAAGAGACAAGATTCGAGTAATAAAGAGTAATGAACGAAAGATCATGTATGAAAGCACGAACGTATGAATGAACGTAAATGAATTATCGTAATAAAGTACAGAACAGGATCCTTGTCATTCGACCACAATAATCATGGCTGAGTGCCACGAAGAGGGTAGAGTCTGACCAGATCTAGAAAGAGAAGTGAATGATAATGGAATACGTTGAATGAACAAAAGCTAATGAACGTAATGGCGAAGATAATAATGATATTATCTGTATGTACGTATGGTGCATGATCGGCGAACGGTTATAAAGTATAGCATGTTTTGAAACAAAGTAAAGAACAGTTTTTAACAGAGAAAAGTATGTTTTATTATAAAACTAGAACTCACTCAGCATCGCTGACTTTTGTATGCATGATGCTGAGGAGTTGCAGGCATGGATGCATAAGCTACTAGGAGCATTTTGAGGCTGGCATCCGTATTTTGACATGTCTTGTATTTTGAGATGAAAACAAACGTTGTAAATGACATGTTTTTAGTTATTAATGAAAGTTTTAAATTCCGCTGCAAAATTAATGTATGTTTTCTAATGTTTTATGTGCGATGAACCACTAGCTGTAAGCATCCTGGGAACGGGGCCTTACAAGTTGGTATCAGAGCAAAAGTTTAAGTGAATTGGGTAAATATTTTGAAAAACCTATCTTAAACTGAGAATGGGACTAAAAGGAAAAGGGATGCTAGTCCTAGTAGCTACGTGCCTGCTGGTAAAGGTTTTATGTAAACGTTTATGTAATTTAATGTTAACCGGCATTATGTGCGCATGTTATGTGGCTTGTGTGCTATTGTATATATTTAGATACTGATGTAGTCAAGATAGGAAATGCTTGGGGTATGAAGAGTAAAGTAAATGGCTAATCACAACTGACCACTGTAATTAGGGACTTACTGTACTTGACATAAACTGAGTTATAACCTTGAATGACCGCGTTAGTGTTTGAATCTTATAGTGTGTTAGAAGATGGTTGGTGGTAGATCTTCGAAAGCTTCACAAGGTAGAGGTGGTGGTGGACGCGGTGCTGAACCACGGGTCATATGAGGAAGGTCTAGGGCTGAAAGAGTAGCCCATGAGGAACCTGAGACCCCTCATCAGGAGGGTGGTGATGAGAATGCTAATCAGAGAGCCTCGATGAGAGAGGCGGTCAGGGAGGAGGTGCATTAGGTTATACAGACGATCCTACCGTCTATGGTGACCGAAGTTATGAAGGCTGTAAGAGACGAGGAGAGACAGGAAAGGGGTAGACCTTCGGGCGAAAGGAGACGACCCGAGACTGAAACGGTTTTCTTCGATGACGAAGAGGACGAAGAGGAAGAGCCTGCGCCGGAGGCGGCACGAGGCTGTAACTATGGGGCGTTTCAACGATGAAAGCCCCCAACTTTTGATGGAAACGACACTGCTGCTACTGATCACCGATGGGTGAGAGAGATGGAGGCGGTATTGAATATCAGCGAGTGCCGGGAGGATTAGAAAGTAAAGTTTGCTGCCCATTCTTTTGTGGACTCGGCTCTGTGCTGGTGGGATAATATAGTCTAAGCCGAGGGTAGCAGAGCTATTGGAAGGATGAAATGGTCGGAGTTGAAGAAGCTGGTGATTGAAGAATTCTGTCCGTATCGTGAGATGGATAAATTTGAAAGGGAGTTCCTACAGCTAGAGGCGGGAACGATGACACGTCAGCAATATACCGCTAATTCAATGAGATGGCACGTCTGGTGCCGGATCAGGTGACACCTCTTTCACGAAAGATCAAGAGGTACATTCAGGGCTTGCCGGCGGACATCCCTAGGCACATGATTGTTGCCCGACCGAGCACGTTTAGGTCGGCGGTTGATTTGGCGGGGAGATTGTATGATGAAAGATCTGTGATGGCGACTGAAAGTAGCAAGAAAGGAGACGGTGATCAAGAATGGAACGGGAAGCAATTGGAACATGGCAGAACCGCTCCAGGTGGCAAAGGTGCACGAGTGGATGATCAACGTGTGGTCATAACTGGTGCGGGGTTAAAAAGGTGTGACAAGTGTGGACACAGGCACCCGGGGGAATGTAGACTGGGGGGCAATGTCTGTTTCCGTTGCGGGAGGACCAGACATGTGGCGAAGAACTGTGGTATGGGGAGGTGTTATTCCTGTGGTGAGGAAGGTCACATGAGCAGGGATTGCAAGAAGCCGAGAGCGGAAGGTTCGGGAGGGAAGAAGATCGGAGGAAGCTCAGGTACGAGGAAGGAGAACAGAGGGTGAAGGCTAGAGCCTTCGCTATGACCGGGAGGAGGCTAGGTCAGACTTTGAGGTAACGTCAGGTACGTTCTTGCAAGTTTAGATTTATGCCTCCATGCTTTAATTGTGACGCTAGTAGTAGTTTTGTTGTCGCTATTTCTTGTGATGTTGCATGTTAGGGGTAGGAAGATCGATGAGCCCTTCGATGTAAGAATTGCTATTAGTAAGTCTACCAGGTTACCTAATGCCCTAAAGGATTGCGTAATAGAATTGAGAGGGAGCGCTTGTTCCTGCTAGGCTGTTCAAGACAGGCATAGGTAGGTAGACATGCATTCCGGGTGAGTTGACTAGTAGTCTATGACTTAAACCCCAAGTGTTGCAAGAAGATGGATTGATCAACCGTGCACAACTAGAGTTCGGTGACGACCTACACCAATGAATTATGAGGAAGGCTTCGACCAGGAAAGCAGATTGCTGGGTTTGGATTCGAGTAAAGCTGATATAAAGTGTAGAGGGTCATTCTCATTTGTTGCTCAAGTAGGAGAAGTGACACATCGACTGGAGCTACCTGATGAGTTAACTGGAGTTCATCCGATACTCCATGCATCTCGTCTAAGAAAGAGCTCAACCGATGAGGATATGATCATGCTACTAGAGAATACTAAGATGGACAGAGTATCCAACTACGAGAAGCAACTGGTGACCATTACTAATAAGAAGAAGAGAATAGGCGAAGGAGGATGATGGTTTCAATTGTGCGGGTGCAGTGAAGCCTAAAGGGATCTAAGTTTAAATGCAAGATCAAAGAAGAGGTGAGACAGTTACCCATAACTATTCGATAAGCGATAGGTTTCGGGGACGAAACCTCTTTAAGGGGGGTAGACTTGTAACACCCCGAATTTCTATTTAAACGGAAGGAAAAGAAAAGTAAATAGAAAGAATAGAAATTATGCACAAGTGGAGGGGATAAAGTGTAGAAAGTACAAAACATTATTATTTTAAGGATTTGAGGGGCATGGTCACCCATATCAAAGCAGAAAGCTGCTTTTGCTCTCGGAGGAAGAAAGAAGAGAGAGAGAGCCCCGGTTCTAGAGAGAGAAAGAGGAAGAAGTAGCTGCAAAGGTAAGTCTTCTCTTCTATAAGCTCAGTTTCAGCTGGGTTTAGAGTTCTTGACCGAAGTTCTGAATGCTTAGAGTTTGTTTTCGGGATTCAAGAGCTGAATCGAAGTGGGTCTTGAACTGGAAGAGTGTTTCTCAAAAGCTGCTCAAGGTGAGTTTCTAGAACCCCTCTTTTACTGATTTTTAATTGATTTGGGGCTATTATGCATACTATGTAAACATCTTTTAAAGGAACCGTGGGTTTACAGATTTATGTTCGAATGTTGTATGTATGTATGCATGTTATAGTGTTGATTATGGGTTAGTGATGATGTTTAGCATGCTTAGATGGCCTTAGTATGTTATATCTGTGTTTGGGTATGCTTAGAATGATAATCGGGTGAATTGATAGCATAGAAAAGATTTCAGAATGTTCTGATGAACATGAACAGTAGACCATGTGCCCAGAGGTGGCTCATGCACCCAAACAGTTGTCCATGCGTCTAGTATGAGTGGGCAGATGCCTAAGTGTTGGCCATGCGCCCAAGAGTGGGTCATGCGCCTGAACAGTGGCTCATGCGCCCAGCATGTTGGCCATGCGGCTAAGTATTGGCCATGCGCCCAAGTGTGACCATGTGCCTAAATAGTGCCCATGTGCCCAAGTGAATAAAACTGCCAAGTGTGGACCATGTGCCTAAACAGTGCCCATGCTTCCTAGTGACTGAAACGGCTAAGTATTGGCCAAGCGCCTAAACAGTGCCCATGCGTCCAAGTTGTGAAGTCGGTTTTCCTCCGGATCGATAAACATCCGAGCATGTTCTTGACGGAAGGATGAACAACCAAAACCAAAAGTCAAATCAATAACACGAACTATCAAATATTGGTTTCATTGATAAAAACCTAACGATTACAAGCTCGTTACAACATAAGAATCAAGACTCTTGGCAAGGGGAAGATCGAGCATGATCTCCCCTCTCATCCGGCAGCCCTAGACTCCAGGCAGACTTCCTCTCAATCCTTAATCTCTCTACACATTGAAACTAGTATATATAGGCCTCGGCCCATATTAGATGCGACCGGGCCCATTCGTGCGATTGGACCATGCGTATGGTTCAATTGTCCGACTGGACCATGCGTATGGTTCAATCGTACGACTGGACCATACTTATGGTTCAGTCTTACGAATGTCCCAATCGCATCTCTCAGTCACACGGCTGGTCCATTAGCATGGCTCAGTCGTACGACTGAGTCTCATTCACATATGCTCCTGCGAATGACCCAGTTTCATGTTTTACAACATATCAGGTGTATAACATTAAGCCTAGACTATTCGACAAGCGACGGACACACTATATATGACTATATATGCTCCAACAAATTCCCCCTTGTACGTTGCTTGCGAATAGTAGATAACACCTCTTACAATCTTCAGTCAATCTTTGCTCTGGTTGCCAATAGAATCAAACGAAAACCATATTAGCCAACGTTGTCGATCCGTCAGGTTACTACCACATCCCTAAAAATGAATTTAGGCACAATAGCTTTCGTTTACTTTGCAGAACACCATCACAGCAGCAAGATTCCCCATATGACTGATTTTTCCAGATAATGATACGAACAGTTTTCCATTGCTTCAATCTTCACACAGGCTAACCTGAATAACATCACCACCTGCAGAAATTCCCCCTCACATTCAGCATATCCCAATATATAGACATTGTGTTCTCCTTGCGTCTTGCACGGTGTATTGGGCAAAAGGTTGAAGGTTCCAATCCACAGCTGACAATATCAACCAAATCAGCACGCACGAAGATTCATCATCGGAAACTGGTTCACATCATCACTTTCTGATTGCGTCTTCACTTTCTATATACAAGGATTCCCCCTAAGAAGCAGAATCCTTTCTGTGCGGATAAATATAACTTGATTGGCCCATAAGTAGTCAGATGCTCCTGACTACCCCACATAATCAGCATCAACTGCTGACATCTTCTCTTCTCTCTTTCGTGTTCCAATTACATTCACCTATTCTGGAAATCCAACGAATAATGGGGTACACATCGAACTTATTTGACAAACGAACCTCTGGGTGAATATGCTTTGCTCATCTTCAAATCCGTGCAAGAAGCTGTTCCAGACTTTTTTTTTTGGTCTGGAACAAATGCGAATGAGTCAATGCGGATGGCTCATTTGTGCGATTGAACATACGACTAGTCCAGTCGCACGACTGAACATAAAACTGGTCCAGTCGTACGAATGGCTCATTTGCATGGTCTAGTCATACGAATGGTCCATTCGCATGGCCCAGTCGTACGAATGGTCCATTCGCATGGCCCAGTCGCATGAACGGGTCTGCACGCAGATTTTCAAATCTGCAGCCGCCAGGGCTACCCAAAACCCTAATCTAACGAATTCAACATGAACCGAAACAAAGTAGACATCATCAGATTCGAAAGGGTGACAGAAACGTGGTTTCGAATTCGATTTCAACATAGAAGCAACACACGTAACAAGATCTGAGCAAAACACGAAGAACACGAAGTGGGTTTAACGTCAAGATCTAAAATTCAATCCAGAAATCAAGAGCTCGGGTTGCTAGAATGATAGTTAGATCATTCCAGCAGTAACCTGGCTCTGATACCAATTGTGAAGTCGGTTTTCCTCCGGATCGATAAACATCCGAGCATGTTCTTGACGGAAGGATGAACAACCAAAACCAAAAGTCAAATCAATAACACGAACTATCAAATATTGGTTTCATTGATAAAAACCTAACGATTACAAGCTCGTTACAACATAAGAATCAAGACTCTTGGCAAGGGGAAGATCGAGCATTATCTCCCCTCTCATCCGGCAGCCCTAGGCTCCAGGCAGACTTCCTCTCAATCCTTAATCTCTCTACACATTGAAACTAGTATATATAGGCCTCGGCCCATAGTAGATGCGACTGGGCCCATTCGTGCGATTGGACCATGCGTATGGTTCAATCGTCCGACTGGATCATGCGTATGGTTCAATCATACGACTGGACCATACTTATGGTTCAGTCTTACGAATTTCCCAATCGCATCTCTCAGTCGCACGGCTGGTCCATTAGCATGGCTCAGTCGTACGACTGAGTCTCATTCACATATGCTCCCGCGAATGACCCAGTTTCATGTGTTTACAACATATCAGGTGTATAACATTAAGCCTAGACTATTCGACAAGCGACGGACACACTATATATGACTATATATGCTCCAACACAAGTGCTTGAAACGGCTAAGTGTTGGTGATGCGCTTGAATAAGGCATAAACGCCCAAATAGTGCCCATGTGCCCAGACTGATTATACTTAGAATTTTTTATGCTCATGCGCCTGGAAGAACCCATGCGCCCACTTTGGACATGAGGTTTTCTAAGTGGATTTTAAGGGGTATAATGGGGAGATAAGCCTAGTTATGATATGCAAGCTTATGTTTGATGTGTGTATGATGTTGATGATGTATGTTTATGTTTATGTATGTTCCTTATTATGTATGTATGTCTTCCCTTGGCTTTGCGTTGAACGTTAATGAATGTAATGGAAGTATTATGTAACATAAAGTGGAAGATAATGAAAAGAGGAACGTAATGAATGAATGCATGCATGAATGAATGAATGAATAAATGAGAGAAGTATAGAGAGGCTTGAAAGCAGTATGTATAAAGGTGCACGACTCTTAATGCCTTAAGCTCTACCCCGTGAGGTTCAGCAAATCCTAAAGTGTGCACGCAAGGGGTCCAGTCTTTGTGACTGACCTTTAGAGGTGTTACCCATTTCTATGGGGGTGTTACCCACTTCGGTGGGGGTGTGTTACCCACTTCGGTGGGGGTGTTGTTACCTACTTCGGTGGGGGTGTTGTTACCCGAGTTATGTATAACTTCGGGGGTGTGGCATAAAGCCAAGCATATGTATGAGGTAAGCGACTCCGTGTCGCAACAAACTCGAAAGAGGTCCTTGTCGCATATCCCGGTACTGTGTCAGTCTTCGGACATGAGTCGGGGGTTTGTGAGCAGGCCCCGGCACAGTATCAGTCTTCAGACATGAGTCGGGGATATTACATGAAACAGGATACAGATTGCGTACTCCGGTACTGTGTCAGTCTTCGGACATGAGTCGGGGGTTTGTGAGCAGGCCCCGGCATAGTATCAGCCTTCGGGCATGAGTCGGGAGTATTGCATATGACGAAAGTGACGGATGATGAGATCCGTGTTGCGTATCCCGGTACTGTGTTAGTCTTCGGACATGAGTCGGGCGTTTGTTTGTTAGACCCCGGCACAGTATCAGTCTTCGGACATGAGTCGGGGATATTGCATGAGACGAGATGATGAGGTGAGTGACTTTGTGTTGCAACAGACTTGAAATGAGTTCAATCTCTGTGATTGACTCATATGGGATCTTTGTCGCATATCCCGGTGATGTGTCATTCTTCGGACATGAGTCGGGGGTTTGTGAGCAGGCCCCGACACAACATCAGCTTTCGAGCATGAGATATTTCAAGAGACAAGATTCGAGTAATAAAGAGTAATGAACGAAAGATCATGTATGAAAGAACGAAATTATGAATGAACGTAAATGAATTATCATAATAAAGTACAGAACAAGATCCTTGTCATTCGACCTCAGTAATCATGGCTGAGTGCCATAAAGAGGGTAAAGTCTGACCGGATCTAGAAAGAGAAGTGAACGATAATGTAATACGTTGAATGAACAAAGCTAATGAACGTAATGGCGAAGATAATAAAGATATTATATGTATGTACGTATGGTGCATGATCGCGAACGGTTATAAAGTATAACATGTTTTGAAATAAAGTAAAGAACAGTTTTAACAGAGAAAAGTACATTTTATTATAAAACTAGAACTCACTCAGCATCGCTGACTTTTGTATGCATGATAGTTGGCAGGTATATGTTGATGCTGAGGAGTTGCAGGCATGGATGCATAAGCTACTGGGAGCATTTTGAGGCTGGCATCCGTATTTTGACATGTCTTGTATTTTGAGATGAAAACAAACGTTGTAAATGACATGTTTTTAGTTATTAATGAAAGTTTTAAATTCCGCTGCAAAATTAATGTATGTTTTCTAATGTTTTATGTGCGATGAACCACCCGTTGTAAGCGTCCCGGGAACGGGGCCTTACAATTAATGAATGATGGAATGGAAAGGCTTGCAAGCAAATGAAAGGAGGTGCATGACTCTAAAATGTTGTTAGCTCAACTTTGTGTGGTTTAGTTAACCCTTAAGGATACACACATGGGTACTTGTGCCAGGCTACGTGCGTAATGAATGGGGATCTATTTATAGACTTCGACCCAGTACCCGCTTCATGCCTACGTTTGGGGCATAGCTTATGGCATTGGTCTAGAATGAAAAGTGAAAGATAATGATAAATGAATGAAATGTACGGTAAGAAAGTTAATGAATGAGAATGAATGATGATGATGATTTCGTACATTGATTGAATGACAAGATAATGAACGATGATGAAAGATAAAAATAATTATTATCTATTTGTACATACGATGTATGATCACATATGAAAGTAAAGGTTTGGTTTTAGACAAAAGTAAAGTTTTTTATTTTATAAACTAGAACTCACTCGGCAACGCTGGCATTTATGTGTCCCCGGTTGGCAGGTAAATGTTGTTGACGATGGCACGCAACAACTACTTGGCATTTTTGGATGGCATCCACTTGTGTAATTTATGACGTTTTTGAGATATAATGCAAACGATGATATTTTGTAACAGCGAACTACGTTGTATTGTTTTGCAAAAGTCATTAATATGAAAAATGGCTTTAAGTTATTCCTCTACGACATTTTGATAAATTTAAATATATATCGTATGTTTTATGTACAATGATTGACGAGCTGTGAGTGTCCAGGGAACGAGGCCTTACAGTATACTAACTATTTTTTTAGGATTGCATGTTTGAAGCCCAGGCTAGGATATTTGAAAACAAAAAAAAAGAATCAAGAGTCTTGATGAATGAAAATGAAGTGAGGTCATTGAGTTGGATGGTACGGATAACATTGACAAGAAAAATGGACTAGAAGACACTACATGTTCAGTCATGAAGCCAGAAATAAGAATTAAATTTCCTCGTGTGACAGTGCAGAAGCGAAATAAACCTTATGTTATTTAAACTTACGTTTAAATCAGAATACTTTTATATTGTTTCTTAGTTTAATGCATGTTTAATTCATATAATAAAAGTTTTAGTTTGATTTACAAGCACATCTCATGCTAGTAAGTAAACCATTCTTTCATCTATATAATATGGTTTTTGATATGTGGGTGTAGGTAAATTTATTAAGTTTATCTTATTATTTAATACAATAATGCACAAGTTTTTTTAATATCTGTCTCACACATAATAATAACATATAAAACATAGGAGTAATTTTATATTGTATAGTTAAAAGACTTTTATTTTTGATATTATGTGCCACTATATTACATATAAGTGCAATTTTAAATATGAACTTTACTTATATTAACAACATTTTCTCTTATTCTACATTAATTATAATTAAAACAATAATTAGTTAGTTGGTTACATTAATAAAATAAGTGATAAAACACATATATGTAATTTAATAAATTATCTAATTTTAGATGTCACAGTTGTAAACTTAATAAAACATGTAAGTAAATAGTTATTTAAAACATTATTATCTTAATAAGGTGTATTTTTTGTTATATGAGATAATAAAAATGGAACCAAAATTTTAAAAGTGCCAATATTTGCGGATGATTAGGATTTTTAATATGGAAAAGTTGTTTATATTAGTTACACTTTATCTTATTTCACATTAATTATAGCCAAAACTATGGTTAGTTAGTTATTGACATTATTTAATGCATATAATAAGAATGTCAACAAAAAATTTATATTTCAACAAATTTATAGCATCGAGCTCCTAAGCCTAATTATGATTCCTTTTGTAAGAAAAACATGATTATAATATTATCTTAATGTAGAGATTAATGAAGAGGTTGATGCAACTCAAACAATCAAAGTCTATCCTGCATGCTGCATAAGTGCATTGAAGAAGAATGCTTAGGAAGTTTCACACATGCAACTGAAATACTCTAAGTGTGAAATCTTCCGAAGCCAAGACCAAGATCTTCCAAGCCAAAGATGAAGTCTTCCGAAGCCACAGAGACAAAGTCTTCCGAAGCTTCAACTCATGAAGACAGATTTCTTCCGAAGACTTTTGACACATGCTTATCTGATGTACTTTTCCATAATGTTGGACACCTTTCCGCTGCATCTCTGTAAGGTCACCAACTTACATGAGTTGGTGAAAAGGTCCATGCTTTTGGTAACTGTACATTGAGGTCTTGAGTTTGTAACTTTTTACTTCATGTACTTTATCCTTTTTGTAATAGATAAGGATGTGAGCTATGACATGTCAGAGTCACTAGTCAAAAGGCAATCTGCATTTTGACTCTACAATTGATTTTGTTTGTGTCTAGTCAATTGTATCCAACTGGCTTTCAAAGTATAGCGGCTGTAGGATGTAGTATAAGTATCTCATGTTCTTGTATCTTTCTAATATGCTTTATAACACTTGTAATAGAACATAGATAAAGCAATATACTGCATTCTTGAAAACCATACACTTGTGTTCTTTGTTCTGTCTTATATATTACTTGTGTTCTTAGTGTCTCACTTATGGTTAATCCAGTTTACTATTTGATTAAGTTTGGTTAATCTCCTCTTTGTTGTATTGTGTTGTAAGTGACCCCTTCACCGGTCCTGCATTTGGTATAAGAGCTTACCAGGATCTTGATATAAGATCTCACCATCTTAAGATCCCTCACATACACATATACTCAACTTTTCTAATGGCAGCCATTTCTAAAACTGATATGGAAACTAGAACCATGAACAAGTCCCCACTGATCACTCTTGATGAGTTTGATACCTGGTGTTTGAGAATGGAAGGTTTTATCAGGTCTCTTGATTCAAGAATGTGGGAGTCTATTGAAAATGGACCTTTCATACCTAGCACCCCCTCTACTACTGGTGTTGGTATGATCCCTAAAGATGTGGCTAACTACTCTCATGAAGATAGGAAGAGAATAGAGATTGAAAGAAAAGCCATGACAGCCTTTCAAACTGCCCTTCCAAACTCTGTGTACAGAGGTTTCAAGAAGTGAAAAATAGCTAAGCAGCTGTGGGATGCAATGAAACTGATGTATGAGGGTTCATCTGAAGCCAAGGAGAACAAGAAGGATCTCCTGAAGTAGCAGTTTGAAAACTTAACCTTCAAAACAGGTGAAACCATGACTCAACAATACTTCAGGTATGTTGAGATTGTGGATACCCTTGTGGATGGAGGAGTTTCTCTTGAGAATAGAGACATTGTAAGGAAGTTCATGTCCTCACTTCCTAGGCAGTGGACACACTATTGTGTGGTGATCAAGAGGACTGAAAATCTCAAAACTCTTACTCTGACAGAGTTATATGGGATTCTTAGTGGCTACCAGATGGAGATGAACATGCAAGGTTCATCTGGCAACTCCAACAATCAAATGGGTTCAGCCCTACATGTGGTTGAAAAGGATAGCATAGAACCCAAACATCATCTCATATGCTATCCTGACAACTCACCAAAGGGTCCTTTCATCACCTTCCCAGAGACACCAAGGGAGAACTATACTCAAGGAAGCCCATTCCAAGAGACAAGCTCTTCTCAAGCTTTTGTGTCTTCTGATGAAGTTGTAGCAACTCTCTTTTCACTCTTGAACACCTGGATTGTATTCATCCAGATGATCTGGAATACATGGAAATAGTCTAGCAGATGGCTCTTCTCACTCATAGAGCCAAGAAGTTCTACAAGAGGACTGGAAGGAAGTTTCCAAGCAATGCAACCAGTGAAAAGTTTGGCCTGGACAAAGGCAAAGTCAAGTGTTACAACTGTAACTTGATGGGCCACTTTGCTAGAGAGTGTAAGGCACCTAAAACAAGTGGTGGCAAAACACAGTCCAGACCTAACTACAATGACAAAGCTCTCCAGAATGAGAAGTCAAAGCAGCAGGCTGCTGTTGTTGTTGAAGAAAGAGGCTTTGACTGGAGCTTTTAGGTGGAAGATGCTTCTCAAAACCAAGCATTGATGGCAGATCATGATGAAGCCAAGGTATTGGAACATCTCTGTACTCCTGAATGCATTGCTAAAGTCAATAGATACTTGGAGATGAAATCTGACCTTGAGTCCTTAAACATTTTAAAATCTGATTTTAGAAAGTCTGAAAATGATTATAAACTAAAGATAGAGGACCTAGAGAAAACCATTTTAGTTCTAAAACATGAACACACAAATTTTAGGACTCAAATCAAAGATCTCATAACCAAGCTGACTGAGTGCCGGGCTAAGCTTGTGATTAGCAAAGCCAGGGCAGAAAAGAGTGTTCTTGAAGAAGAGACCTTTAACAACATGATATCCTCATCCCTACACAACAAGGTGTGCTATCAAAACAGGCAGGGACTGGGATCCAATGAGATATCCCTCCACACACAATCTTGTCTGTAAGACCTCCTAGGTTTGGACCTTGTGAAGATGAGCTTCCTCTCATATCCTATTAGTGAAGAGGATAAAGAAGAGATAGTGAAGAATTCCATTAAGAAGAGTGAAGAAGAGGACCTATTCTTTTGAGGAGAAGAAGACTATGATGACCAAGTCCATGAGAAAGAACTTGATCAGAAAGAGCCAAAGAAAGGCAAGGAAGGCTCAAGAGATCAAGGCTACTTTGACTCTAAGCAGAAACAAGTTTTCATATCTGCAGGGTTTGAAGTAGTAAGGACTGAAGACATCAACCAAAACTCTTCTGCCAAGAGTTCTGGTTCTTGTTCTACTCATCTTAGTAACAAGAAGAAGATTGATCTGTTGTGTACCACTGCTGCACAGCCTGGACCATCAAACTCCAAAAACAGTTCCCAGCCCAAAAGGACTGTCTCAGCATCTGCAAAGATGAAGGTGGAGAAGGGATGTGACCAAAGACAGTCTTGTTCCCAGCAGAAGACTCTTGTAAAGAAGAAAATAGTGTGTGTCATGTGTGAAAGCACCACTCACATTGCTAAGGATTGTCCATACAATCCTAAAGGAACTGTCCATATGACCAAGACAAAGATTTCAAAGAGTTCCAAGAAGATTCAAGCTTCGGAAGGAAAACATGTTTCCTTCGGAAGCTCCAAATCTAAGAAGGCAAGTGGAAAATTACCCTCAGAAGAGAAGTTGGTCTCGGAAGAAAGGAGTTCTTCTGAAGCACTGAAGTCTGCTGCAGTGTCTGCAGAATCTTCCGAAGGTTCAGTCATCAAAACTTTCGAAGGTTCAGTCATCAAAACTTCTGAAGTTTTAAAAGATTCTGAAGTTTTGAAGGTCAAGTCCAAGACTCCAAAGGTGGTGTGGAAGTCTAAGAAAGACCAAGTGACTAAGAATTCTCCATCAACAACAGCTCAAGATCCTCTTAGCACAACCATAGGATCTATCACTGTTGCATTACCTTCTGTTTCTGAGCCCAAGACAAGCAAGGCTTGGGTTTCCAAATGTAACTAATCATTTTCTTTGTGCAGGGACAACTCAAGACAAACAAAAATGTTTGGATCATTGATAGTGGTTGTTCCAGGCACATGACAGGCAATAGGTCACTATTCCAGAACTTTGAAAAGATTGATGGAGGACCAGTTGCTTTTGGAGGAGATGAAGGTGGTTACATTTCAGGAAGGGGCATGGTCACAAATGGTAAGCTCAGCATTGAAAAGGTAAACTTTGTCAAAGAGCTTGGTACAATCTTCTGAGTGTATCCTAATTTTGTGATCAGAGTCATAACATGCACTTTACTGAGCATGAGTGCATTGTTCTCAAGCCTGGTGTGATCATTCCTCATGAACATATCCTGCTTAGAGCCCCCAGGAAAGGAAACATGTACATGATGGATTTGCAAGAAACATCTCCCTCTGGAGAAGTTTTATGCTTTCTGTCTAAAGCCAATAGTGATAAGTCTTTCCTGTGGCATAAAAGAATGTGCCATGTAAACTTTAAGAACATGAATATATTAATTAAGAATGATTTGGTAACTAGAATACCAAAGAAAGAGTTTACAAGTGATGACCATTGTGTGCATGCCTGAAAGGGAAGCAACATAAGGTATCTCACAAGCCTAAGGAAAGGAACTCCATCACTACACCCCTACACTTGTTACATATGGATCTCTATGGCCCCACCAGTGTAATGAGTCTAGGAAGGACCTCTTATTGTTTAGTGATCACAGATGACTTTACAAGATTCACTTGGGTCTTCTTCCTTAGAACTAAGGATGAGACTCTTGAGATTCCGAAGAATTTCATCTTAAAGATTGAGAATCAATCTGATCACAAAGTCAAGATCATAAGATATGATTAAGGAACTGAATTTAAGAACCAAATCCTTGATACATTTTGTGATGAAAAGGGTATTATAAGACAATAGAATGCTCCCAGGACTCCTCAGCAGAATGGTGTTGTTGAGAGGAGAAACAGGACACTGATTGAAGCTGCAAGAACCGTGTTGTCGACTCTAAGCTACCCATCACCTTCTGGGCAGAGGTAGTCAACACTGCTTCTATGTGCAGAACAGAGTTTTAGTGGTCAAGACTCATGGCAAGACTCCTTATGAACTTTGGCACAAGAGGAAACCTTCATTGGTTTTCTCAGGTCATTTGGTTGTCCTTGCACCATCTTGAATACCAAAGATCAAATTTGCCAAGTTTGCTGAGAAATCAAATAATAGACACTTTATTGGATACTCTTCTCAAGCTAAGGCTTATAGAGTATATAATCTTAGAACCAAAATTGTTGAGGAGTCAGCCAATGTGACTTTCAATGAACACACACCCTGTGTGGTTGGTCCTAGTCTTGATTAGCTATTTGATCTTGATTTAGTTACCAACTGTTTTAACAACTCTTATGAGAATGTTCAAGATCTTCAGAAAATTTAAATACAGGTGATCCCGATCCAAGATTTGAGCTAAGAAGACCTTCTAGTCACACATCTTCAGCTTCAATTGGAACTACTTCTACAAATGAGGTGTCTATCAGCACTATAATGACAAACTCAACTAATACATCTGGGGTGCCTTCAAATTCCAGCTCAGAGGCTCCACAACAAGATAAGAATATCTCAATTGTGGAAGACAACAATGGTGGTGGTGACAGTGATCAAGAATTTCTTGATGCTACTAACCACACCATAGATGAGAACATCAATGATGTCACACACTGCTTGGATTAAGTTTCTCTTGAAAAGTGTGCTGATGTGGTGGGAGAAACATCTATGCCAGATCTAAATTTCTCTAATTTAGATCTTTCTCAGCAACTTGCTGTGATCCCTCAGCTTAGGATCCACAAGTCTCACCCTACCACAAACATCATTGGAGATGTTGTCACTGGGTTAAGAACAAGAAGACAAACCCATGAAGCAAATGTTTGTCTTCACTCTAGTTTCCTATACCAGATAGAGCCAAAGAAATTTTATGAGGCTCTAAAGGATGGAAGTTGGATTGAGGCTATGCAACAAGAGCTGCTTCAATTCAAAAGGCAGAAAGTTTGGAACCCTTGTCCTCTTCCTTATGGGAAGACTACCATTGGAACCAAATGGGTGTTTAGGAAAAAGAAAGATGATAGAGGCATTATCATCAAGAACAAAGCTAGACTAGTTGTTCAAGGGTACACACAAGAAGAAGGGATTGACTACACTAATGTTTTTGCTCCAGTAGCAAGATTAGAAGCTGTTAGGATATTCTTGGCATTTGCTGCATCCAAGAACTTCAAGGTCTTTCAGCTTGATGTAAAATGTGCCTTTCTGTATGGAGTGATTGATGAAGAGTTATATGTCAAACAGCCACCTAGTTTTGTAGATCCTGACCATCCTAATTATGTCTGCAAGCTTGACAAAGCTCTTTATAGGCTGCATCAGGCACCCAGAAAGTGGTATGAGACACTGTCTGAGTATCTTTGTAAACATGGATATAGGAGATGTACTATAGATGGAACTCTCTTCATCAAAGGACAGGGAATTGACATTCTGCTACTTCAAGTGTATGTGGATGACATCACCTTTGGTTCAACTAATCCAAAGCTCTACAAAGACTTTGAGAAGCTGATGAAAGATAGATTTGAAATGAGTGCCATAGGGGAACTCAATTTCTTTCTAGGAATTCAAGTGAAGCAAGTTGAAGATGGCATCTTCATAAGTCAGTCAAAATATTTTCAGGACATACTCAAGAGATTCAACATGACTGATTGTAAGATTGCTAAGACACCTATAGCCAGAAAGCACTCCTTTGGACCTGACCTTGAGGGGGAGTGTGTAGATGAACACTTATACATGGCTATGATTGGGTCTCTTATGTATCTTACTGCTAGCAGGCCTGATATTATGTTTGCTACATGCATTTGTGCAAGATATCAAGCCAACCCTAAGATGTCTCACCTCATCACTGTCAAGAGGATTCTTAGATACCTCAAAGGTGCCTCAACACTTGGTTTATGGTACCCAAAGAATCCTGACTTTAATCTGTATGCTTATACAGACAGTGATTATGGTGGTTGCAACATGACTGCAAAGTCTACATTTGGGGGATGTCAGTTCCTTGGTGGAAGGGTTGTCTCATGGCAATACAAGAAACAATCATGTGTCTCTGCATCAACTACTGAAGCTGAATACATTACTGCTGCAAGCTATGGATTCAGAATCAGATGCTGGACTATTGGTTAAACTTCAAGGAGAGTCCCATTCACATAGACAACAACAATGCTATTTCAATCATAGAGAATCCTGTGCAACACTCAAGGACCAAACACATCAATATCAGGTATCATTTAATAAAAGATAACCATAAAAAGGGATTAATTAAACTAGTCAAAGTTCACATAGATGAACAATATGGTGATTTGTTTACAAAGGCTTTTGATGAACAGAGATTTAAATATCTAATATCAGCTATTGGGATGATCAACTTTGAGTAAGTTTTTCTTAAAACTAATTCTTATTATTTCTTAAAATATTTGTGTTCTAAGTTGTCTAGTTCATCACTTTCATAAACTCATGTTTTCTCTGGATAAATTATCTTTTTGAAAACTTTCCTTAGATTTTTGACAATTTTTGATCCTTCGGAAGTTATGCTTTTAATTTCGGAAGCAAATCATGCCTTCAAAATAAATAACTGTCTAAGAAATTTACCTTCGGAAGAGGTTTTTTAATCTATCTTCCGAAGCTTAAATACATGTCTCAGACACTTATTTATTTTTAAGGACTATTTACTTCCGAAGCAAAATTAACTCTCGAAAGCTTTGTGTTTTATATACAAAGCAATCAAGTTTTAAATTTCTCTTCCGAAGAAAAATTTTCAAAACTCTCAGGAAATTCTTCCGAAGTCATTCTAGCTTCGGAAGCTTTTTAATTAAAACTTCCAAAAATAATTTACCTTCGGAGAAAGCTACTTTTTGAGCAAAAATAAACTACTTTTTCAGAGGTGGGACCGAAATCCGGATTTCAAAGTTTATCCTCTTTTATTAAACTTTATCTGAAATCCCTCTCACATATAAACCCAACGGTTTCCCCCTCTTTCTATCATCTGTTCTTTCTCCATACCTAAAACCCAAATTTCTCTCTGAAATTTCTTTCTTGCTTCTTTCTTCATCTTTAAGCTACCTCACAATGGCCAATCTCGCTCACATAAATGATCCCAACTTTACCATGCAACTACACAGGCAACATAATCAGGTTGCTCTGTTAAGCTCTGAGAAAGATCCTCATTTCTCAGAGTTTTGTGATTCTTAGCTTTGTCCAACTACTTCACCTCCCTAACCATTGATCCTCCTCTCTATGAGAATCAACTTCTTGATTTCAAAAAGACCTGCCAAGAGGTCATAATGGACGGGGAGAAGGCACTGTCTGCCACAGTGCAAGGGAGAACAATCTTCATCACTCCAGCCATCATCAACAGGCATCTTCAGCTGGATGATGAAGAAGGTGAGGTGTTCTTCCTAAAGGAAGCTGTTAATCATTCCTTGAGCAGATGGGACATGAGAGAGATTTCTCTGTAAAGACCTTTAGGAAAGGAAAGGTCTCATCCCAGTGGAGATTCCTGCTCCATGTGGTCATCCACAGCTTGTCCAACAAGCATGGTGGATGGGACCAGATTCCTGAGTATCTCTCCTTCATCATCCATGGAATGGTTCAAGGGGTCAAGTTCAGGTATTCTCAGTTTGTTTATACCAACTTGCTTGCTAACTTAGACTCCTTAGAATATTATATGTTTCCTAGATATGTCCAGTACATTCTTAACTGTGAACTGGGCTCACAGTTAAAAGAAACATGTAACATTCTTAAACTGGGACAGATGAAGCCGACATCTTTAAAATACTGAGAAAGCCTACTGTTGGCTTCTCTAGGGTAGAAACAGCCTCCCAAAAATGTTAGAGCTCATTGCTCAAGGTGACAACCTAGCAGCACAAGCTAGTTTTGAACCCACACTGCTACATCCCAACCACCACACAGCCTCACATTACCCTCACTTACCAAAGAAAATCCAAACAAACCCCTGCTCAGACTATTCAGTCTGTGGAGGTCCCCATACACTCACCCTTACAGGCAGAAGTGGACACTGGAGCTCCCACTTCTCATGAGGAGCAGACCACTCCCATCTCTTCAAGGATCAGTGCTGAGGTTCCTCATACTCAGCCTAGTGAGCTCATTAGCCTAACTGCCTTAAGCCATCACTCTGAGTCTCAACACTCAAGTGATCAACCTTTAAGGGACAGTTACCATCCCCAGCCTATTGATCTTAACAAACCAATTCTTAACCTTGATTTCTATACTGATGAAGATCAAGGTTTCAGTGAGTACCATGATTCTCTCTTCTTTTCCCCTACTCAAAGAGAGATGAGTGCTTCTGAGGCTTCTATTTCTAGCCCCCGTCAGTCACTTACTACTGAGGTGGACACTTCTGAACCTGTTCAGGATGTCCATATGGAAGAGGATCTCACTTCTGAAAGTGATTACATCATTAAGACCTCAACCATGTCAATTCAGCCCACTGTTATCTCAACTGAGACTGCCAGTGAGCAGAGGAAATCCAGCAGCCAAGAACCTGAAGCTGGTGGTGAGAGAGAGGACTTTGGTCCAATCATCTCATCCCCCAATGATTCTTCTGATGAAGATGAGGGGAATCCAAGACTAAAGGTGCACAAACTGTCTAAAACATGCACCTATTAGTCTCAAAGGTCAGTCACTTGAATCTCAGGTGACTACCTTACATAACAGGATCAATGATCAACAACTTGAGATTTCATATCTTAAGGTAAAACTAGCTGGGAGACCCTAAGAAGAGCTCAACCAGGAACACAAGAACCTATGGATGTGATTGATGCTTAAGGGCATGGCCTTTCAGGCTCATGGGGAACACTTAGGCGCATGGGGAACTTCTAGGCGTATGGGCAATATTGGGGCGCATGACCAACACTTAATCAATTCTGGGGAAATTCTAGGTGCATGGGCACTATGCAGGCACATGAGTGCCTAGGCGCATGGGTGGTCTAGGCGCATGGGTGGTCTAGGCGTCTAGACACTTAGCCAAATTCAGCCTTTTCTAGGCGCATGACTACTATTTGTGCACATGGGGACACTTGGGCAGTTTATACCGTTGGGCGCATGGTCCACTATTTAGGCACATAGGCAGTCTAAGTTACACTAAACAACTAAATTCAATCCCTAATCATTATTTAACATGTTCTAAGCTTAAATCTTAAATTCTAAGCCATAGAAACACATTCATAACATAATCATAACCATAAACACACCCAAATCAAACCCCACCCATAAACACATACACATATACATACGGGTAAAAACCCAATTTATAAAAATGTTCATACATGCAATTTCAGCCCTAAATCGGTTTAAAACAAGTAAAAAAGGGGTTCTAGAACTCACCTTAGTAGCTCTTGGGTATGACTTCCTTCAAAACCCGAATGCAAATTGAGTTCTACCACCTAGAAACCCACCAAACACACACAACCGAACACACAAACACAAATAAGCACACAACCGAGGCATAGGCCAGTTAAGAACATCACAAAACCATAAATTCTTACCTTGAATTCAGTATCTTCTTCTTGTTCTTCAAATATCCAAAAGTTTTAGCTTTATCTCTCTCTCTCTCTAAAAAAATCCAAATGAGTGATGTGAGTAGGCAACATGGGCGGCCATGTTGCATTATTCACCAACTTTTTCGAACATTTTATCCTTTTTACACTTTTTACCCTCAACTTGAGTTTTATAGCTTTTCTTTCTTTTCTTTCACTTTTATTATTTCTTTCATAACTTAAAAAAAATAATCGGGTGTTACAAATAAGCAAATAGATATAACAAAATAAAATAACCAAGTAATAAAGAGTACCCGCCTATAGTGCGAGTTTAAACACCAGTTGACAATTGATTCCCGATTCTTGTCGAAAACTCACTGGTGAACTTAATTGCCAATGGTCAAAGGTTTAGATGACTTTCAGTGAATTGGATACCATTATCGTTATCTTTCAAAGCTAAAACCATCTTGAATTTGCATCAAACGACTAATCTATATCAATGAAATTAATAAACAATAATGTTCTAGTTTTGTAAAATCATATAGTATGAATGTGACAATAACAAATGCAAAAAACAAATAAACAAAATACCTGTAATATAACTAACAAGGCACTTGTCCTTGATGATTATTGGAGTTGAAGTTATGAGAACACATGATCGATACCATCTAAACATAAACCCTAATCTTAGAGAAGTGGATCTTCCTTAAATCTAAGTATCTCATATCCGCTAACCCATTAACCAAAACCCTAAACATCTGAAAATATGACATTCAAATCAATATAACCCTATTCAACAACAATACACATTGAGTACAACCCATAATCTATCCAATCCATGGTTAAAGAGTGAAAAAGTAGAAACCCTAACTCAATTCAATCCTACCCAAATCCATACGCATGTGTCCAATACCATATTCGAACAAACAATAACATGATCGGTGAAGATTCTGGCATTAAATTTCAACCTTAGATCCATAACCAAGAACAAAACAACCTTAAAATCAAGGATTCACACTCGATCAACACAAACTACAAAACCATCTTACATAGTGTATAATGTAGATCAACATCAAACAACTTCGCTTAGGTAGGTGAATCACGAAACCCTAAGGTTCAAAAACCCTAACTGACTGTTGATTACAACAACACAAGGAGGGTGGCAAACACACAATCGATATTGAACGATTTGGGCTGCTGATTTCATCGAAATATAAACTATGCAATCTTTTTTAACATCAATCGACTTGGATTAGGGTAGGTGAATCGTGAAACCCTAAGGTCCAAAAACCCCAATCGATTGTCGATTAAAATGACACATGGGAGGGTGGCAAACACACACTCAAGATTGAACGATGCGGGATGGTGATTCATAATGTAGCTAAATTTGTAAGGTTAAAAGATATAGATAGAAGAATCAATCGGTAGGTAACTATGGGTGGTGGCATCTGGTGTTCTTTCATCTAAGACCAATAACACTACACACGGTTCTTATGTATATTGGGTCGCTTAAGTGCCTAAAATTTCGAACCCACATTACAAACCCAGAAACCGGTTTGGCCCATTTCCCATTTATAAATGTGGGTATCCCACACACCCAACCCAAACCTGTAATAACACATTAATGAATTCAACCCATTCAACCTATTTTTTGAAGTCCAATTATATTATTATTAATAAATCATTGTAAACTATTAGTTTTATGATTTCAGTAAGTGTGCTTCAAATATATTATCTAAAAATATATAGGAAAAAGTTTTAAATAAAATATATGATCTTATTAGCATAATTATTTTTTTGTAAACTATGTTCATAATATCTTTATAGTTTTTTCTTAAATTCTATGTACTTTTTATTTAGATAAAAGTGATAATGCCTCCTCGTTTGTTTATGGTACTTATGCTAGAGATAATTGCACGACTCCCACTAAAACCTTTAGTTAAATGCAAGTGTGTCTGCAAGCAGTGGCGGAACTTCAATATTCCCATAGGGGGGCGAGTGCAAAATATGATTTTGTTTAAGGGGGGCGAACTCGAGTTTTATATGAAAACTTACACTACCGGGCCAAAAATTTATGCTACCAGATTAAACTTTTACACTACCGACGAAAAAAAAGAGGGGTCGGCGGCCCCCTTTGGCCCCTTCAATCCTCCACCGATGTTTGCAAGTAATGGTTAATGTACATGTTGACTCCATATTTTCTAAGAGCCAATTCCCAACACATGCGAGCCTCCCCGATCAAAAAATTATCACCACAAGTTGAATGCCATCATGCATTACTCGGTCCTTAAATTATACTGATAGTAAATACTTAGCTGGTACGAACTTAACTCCGCCATTTGTCTTTAACCAAAAAATATAATATTCTTATCAAACTTGGATGGCATGCTCTGTGTTAGCCTTAGAAACACGTGCCATTTACTTTTGTGGAATCCTTTAATCAGTGTCACCAAAATGTTATCCAACTCTTCTATACAAGGATTCTTCAATGCAAAAAAAGATGATATTGGTTTCTTTGTTGACGCCACTTTTGATTACAACATCATCCATATAAAACGTAGGTGGCTTACCCTTGCAGTTTACTTGTACTCATTGCATAAGAGCTCTTGGAAATCTATACCATTCCTTGAAAAAATATCATACCATGGTGATACCTAACGGTGGTGTTCGGGAACATTCTGTGTAGATGCTATATACTTCTAGGTCAAGGAATATTGGCTTGCAAGTAACAGGCGAGTGATTCACTTTGACGTTAATACACATCAATTTTCAGAATTACTATATCAAAATAACCGTTCATTTGTCAGTATAAGATCAGAACTTCATATGTATTATTCTAGCGGTTACTACAAAAGGCCCTTGAAATTACGGAAGCTAAACAATGGTACATGGATAAAGTTGTTTACATAGAACATGATGGATTGATGATTGGGACAAATTATGATGTTAGTAGTTTGAGTTGGCTGCCCATGCGCCTTAATTAGGCCCATGCCCCTAACGTTCGAATTTGCGTAAGTGTCCCATGTGCCCAAAACCCCATGCGCCTATAATAGGCTGAATTTGATTAGTGTTCATGCACCTAGATTGTCCATGCGCCTGCATAGTGCCCATGTGCCTAGAACTTTTCCCATTCGCCTAAGTGTTCCCATGCGCCCAGAAGGCCATGCGCCTGCATAATGCCTATGCACCTAAGACTTGGAATATTTTTCTGAATTTTAGGGAAAATGTTAAGTGTAGGCTTTGACTTGGGATGTCCCGGGGGTGATGTAAGTTGACTTTATGATGGATGGTTATGTTATGTGGCATGTATGTGATGTGATGTTGATGCTATGCATAGTTATGTTGTGTTATGTATGTTTAGTTTTCATGGCTTTACGATGTATGACTATGAAAGTAAATGGAAAGTATTATGTAATGTAAAGTGGAATATAATGAAAAGAGGAACATAAAGTAGAAAGAATGCATGCATTAATGAAAGGATAAGTTTTGCCCTGGTACTAGTGCCAGGCTTTGTGCGTAATGAATAGGGGTTTATTTATAGACTTCGGCCCAGTATTCACTTTGTGCCTACGTTTGGCGTAAACTTATGTATAAGATCCTTGTCGCTTGCTCTAGTACTGGTGCTAGGCTTTGTGCGCAATGAATGGGGGTCTATTTATAGACTATGACCCAGTACCCGCTTTGTGCCTATGTTTGGGGTATAGCTGATGACATTGATCCGAAAAGAATGAAAGAAAGAGGGATAATGAATGGTAATGGAAGACAATAATGATATTATCTATGTGTACATATATTGTATGATTGCGTATGAAAGTAAAGAACGGTTTTAAATGAAAGAAAAATATTTTATAAAACTAAAAGTTAACTTTGTTATGTTCTTATAAGGACTATTTACACAATATGAATCTTATGGATTATTCATGCTTATTTCTTTGTTGTATTTAATTGTTTTTAATATATAAAAGTAACAATCCAATTATTAAGTTGAATAATGATAACAATTATAATAAAAATAATAATTATAATAATAATAACACTACTAATTATTATTACAGTAATAGTAATAATATCACTACTAATAGTAATAATATCAGTAATAAATTATAATAATAATAACTAATGATAATAGTAATAATATAATATTATTATTAATAATAATAAATAGCGATAATAATAACAATGTTAACAAATGGTAACAATAATGATAATGTTAATAATAATACTTATAACACTTTCTAAAGTTATTAAACCAAAAATGTTAAAACTTAAACTAATTAAGTAAGGGGGTTAGTGTATCATTTTATAAACTTTAAAGGAAAGTTTAAGCATAAAATAATAAACAATTAAAAATTGAGGGGGTTGTTGTGTACATTTGAATCAAAACCCCCAAACTCCTTTCTTTTCCCCGATTATCCGGTCACCGGTTGGCCACTCTCCGTTCGAGCTCCGGTGACCACCGAACACCCATTATTAAATGTTTTTAAGACTAGCTAAAGGCACCAATTGAACCGTAGTAACATCGAGAACCCATGACCAATTGGGCAATTACATTCGGCATTAAAGAGGATTGAATCAAAATCAACATCACAATCGGTTCATAACCGTTCATACATTGTGTTGATTAATCAAATTAAATGATTAGAAACATTCGAATAATCAATTACAAACTTAATACATCATTTAATTTGAGTTAAACCATCGGTTAAACAAGCTTTAGTAACTGAAATAGTCGAACAGAACCTGAAGCTCGTTCGACACCTTAACGTACAAATCGAACCTATATACAGAGGGAAAATGTTCCCTTTGACCCCTTTCAACTCTCTGTAAACCACAATTCGTGATACACACACTCAATCAGTCGAATTCTAAGCTCTATTCATCGCAAGTTAACCGAAGCAAAAACCGAGTCTAAAATCCACAATTCGATCTTAATCAAGTAAGTATGTACATCATTCTACTCGATTACACCCAGGATCAAAAGCCCTAAGGTTAATCGGGTTGAATCATTCGATTTGATCTTCAATTTTGGTATTGAACAAACTAGGGTTCATACGATTTGGGGCTTTTCAGCATTTAGTGTTTTTAATTTTTTAAAACCAACTTCTAACACGGCCATGGACCTTGGTTCACTTGTTAGACGTCCACCCTCTCGAACAGGAGGTCCCCGGTTCGAATCCAGGGAACCTCATATTTGTTTTTGGGGCTTTTTAGCCTTCAAAATTAATACAAATTTTTTTAAAAATTATAAAAAAAATCATTTTATAAAAATTTGTTTATGTAAAGATGCTTAATTATTTTCTAGTAAATTATTTCCTAAAAATACTTTCAGATTTTTATCAAATATTCTGACTAATGTTATAATTAGCTTATTTTTTATAAAAATCAGACTTTAAATAATAGTTTAATCCAAAAAATTATTATTTCAAACGTTTCATTTAAATTATTGTTTAAATCGTGCTTATTTCATTTAGTTATAAAACTTTATTTAAACTTTATATATAAATCTTACAAATTATTATAAATATTTTTTTCATATCTTTATATAAAATATAATATTTTTCTTTTCATTGATTCCAAGAAATATAATTGGTTCCATTTGTTAAACATAATTATTTGACAAAGCCCCAAATACCAAATTGAAACCCTAATCCTCGTTAATTCGTTAAACTTATTATTTGATTTTAAATCTTGTAAATATATATAAGTTTAGGTATCTTGTGAAGGATTTTGTTGGAATGTCGATTATTATTCTTATTAATCATCATTACTTATTCGTCATGTGAGTTTTCTTGTCCCATTTTATTATTATTTCACACCTTTTTGAGGTGAAACATGTTAATCTTATCAAACTTACACTTGTAAATGTTTTATACTTATAACGCACTTGCAATTCATACTTATATTTTATCATGGTTATTTGTGTTATTGTAAGTATTATATGAGATACATTATATGTTGACAATCATTAACTATTGCTAGCCTGGCGACTTTATAGAACTATGAGCCTGACAAGCCTATTTGGTACTAAAACCAATGTATTGTTGGCTCCTAATGACGTATGACATGTTTATCATGGGACCAAGTACACTTAGCTAATCGTTATAAACTTGTAATCTTAACCTTAGTTAAGGTTTGATTGTAGCTATATGTGTTCTATAAACTTGCATAACTCATAACCTTTTACATGAATTATTACTTGTAAACCTTTTGATATATTTATACACATTAAACCTTGGAAACCTACCAACTTTCATAGTTGACCTTTATTTTTTAGCATGCTTCAAGAAATGCCCATGTTTGAAGTCATCTTATGAAGTTTGCACAAATCTAGGATTTGGACATAGAATAAAGAATAAAATATCTTGGATTATTTTGTCTTATGTTTTGACTATTTCATGTTTGAGAGTTATGTTTGTAATTTACATTTGAAACTTATGAGAATATTATTTTATTTAAATGATACATTATATGGTTGTGAACAATATTAACCCTCACACCTCGACGATTTCGCCATCAAGGTTGGGGTGTGACATTTAGATACTAATGTAGTCGGGATAAGAAAAGCTTGGGGTATGAAGAGTAAAGTTAGTGGCTAATCACAACTAGCCACTGTAGTTAGGGACTTACTATACTTGACATAAACTGAGTTATTACCTTGAATGACCGTGTTGGTGTTTGAATCTTATAGCGTGTTTAGAGGATGGCCAGTGGTAGATTGCAGGATCGGGTTTGTCACTTAAACACTTGGATTTCTCTCAAACTCACTTATAGAAACATTCAATTCAGATGAAGTAAAGTCTTTTACAAGAGTTGATAATAATAGAATAAGTAGTAAAGGAACACAGAAATAAATTTTCAAGGCACTTGTATATATTACTTCTCAACTCAAGATATTACAAGACTCTTACAAGCATGATATATGAGTTACAATGAGAGACTATATATACTAGATCCTACAGCCGAATATACTTTGATACCAGTTGGAAACTTAAGACTAAAGCATATACTACAATGCTAAAGTTAAGGTATCTTAGATAAAGTATTATCTAAGATATGGTAGTCATGACATGTCCATGACTTACCTTTTGTCACCAACTAAAGATGGCAATTGTACTAACATAAAAGGTAAACAGTGGATTAAAGTATGGTCAACTGCATGGCTTTTGAGAAAACGACATGCAGTATCTCATAGATTTGCAGTGGAGTGTCAGGAAGGCCATACTTATGTCCACTGGATAATAGCAGTGTTTTCCGAAGGTAAGTTGGCTTCGGAAGAACAAGTTCTTCCGAACCCACTTATACTTGGAAGAGGCTTCTATACTTCCGAGGCTTGAGGACTTCTGTACTTCGGAAGTTGACTTCAGATCTTTCTTTCAAAGTCTTGAACTTCAGAAGTAGGTTCTTTATCTTCGGAAGTTGGAACTTTTCCTTCGCAAGTAAGCTTTACACTTTGTCTTCGGAAGATCACCTTTTTCCTTCAGAAGTTCCACACTTGGCTTCGGAAGTCCTTTATTTGTTGTACCAAAATCTTCTAAGTGACTTGGTTTTGGTTGCACTGGCCTTTCTAGATCTAACAAACTCCCCCTAGGCTGATGCTACCAAAATCTCACTTATTCCTGCTTCTTAAAGCTTTCAACACTAGGGATAAAAGATATTTGTCAGTCTCTTTGTTCTTCCGGAAGTGGTGCTTAGAAGCTTGTACAAGTCATTAGTGGATAGGAGATCCAGTCTATCACTCTTAATGACATGTATCCTTTGTTGTGCCCCCTGAAAAGAGTTAGTTGACGGGAGTTATAGTCATATTCCCATCTAACTATGGATTCTAGTTCAGGGCCTTCAACCATTTGTAAAAAGGCTTGCCTTGGGTTGTTGATCCCTTCTTTCCTCCTCCTCTCTCAGTTTCAACTCTGCTTCAACCTTGCTTCTAGCAGTTAGCCCGGCCATATGAAGGCTGCCTAGATGACTTCTGATATGGGCAGCTATCTCAGAGTTTGAAGGGTTGGAGAATGTCTTCTCTGCTAACTCAGCAATATCAAATCTGCTTAAGTGTAGCAGAGATGAGGCACTCAGCCTGTTGAGCTCTCCATTCTCTCTTTCAACAACAAAGTTGTGAGAAGAGTCTTCGAACCTCCACTGGATGATCTTCTTTCTAGGTGCAAGAGGTTGTCTTGGCACCCTGTCGATTTTCTTCGTATCCAATAGAGTCACCAGCCTTCTCCTTAACTTCTTTTCTTCCTCATTCAAAGTGTCTAAATTGAGGCCAAGGAGATTTACGGCTTGGTCCAATGTTCCTCTGGGCAGATCAAGAAATTGATCTCTAGTGAGGGAACTTGAGGATCCGTCAACATAGGTCAATTGGACAGAATCCTCCTCATAAGAGATATCGCTCAGAGTTGTACATTTTATGAGCTTTGTCTTGACTGCTTTGAATTCTTCTAAGGAGAGATGTTTAGAAGGCTGAGGGGATGGTTTAATGGGTTGATGGGTAGGTTGATGTGTTTGGGTTCTGGCTAGAGTTTTGGGTTGGAGGATGAGAAGTTTAGGTGGTTGAGGTGAAGGAGTTGGTAGAAGTGATGGTGTAGGTTCAGGTGTATGGTTCAGTGGTTGGTTCGGTTTTGATGGGGAGTGAGAAGGGTATGGTTTTAGGTTGTGGTTGGGTTGGAGTTTGGGTTGAGTGGTTGCTTTGAAGGTTATCCCCTGTCCCCTTCTGTACATCTCCTTCCTTTTCCCTATGCAAATATCAGCTTTAATGTCACTGACATGTCGCTGGAGAGTCTTTTCTGACATAGGACCCACCTGCCTGCCAGAGAATCCATGAGCTTTGAGATAGCTTTTCATCCAGGCTTTCTCACCTATTTTCTTGGCAGCGATCAGTCCTGCTTCCTCTTCCTTCTTCTTCTTCTTCTTCAAAAGCTTTTCCCTTTCAGCTCTCTTTCTCTCTTTCTCCATTTGATCTTGCTCTTTGTTGAAGAGCCATAAGATCGTATCATTGTTATGTGGAGATAATTCTTCTTGATAGAAACCTCTGGAGGTTAGGAAAGTTATCCTGTCTCTCCTGAGCTGTAGATCAGCTTCTTTTTCTTTTCTCTCTTTTTCTTCTTCCAAGGCCAACCTTGCAGCTTCTTCTTTTTGCTGTCTTAGGAGCAAGGTTGCCTTTTCCAGATCTATTAACTCCTCTAATGGTAGCAGGAGTGCATCCTCAATTGCAGCTTCTAGAATAACAAGTCTATCGATAATCTCTACCCTTTTTTGGTTGTTGACTGCCTCCTGGTTAGCTGCAGCTGCTTTGGTACTTGCAGCTAACAGTTTTCCAGTTGTCAGCCCACCTTTTCTTTTGAGTTTCTTCAACCTTTCTTCCTCCTGAAGCTCTTCCAAAGTCATCTTCCTCTTTCCTTTGATGTCTTTGGAAGTACTAGACTTTGGGGGTTCTTGGATAGAAGATTCAGGTTGAGTAGTAGAGATGGGAGCTGGAGTTAATGCAGATGTTGAAGCTAAAGGTTGAGTGAGAAAATCCTCTCTATTAACCTCAGATGCGAGTTCTAGAATTGCATCTGTGACTATTAGATCATCGGATAATGAGAATAGTCCTTCCGCAGCAGCAATCTCAGCTTCGGAAGTTTGAACTTGTTCTTCCGAGGCTTTGAATTGTGCTTCGGAAGTCTGAGAAAATGCACTATCTGTCCCAATAGTTTCAGTTGCTGGGCCATCAGTCCTTGTTCCCATTCAAGTTAATCTTAGGTTCCACTTGGACCTTAGGTTGACCAACTTCCTCAATAGTGGTAGAAGGTGCATTAACCTCTAAAGCTCTTGAGCTCCGAAGTAGATCACAGACATATAAGGGCTTGGCTATTCTATGAGAGATTCCAATAGGAACTTGTTAAAGAACCTATTGAGATCTTGGAGCATTCTTTGATCCACTTGAATAACAACTGGAGGAGGCTCAGGGAAAATTGAAGCTTGTTGCACAGGATATTTTGATCTCAAGGAAGTGAGAGCTTGACTTTGGGTTTCCTCTTGTCTTTGCCTTTGTCTCTGAACACTCTCCCCCTTTTTGGTAGCATCATCCTAAGAGCTTGATGATCTAGAGGAAGAGGTCAAAGAGACCTGAATTGGTACATGCCTAACAGACATCTCAATCTGTTTCTCATCTAGTTTGGCCTTGAGAGTTTCAATCTCAAGTTGCTGAGTGGCAGGCCTATCCTCTAAAGTCTTAACCTTGGATTCAAGATTTGAGAGTTTAGAAAGTAGGTCTTGGATGGTAAGTTGCATTCTTCCCTCATCTTCTTGTGAAGAATCACTGGGAGATAAGGTAACATACCTTGTATATTCATCCTTACCACCAGATATGGTTTCTGGGCACCCTGGTTTCCCTTGCTCAAAGATGTCTCCTTCAGAGTCATCAAAGGGCATGGTTGCCATAGATTCAATCTCAGTGATGTTACCACTGTCCTGAGGATCCATTGAGAATCCTTTAGTAGTGGCAGCTGAATCTATATGAGTCCCCTCCACATCAGTGGGACTCACCTCAGTAAGGCTTTGCTGATGTGGGCTAGAGATAAGAGGTCTCTCTAGGCTCTGTTGATCCATGAGAGGGTGTTGTGGATCAACTTCATTGCCCTTAAGAGACATAATCTCTTCATCAGTTCTAATTAAAAGGTCAGTAAAGGATATGGAAGTGAAACCTAATGACCCGGGACATTGATCAATATCTAAAGGTATTGAGCCTGTGATAGGGTTGTCCCTTTTTGGCTGCTCAGGGGAGTATAGAGACTCACCCTGAGGGCTTTCAGCTTGAGTTGTGGGCTCATGGGTCTGAGACTAAGGAGACTCAAGACCCATATTGAGGTTAATTATGAAGGATGGTTGGACCTCAGGCTGAGTGGGAGCCCTTTGTTCCACTTTAGCCTTTTTGGGTAGAACATGAGGAGCTTGTTCAATCAGAGAAGATTGAACAAGGGTTCATTTGGGACGTCTCTGATAAGTAAAGGTAATGGTTGGAGAAGGTAGATTTGGCAAAGTGGGGGTAGTTGCTGGTGTGGGTTCATCACCTGTGGGGTTAACAAGGATGTCACTAGGAGCCGTTGGCTCAGTCATACCTGGAAGAAGTGTAGTATCCCTCTTCCTATGAAGTTGGTGGACACTCTCTTCAAAGTCTTGAAGATGGTCGGCCTCATTTGAGGAGCAGACAGAGCAGTTGTACAGACAAGCTTGCTCTGGTCCAGCTCGCAGTTGATTATGTGCTGGAGAAACCTGGGATACATGAAGAATGTGTCCTTCTGAAGATTTCCCATGAGGTTAGTCAGCACAAATTTTGAATAGTTGAAGCGGAGGTGTTTTACCAACCCATGAACAAGGCACCCAAGTTCATATGGGATTTGATCCCATCCCCCAGATTTATTTGACAAGCAGTGAAGGACCACATGTAGCAGGAACTTCCATTTGTATGAGAAGTTAAATTTGTAGATAGTTGATCTACTAACGTCTCCACCATATCCCATTTGGAGATAAGAATTTTCCAAATCTGCTTTGGACAAATCCATTGGAGCGCCCTCATTATGAATTTCTTCTAACAGGGATTAAATTGTATTGACACAAGACTTACATATTAAAAAGGTTTTCAAAAGAGATCAGATTAATCAATGTTTATCATCCCAATAGCTGTTATGAGATACTTAAACCATTGATCATCAAAGGCTTTGGTAAACAGCTCAGCATATTGTTCATTTGAATCAACTTTGATTAACTTGATTAGATTTTTCTCATGACCTGATGTCAATGTGCTTAGTCTTGGAGTGCTTCACCGGATTTTCAGTAATGGAGATAACACTATTGTTGTCAATATGGATAGGAGTACTCATAAAGTTGAATCCATAGTCAAACATCTGATTTTGAATCCATAGCAGTTGAGCACAGCAGCTAGCAGCAGCAATGTATTCAGCTTTAGTAGTTGATGTAGAGACACAGGATTGTTTCTTGCATTGCCATGAGACGATCCTTTCACCAAGAAATTAACATCCTCCTGATGTTGATTTCTTGTCAATATTGCAGCCTCCATAGTCACTGTCAGAGTATCCATAAAGATTGAAATCCTTGTTTTTGGGATACCAGAGACCTAGTTTAGGTGCTCCTTTGAGGTATCTGAGGATTCTCTTAACAGCAGCCAGGTGAGACACCTTAGGAGCAGCCTAATATCTTGCACAAATGCAAGTAGCAAACATGATATCAGGTCTACTTGCTGTTAGATACATCAGAGAACAATAATTGCCCTATACTGATGTTGATCAGTATCCTCCCCCTCAAGGTCAGGACAAAGATTATGGTTTCTGGGTATGGGTGTCTTGGCAGGCTTACAATCCTTCATCTCAAATCTTTCTAAGATGTCAGAGACATATTTAGATTAATTAATGAAGAACCCTTCCTTTAGTTGCTTTACCTGAATTCCAAGGAAAAGTCCATTTTTCCCATGGAGCTCATCTCAAACTTCTTCTTCATAATGCTCTCAAAGTCCTTGCACATTTGGTCATTTGAGAAACCAAATATGATGTCATCAACATAGACTTGTACGAGCAAAATGTCCTTTTCAGACTTTCTGATGAAGAGCGTCTTGTCAATGGTACCTCTAGTATAGCCATTCTTTAGAAGAAAATGAGACAGAGTCTCATACCATAGCCTAGGTGCTTGGTGCAGCCCATATAGAGCTTTATCCAATTTGCACACATAGTTGGGGTGTTGTGGGTCTTCAAATCCTAGAGGTTGGCATACATACACTTCCCTGTCTATATCCCCATATAGAAAAGCACACTTGACATCAAGTTGGTATACTGTGAAGTCCTTGGATGTAGCATAAGCAAGGAAGATCCTTACTGCCTCAAGTCTTGCAACTGGTGCGAAGACATTAGTATAATAGATTCCTTCTTCTTGAGTATATCCTTGAACCAGAAGTCTTGCCTTATTCTTGATGATAAAGCCTCTATCATCTCTCTTGTTTCTAAAAACCCATTTGGTGCCTATAGGTACTTGACCAGATGGTAGCGGACATAGGTTCCATACCTTCTGTCTCTTGAATTGAAGCAGCTCCTCTTGCATTGATTCAATCCAGCTACTATCTTTCAAGGCATCTTCTACCTTCTTGGGTTCCATCTGAGATAGAAAGCATGAGTACAAGTAGACATTCCCTTGATGAGTCTGTCCTCTTGTTCTCACACCCTCAGAGACATTCCCTATGATGTTCTTGGTTGGATGAGTGTTGTGAATCCTAAGACGAGGAATCACTTCTAGTTGCAGAGATTGATCCAGTTAGACATATTCTGCTCAGGTCCTAGAACACTCTGTCCGGCTGCTGTTTCAAAGTCATTCAATGAGGACTGATTGAATGAATGAGAAACATCATTAATAGTTAACTGTGAAGTAGTATTAACAGTTGCTTGTTCCTTCAAAATACTACCTCTTTCTGCCTGGTGTTGTGGTGGATCACCTGATGAGTTTTGAGGCTCAGTAGGTGACTCACTTGTTGAAGCTTCACTATTCCTTGATATAGTTAAACTATCGAATCTGTGAATAGTGGAAGCTTGATGTATTACAGCACTTGAAGAACTTGGACTAGGTCTGGGAAGCTCAAACAATTGATCATTAGCAGTAGCATCAGCATCATTTTGAGTTGCAGGATCGGGTTTGTCACTTAAACACTTGGATTTCTCTCAAACTCACTTATAGAAACACTCAATTCAGATGAAGTAAAGTCTTTTACAAGAGTTGATAATAATATAATAAGTAGTAAAGGAACACACAAAAATAAATTTTCAGGCACTTGTATATATTACTTCTCAACTCAGGATATTACAAGACTCTTACAAGCATGATATATGAGTTACAATGAGAGACTATATATACTAGATCCTACAGTCAGATATATATTGATACCAGCTGGAAACCTAAGACTAAAGCATATACTACAATGCTAAAGTTAAGGTATCTTAGATAAAGTATTATCTAAGATATGGTAGTCATGACATGTCCATGACTTACCTTTTATCACCAACTAAAGATGGCAACTGTACTAACATAAAAGGTAAACAGTGGATTAAAGTATGGTCAACTGCATGGCTTTTGAGAAAACGCCATGCAGTATCTCAAAGATTTGCAGCGGAGTGTCAGGAAGGCCATACTTATGTCCACTGGATAATAGCAGTGTTTTCCGAAGGTAAGTTGGCTTCGGAAGAACAAGTTCTTCCGAACCCACTTATACTTTGGAAAAAGGCTTCTATACTTCCGAGGCTTGAGGACTTCTTTACTTCAGAAGTTGACTTCAGATGTTTCTTTCAAAGTCTTGAACTTTGAAAGTAGATTCTTTATGTTTGGAAGTTGGAACTTTTCCTTCGGAAGTAAGCTTTACACTTTGTCTTCGGAAGATCTCCTTTTTCCTTTGGAAGTTCCACACTTGGCTTCGGAAGTCCTTTATTTGTTGTACCAAAATCTTCTAAGTGAATTGGTTTTGGTTGCAGCAGCCTTTCTAGATCCAACAAATAGATCGTCAAAGGCTTCGCGAGGTGGAGGTCATGGTGGACGTGGTGTTGGATCACGGGTCATGAGAGGAAGGCCTCGAGCTGAAGAGATGGCTCATGAAGAGCCCGAGACCCCTCATCTGGCAGGTGGTGACGAGAGTGCTAACTTGAGGGCCTCAGTGAAGGAGGCTATTATAAAGGAGGCTATTATAAAGGAGGTTCATCAGGTCATGCAGACGATCCTACCGTCTGTGGTGACTGAAGTGATAAATGTTGTAGAGAAGGAGAAAGAAAGAAGAGGAATAGGTCGGTGGGAGGGAGAGAACAATCGAAGACTGAGACGGTTGTATCTACTGATGAGGAAGAAGAAGAAGAGCCTGTGTCAGAGGCAGCACAAGGTTGTAACTATGGGGCATTTCCGAGATGCAAGCCCCCGACTTTTGATGGTAATGGCACTGCTACTACTGCTCACCGGTGGGTGAGAGAGATGAAAGTTGTTCTAGATATCAGTGAGTGCCAGGAGGATCAGAAGGTGAAGTTCGCTGCCCATTCCAAGCCGAGGGTAGTAGGGCGATTGGCAAGATGTGGTGGAGTGAGCTGAAGAAGTTGGTGATTGAGTTCTATCCTCAAAAGGAGTTGGACAAGGTGGAGAGGGAGTTCTTGCAGCTGGCAGTGTTGTAAAAATCTCTAGGCGCTAGTCGGGCGGTGAGGTGGAGAATAGGGATTAATCGGGATTAATCGATTTGGAGATTTATAGGTATTTTTTATAAATTATATATATAGTTAGGATTATTATACTTCAAACATAATTAACTAAACATAAAAATAACAATCAAGTGTTTTAAAATTTAAAGATCAAATATTTTAACACATAATATATATAATATACCACAAATTCACAATATATATATAATATATCACAAAATTCCCAATATATATATAATAATATATCACTATATCAGTAAATCACAAATCATAATTTCAAAAATCAATTCTTTACCAAGAAGGCAAGAAGAGAACGAAGTTGATGCGCAAGAAGAGAACCGGAGCTGCTGTTGCGGTCGTCGTGCAAGGGGGCGACGCTGCTGCTGCGATCGCCGGAGAAGGGGCTCGATTACACCGGAGTGAGGCCACGAGGGGGGTTCACTGGAGTGAGGGAAGACGTGATTTTAGGTTAAATGGGTTTCCCTCTTTTGAATCAGATCTAAATAAGCAAAAAAATTAAGGTTGGCCGACTTGGACCGTAACCATCGCCTAGGCCCGATTACACCGAATACCCTTGATTTTCTCCGATTACTGCCGCCGGGCTTCGCCTAGCACCTAATAGATCTGACTAGCCATATTCGACAAGGCTAGGGGCCGACTAGCCCGCCTAGTCGGCCGCCTAGCTCGCCTTTTACAACATTGGCAGTTGGAGGCGGGAACCATGACATACCAACAGCACGCCACCAAATTCAATAAGATGGCACGACTGGTGCTGGACCCAGTGGCGTACTTGTCATGGAAGATCAAGAGGTATATCCAAGGATTTCTAGCTGATATCCGTAAGCACATGATAGCCACCCAATGGAGCATGTTCAGGTCAGTGGTTGAGTTGGCGGGTAGACAATATGATGAAAGGGAGGTGGTAGTGGCTAAGGTGAGTAAGAAAGGTGGTGGTGACCGGAACTAGAACGGGAAGAGGTTTGGTCGGGGTGGTGCCTCAACTAACAACAAAGTTGTGAGGGTGGATGACCGACGTATGGTCACGCCTGGTATGGGGTTGAAGAGGTGTGGCAAATGTGGGAAGGAGCACACCGGAGAGTGTAGGTTGGGATCCAATGTTTGTTTTCGATATGGAAGGTCCAGACATATGGCAAAGGACTACAAGGTAAGGAGGTGTTATAGTTATGGCAAGTAGGGGCCATATGATGAGGGAATGCAAGAAGCCGAGGGCTGAGAGTTTCGGGGCGAAGAAGACAGTCAGGACCGAAGGACAGAGGGCAAGCGCCAGGGCATTCATGATGACTCAGCAGGAGGCCAGGACGGACCCTGATGTTGTGTGAGTTACGTTTCTAGTAACCCAAACTCTAGCTTCTATGATATTTGATTTTGGTGCTAGTAAGAGCATTATTTCTGCTACTTTTCTAGGCTAAGTTGCCTCTTAGTAGTAGGAGTATTGATGAGCCTTTCGATGTAGAAACTGTCATAGGTAAGTCTACCAAGATTGTTGATCTGATAGAAGATTGTGACATAGAATTAGAAGGTCATAAGTTTCCTGTTAGGCCGTTCATGATGACCATAGGCAGGTTTGTTGTAGTCCTAGGAATGGATTGGTTGGCAGACTACGAGGCGAATATCATATGTCATAAGAAGATAATTTGTCTGACAGCACTTGACAGGAGTTCGATGACAGTTTACGATGACCAAGTCACTACGATTCTGCAGGTGATTTCGATGGTGGTGGCAGGAAAATGCATGAGACGTGGATGTAGTGCCTACTTGGCCTACGTGAAGGATGTGGATACGTCAACATCATAACAGTCTGCGGTACTGGTCGTGTGTGAGTTTCCATACGTGTTTCCAGAAGATTTACCAGGTGTGCCACCGGACCGTGAGATCGAGTTCCAGATTGACATGATACTGGGTGCCCAACCTATTGCTAACGCACCATATCGGTTGGCTCTGACCGAGATGAAGGAATTGATGGAGTAGTTGCAAGAATTTCTTGATAAAGGGTTTATTAGACCGAGTATCTCTCCATGGGGTAGTATGAGGATTTGTATTGACTACCGTGAGTTGAATAAGTTGAGGTGAATAATCAGTACCCATTACCAAGGATTGATGATTTGTTTGATCAGCTCCAAGGTGCCAGTTGGTTCTCGAGGATAGACCTTCGATATTGTTACCATCAGTTGAAAGTGAAAGAACAAGATATTCTTAAAACAGCTTTTCGCACGTGTTATGGACACTACGAGTTTCTCACTATGTCTTTTGGTTTGACCAACGCGCCAACTGCTTTTATGGACTTGATGAATCGAGTGTGTCGGTTGATTGTTGATAAATCAATAATTGTATTTATCGATGATATCCTCATTTATTTGAAAAGCAAGGCGGAGCATGTCGGTCACGTTCGAGAAGTGTTGGAGACGTTGATAAATGAGAAGTTGTATGCCAAGTTCTCCTAGTGTGCGTTCTGGCAACGCAAGGTTAGTTTTTGGGTCAAGTAGTGAATCCTGAGGGGATTATGGTAGACCCGGAAAAGTTGGAGGCAGTGATGCAATGGAAGTCTCCAAAGACGCCATCTGAGATCCGTCGTTTCTTGGGTTTGACAGGTTATTACAGAAGATTCATCTAAGACTTCTCCAAGATAGCTTCTCCGTTGACCAAGTTGACCCGCAATGATGTGAAGTTTGTATGGGGTGAAGTTCAAGAGAATGCTTTTAAGGAGTTAAAGGCGAGTTTGACTCAAGCTCCAGTTTTATCATTACCCGAAGGAAGCAACGATTGGTGGTCTATTCAGATGTTTCTTACTCGGGGTTGGGATGTGTGTTGAGCAACAAGAAAAGGTTATAGTCTATGCATCCCTACAGTTGAAACTTCATGAGATTAATCATCCTACTCATGACTTTGAGCTAGCAACTGTGGTCTTTGTACTAAAGATTGGGGGCACTAGCTGTACGAGACTAAGTACATCATCTTCACTAACCACAAGAGCTTGAAGTGCTTTTTCGAGCAGAAAGATTTGAATATGAGGCAAAGGCGATGGTTGGAGCTCATAAAGGATTATGATTGCGAAATCCATTACCAGCCAAGCAAGGCCAATATGGTGGCGGACGCCCTTACCCAAAAAAAGAGACCTGAACCGATTCAGGTGACGGCTTATCAGTTATTGATGACCTCTGAAGTGATGAAGCAGGTAAGGGAGTTTCAAGACGAAGCATTAAAAGAGGATCATCTTAATTCAGAAGGATGGGAGGTATAGTCACGTAATTGGATGAAAACACACTCGGTGTTAGAACTCGATTCGGAAGGACGTGGATTCCTCGTTTGGAGACTTACATGGGAAGATCATGCATGAAGCTCATAAGACTCAATACTCCATTCATCCCTGTGCTACAATGATGTATCAAGATATGAAGAAAGATTATTGGTGGTCGGGTATGAAGCGCGATGTAGCGGAGTATGTGAGTTAGTGCCTTACTTGCTTGCAGGTGAAGGCCATACATCAAAAACCGTAGGGGAAGACCCAACCGTTGGATACTAGAGTGGAAGTGGGAACATATCACCATGGACTTAATCATGAAATTACCCCCATACCGCAAGAGGGTATGATGCTATATGGGTGATAGTTGATCGTCTGATGAAGAGTGCTCAGTTCCTACCGATCCGCGAGACATATTCATCCGAGAGACTCGTAGGCCTATTCATAAAGGAGATTGTGACTCGTCATGGTGTACTAGTGTCTATTGTGTCTGATCGTGACACTCGGTTTACATCTAAATTTTGGAATAATTTCCATGATGCTATGGGGACAAGGTTACATATTAACACGGCTTATCATCCACAGACGGATGGTCAGTCATAGAGGACTATTCAGACGCTTGAGGATATGCTTCGGGCATGCGTCATTGACTTTGGAGGAAGTTGATATGCCCACTAACCGTTAGCTGAGTTATCGTATAACAACAGCTATCATGCCAGCATTGGTATGCCTCCTTATGAGATGCTATATGGTAGGAGATGTAGAACACCTGTTTGTTGGGTAATATTAGTCAAAAGGAGTTGGGAAATATTGAGGTGATTGAGGCTATGACTGAGAAACTTGAGAAGATCAAAGCCTTTATGAAGGCAGCTAAAGATAGGCAGAAGTCGTATGCAGACAAGAGACGTAGACCGATTGAGTTCGAGGTGGGTGATAGAGTTATGTTAAAGGTCTCACCTTGGAAGGGTATCATTCGGTTTAGGAAGTAGGGCAAGTTAAGCCTGAGGTACATAGGGCCTTTCTAAATCATTGCTCAAGTAGGAGAGGGGCCTATAGATTGGATGTACCCGATGTTATGTGGCATGTATGTGATGTGATGTTGATGCTATGTATGGTTATGGTGTGTTATGTTCCTTGTTATGTATGTTTATTTTTCGTGGCTTTACGATGTATGAATATGAAAGTAAATGGAAAGTATTATGTAATGTAAAGCAGAAAAAAATGAAAAGAAGAACAAAAAGTATAAAAGAATGCATGCATTAATGAAAGGATGAATGAAAGGATAAGTTTTGCCCTGGTACTGGTGCCGGGCTTTGTGCAGAATGAATGGGGGTCTATTTATAGACTTCGGCCCAGTCTCCGCTTTGTGCCTACATTTGGGGTAAAATTATGTATTGGATCCTTGTTTCTTGCCCCGGTACTAGTGCCAGGATTTGTGCGCAATGAATAGGGGTCTATTTATGGACTTCAGCCCATTACCCGCTTTGTGCCTACGTTTGGGGAATAGTTGATGACATTGATCCGTAAAAAAAGAAAGAAAGAGGGATAATGAATGGTAATGGAAGATAATAATAATATTATTTATGTGTGCATATGTTGTATGATGGCGTATGAAAGTAAAGAATAGTTTTAAATGAAAGAAAAATATTTTATAAAAATAGAACTCACTCAGCAACGCTGACTTTTTTGTGTTTCTAGTTGGCAGGTAAATGTTGCTGAGTATGGCACGGGGTAACTACTTGGCATTTTTGGAAGACATCCATTTTGTTAAACGATAATGCTTTTCGCATTGTAATGCGAAAAAATGATGTTTTGTAATTATTATGAATGTTGTATTATTCTGCAAAAGCAATGAATGAAATGAATTTGAATTATTCTACTGCACTGTTTTTAAATGTAATGATATGTTTTATGTGTGATGATTGTCCAACTGTGAACGTCCCAGGAATGGGGCCTTACATACAATCTACCATTTTTATGGAAATATCGATGGTGCAATCTACATGGAGACAATACTCTCACCTGGATTTTAGTTTCTACAACCTTCTATCATTTATTTTCAATTTGTTAGACATTCGTTTTATTTTCTTTTATTTTCCTTTTCAAGTACATTAACTATTTTGGTAATAATGAAACAACTTTTATTTTAATTATTTGTGACGCTTTATTTTACAGATCATATAGATGTCTCTAATGTCATAATATGAAAAATAAAATACATAATTGTGGTATTTGATATAATAAGATGTGTTATTTTTAATGAAGGACAATTTGATGATGAATTTGCATGCCATTATTGACGATTCTTCATCAGTCACACAATACTGTATCTACTACAGAGTGTGTTTTGTTTGGGTTGACTTTGTTTTGAATATCGTTTCTGAGAACAAACTTTTGGTGGTTTTTCTTGACCAACACGTAAGATCTGGATCTAAAGCACTAGCTTAATTTTTGTGTAGAAGAAAAAATTAGTCGGATATATATCGGCACATTTCATGAAAGGTTACAAAGATGATGAACTGGTGGGCAACATGATTGTACTAAGGCGCTTCGACATAGATAAATTCAAATACCAAGAGTGGCCAAAACATGATAACTACCTCTTAGTTTGGAGTGATTTCTATATTGTATTTAACAAGCATACTAAAATTATACGAATATTAATACACATACCAAGAGGGTTCCGTGTGTATCCATTAGTGTCATCTATTAGAAACCTTCTAGACGACAACAGATATGAAAAAATAACTACCAGTACGTATAACTTATTCAGTGCCCACTTATTTTTTATAGTATTTTACATTTTCAAGTAAATACAATGAAGGTCACATTATTGGTTGTAAATGTCATCGTCGGTAGAATTGTCAATGATGACCGGCGATTTGAATTCAATTTTTTTTAATTTTTTTAAACTAAGTTTAACTTAATATTGTTTTTCTCATGATATAAATTCTATGTGGTATTAGTCATATAATAGAATTAGCGTTATATGACTCACAGGAGATTTACACACTTCAAACGTTTCGTTCAATTTTAGACAAATCTATTGTCTATGTATCACGAGTGAAGTTGGTTCGTATGCCAAACAGAATCTGTTAGTTTACATTTTATACCTGCATACATTAAATAAATATTGTTGTATTTTAAAACTTATACGCATTTTATGTTTCACTAATAGGAAATAGTTTACGACCATTTAATTTCACTCGAGTTATCGTTGAACCCAAGATTCCAGAGGCCGCTATATTTAAATGCTCTTATATTATAAGTTCATTGATACTCAACTTTGAATTAGTTTTACATATTTGTTTACTTATATGTTAGAAGTATTTTTAATTATATTTTTTTGTGGTTGGTTTGGTTATTTTTTAATTTTATTTTTTCTCTTTATTATGGATGGAAAATTCTATGTTGTTATACCTTACAAACCAATATATAATTCAACTATAATGTATATGATACGAAATTGGGATGGAAAGAAGTCTGGTCAGGGTGGTGTCCCGGCGAATAACAAGAAGGCATGGGTGGATGACCGTCGTGTGATCACATCCGTTGCAGGGTCGAGAAGGTGTGACAAGTGTGGACACAAACACCCCAGGGAATGTAGATTGGGGACTAATGTATATTTCCGTTGTGGAAGAACCAGACGAAATGGCAAAGAATTGCGGTGTAAGAAGATGTTATTCTTGTGGTGAAGCAGGTCACATGAGCAAGGATTGCAAGAAACCGAGGGCGGAAGGTTCGGGAGTGAAGAGGACCGGAGGAGAAGGACAGGGGGCGAACGCAGCACCTACACGATGATGCAAGAGGAGACTAGGGCGAACCCCGATATATAATGGGTGGAAAATTCTATGTTGTTATACCTTACAAACCAATATATAATTCAACTATAATGTATATGATACGACGCGACGCGACGCGACATGACATGACATGACATGACGCGACATGACATGACATGACATGACGCGACATGACATGACATGACATGACATGACATGACATGACATGACATGACATGACATGACATGACATGACATGACATGACATGACATGACATGACATGACATGACATGACATGACATGACATGACATGACATGACATGACATGACATGACATGACATGACATGACATGACATGACATGACATGACATGACATGACATGACATGACATGATATGATATGATATGTGAAAACTCATCCAAAACTCACTCGATTTTGATTTCTGTGTGCCAATGCAGTAGACCAGTGATTGAACACTCTCACCATGTAACGCAATTTTCGGGACGAAAATTCTTTCAACATGGGGATAATGTGACATCCGGTAAATTTCCGTTATCAAACTCCGTTAGTTCCGTTGAGTCTTGCATACACGTGTTGTAAGCACACACTAGTTGTCGTTTAACGTTGGTGACCTAATAATAATTAATAATGTTAAATTAATGAAAATCTAGTTAACAGTGTGATTATGGTATTATGTTATGTGTTTGCATGTTTTAAATTAGGAAATTAATCGCGTAACGTGGAAACGTGCCTATTTATTCGGATGTCTTGTGTTAGTATAAAGATAAAATATATAATGATTACCATTAGTTTATATCTTTATATTATTAACTTAACAACACTTACAAAGAGTTTAAAGTCTAGTTTTGATAAAATACAAATTACAAAGGCTTAAATGGTATATATGCAAACTAAATTAAACAAAACACCCAAACCCTAATTCCCACCCCCCATTCGGCCGCAAACACCTCTCAAACCCCTCCCCACTTCGAATTCGACCTAGAACAAGCAAGAAATCACAAAATTGAGTCGATTTCAAGAGTTGCAACAAGTTGGAATCATCAATTGCAGGTTAACATACACGCGTGCGAATTTGAGGCCCTTACTTAGGACATCATGTTTGGGACTGGAAATTGATTGTTGTGGTCTATGTTGAATGCAATGAACATGGTTAATGAATGTGAATGTGATCATCATACACGCATGCGAATCTGAGGCCCTTACTTAGTAGGATTGGCAGGGTTTAGGATGTCAAGTCGTGAGTGGCTTCACATGGCATGTGGTGCGTGATTTGGTCTTTCTGTGGCATGTTAGTTATGTTATAACTAATGGATATGTTAATGTTCTAGATTCGCATGACTTGTATGATACTTGCTTGTATGATGATCTAAGTGATACACCTGGATAATGTAGCATACATATGATCCATTTGAATGTTAACCATGTATGATATGTGTGTATGATTGCTTGAATGGTTTACAACACATAAAGTCACCAACGAGTCAAACGGTCAACTGGGTCAAACGTGTTTGTTTTCTGAAACCTTGAGTCCTTGGTTGTAGTGTACTTTGGGTTTCACATGTTCTCTGTTTACACGTACTCATGTACTTATATGATCTAGGTAACCTCTGAAGGTTGTCTATCCACTCTGCCTGCCAAGTAAAACTTTAAGTATCTATTACGCATATCAGGTGAGTTCATGCCCCACTCTTTACTTAATCTCTTTTAGGGGAGATAGCATACTGGTAACCTACAAACGCTTTATATATTCAAGTTGTGTATAATATTAATATAGTGTTGATATCATGGAAAAGTCCTCGCACTTTCGAATTGTTAATATTGAATAGCGGGGAAATTTGGGTAGTACTACTGGGTCTGATGAGCCCCACCTGTGTGACTCGAGGTCAACCGGGTGCAATTTGTCATATTGAACATTGTCACGACCTGTTAAGTCGTGACCGGAGGCAACAACGTAACACAGTCAGCTTCAATTGCGAAATCACTATGAGTTAATATTTATTGTTAATGGACTAGCTATCTGTTACAATGCACTACTTCTATATCTCTGTTATTAAACTTCTTATGTTTGAATATCACTCTAGAACTCACCAACCATTGTGTTGACATTTTAGTATGCTATTCTCAAGTCATTAGTTTGCTTGCCCTTAGGAGCACTACATGGTTTCACTTGCATTCTAAGACTCGGTCTTCAAGACATCTTTATTGTTTTAATGGTTAATGATTACTCATTTGGGTTGGCGCATGTTTTGTCATAGTATACATTTTTATTTCTTTAGGTTGTTTTACAAAATGCTTCCGCACATTTTCAAGTTTATACTTTGGTTGATTTTATTTTAATTGTAGCATATAGAGTCGTTCTGAGTAACTATTGACTGTGATCCTGGTTTGTTCACACGCCTCGCGATAAAACTCCACACGTGGATTTTGAGGGTGTGACAGATTGGTATCAGAGCATTGGTTATAGGGAACTAGGTTACATACACACTAGACTATAACCGCACACAGTTAGTTAGTTACCTGTGCCTTATTCTCATCTACTGTATACTCATTGGCATACACGTCACACTCTCTGCAGCATGGCATCATCATCGAGAGCTCCGGGTAATCGACCTGAATCACCTTCACAATCTGAATCCCCACCTCTCACACCTGTACCTGACAATGGATTCGATTGGCCCCGACTAGCTTATCCTCGAGAGGAGATTGACTGGGATCAACCTTTTGCACTAATGGAGTATGACCCTCCATGAGACTGGAGTTTCTATCCTAGATTCGTTGATCATATTATGCATACGAAGCGCGTACCTGTCCTGAGGCCCAGGACTAGGAACAACGCCGATCAACCAATGCCTTCACTCCCACGGACGGTGCAGTCCAACGAGCAACTGATTGCTGCACTGGTGGCTGCACTGGACACGGAGCAGCATCGAGTCAGGCGGCTCACGGGTGATGTCTGTACACTGCAGCATGAGGTGTACAAACTGAGACATCAAATGGATGAACTCGAGGAGCAACACGGAAAGACCCTAAATGGGTGTCACCACATGGAAGATGGTCTCATAGCACTCAGAGGGCGCGTGACTGCTCGTGAACAGCGGGACGCAATAGCCAATAATAGGATTGCTATCTTAGAAGCCCAATTGGTAGCGCTTCAGATTGCTATAGCTCCTGCTCCTGCAGCAGACCCAGAGGATGAGGATCCCTAGGAGGAACCCGGGGAGGAGGAACCGGTGGAGATGGAGGATGACAGTGATGGGTCAGATGTTGTTGATTGACTTTCTTTATATGACTTAGACTACATAGTGTTTTTCTTTTTGAAACCTATGTGGGAAGGGTTGTTTCCCCACATGAACGATAAACTTAAATTTTGATATTGATAAATACATTGTGACTCATTTACAATTTATTTACTTTGGTTATCATTTTTGTTATGAATGTTGTGGTTGTGATGATTCATTATCTCTTTTATTTACTGTTTACTGTACTTCAATGAGATTAACATGTTTGATGTTACTCATTATATTTTTGTGAATGTAAAGTGAAAAGAATGGACGCCCGTGGACGTGGATGTGGTCGTGGACGCGGACATGGACGTGGCACTGGAGAACAGGACGGTGGTGCTATTAACATGACCCCCGCAGAATTAGCTGCTCTAATTAATGAGCATGTTTAGGCGGCAGTTATTGCTGCCTAGGCGAGTCAGCCAGCAGGTAAACACTGATAGAAAGATAAATCTGATATCCTTCATAACTGTATGGGATGTCTGATTAATGTGTGTTGTGTTAAAACAGGACCACCGATGTGTACCTACAAATCCTTTATGGACTGTAAACCACACACCTACAGCGGTACTGAAGGTGTTGTAGGGCTTGTATGATGGTTCGAGAAGACTGAGTCTGTCTTCTCCAAATGCAACTGTCCACCTGCTGATCAAGTGAAGTATGCCACCGGGACTTTAGAGGGTGTTGCTCTATCATGGTGGAACGCACAAGTCCAGATGTTAGGACAAGTGATGGCTAATGGGCTTCCATGGGATGAGTTCAAAACAATGATGACTGAGGAGTACTGTCCTCGCAATGAAGTGCAGAAGCTAGAGATGGAGTTCTGGAAACTAAAGATGCAGGGCTCGAAAATCGAGACCTACACCACCAGAACCCATGAACTAGCAACTTTGTGCCCGGGAATGGTGAATGAAGTGCATAGGAGGGTGGAGCATTACATACAGGGATTAGTACTCGAAATTCAAAGTATGGTAACTGCTTCCAACCCAACCATAATTCAGCAAGCCATCTAGTTAGCTCATAAGCTAACTGACCAAGCCGGATCAAGGACGTCTACCCAAACGGGGCGCTATGGCAAGCGTGCCCGACAACAAAAGAAAGTGGGATAGTGCTAACAACACCAAATCATCAACATCATCTTCTAGCGGTCAACCTCAACCTCAACAGCAACAACAGCCAGTTCAGCAACAACGGAGGTTCAAAAATAACCGTAACTTCAACCAAACGGCTACAAATAATCAAGGACCCAGTGGTTATGGTGGTAGACATCCAAAGTGCACTCGGTGTAATTACCATCATGTGGGAAGGTGTGATAACTTCAAGTGTCAACGCTGTGGAAAAATTGGACACGCTGCTAAGGATTGTCGTGGTGAGCTGGTAAGGAGGCCGCAACAACCTCAGGAAACTCCCAAAGGTTGTTTTGAATGTGGGAAAGAAGGGCATTACAGGCGAAACTGCCCACAACTAAGGAGAAATGGTAATGGCAACAACAACAACAACAACGGTAATAACAACAATGGTGGCAATGGTACTGGTAATGGCGGCAACAAAGATGGAGCCAATGGGAGAGCCTTCGTCATTGGCTCAGGTGAGGCGCTAAATGATCCCACAATTGTTACTGGTAGGTTCTCTATTAATGGTTGTTTTGCTATGGTACTATTCGATACTGGAGCCGATAGGAGTTTTGTGTCCTTAAAGTTCTGTAGTCTTTTAAGTGATATACCCTCTGCTTTAGAATCTAAATACACCGTGGAATTAGCCGACGGTAAACAAATCCATGTAACACATATCCTTAAAGACTGTAAGATAGAACTTGCTGGTCATACCTTCGCTATAGATCTTATGCCTGTTACGCTAGGGAGTTGATGTTGTGATAGGCATGGATTGGCTCTCTAGCAAGTAAGCGGAAGTCATATATCATGAGAAGATCATACGAATCCTGTTGGTGACAAAATCCTTACAGTCAGAGGTGATAGTAGTGGTGCTGTGATAGGCATCATCTCATACATGAAAGCCCAAAAGTTATTACGAAAGGGTCGTGTGGCTATTCTAGCACTCGTAACTGATAAGCAACGTAAGAAAGGAGAATGGAGGATATTCCCATAGTGCGCGACTTTCCAGAGGTGTTTCCAGAGGATCTTCTTGGATTACCAACTCACCGCCAAGTGGAATTCCAGATTGAGTTGACTCCCAGCGCAGCCCCGATTGCTAGGGCACCTTATCGATTAGCACCGAACGAACTACAAGAGTTGTCATCACAACTTCAGGAGCTTTTAGATAAGGGTTTTATTCAACCTAGCACATCACCTTGGGGAGCTCCTATTCTTTTTGTTAGAAGGAAGTATGGCACATTCCAGATGTGCATCGATTATAGAGAGTTAAACAAAGTAACAGTCAAGAACCGATACCATTTACCTCGTATCGACGACTTGTTTGATCAGCTTTAAGGATCGAGCTATTATTCGAAAATTGACTTGAGATCCGGTTATCATCAACTTAGAGTCCGAGAAGAAGACATTCCCAAAACTGCGTTTCGTACTTGTTATGGTCATTATGAGTTCTTGGTCATGCCTTTTGGGTTGACTAATGCACCTGTTGTATTCATGGACCTCATGAACCGTGTGTGCAAACCCTATCTCGATCAGTTCGTCATTGTGTTTATCAATGATATACTGATATATTCTAGGACCAAGGAGGATCATGAAGAGCACTTGTGAATGATCTTAGAACTATTGAAAAATGAGCAGTTGTATGCCAAATTCTCAAAGTGTGACTTTTGGATACGAGAAGTGCAATTTCTAGATCATATTGTTAATGAGAAAGGGATACATGTTGATCCTGCCAAAATTGAGGCGATAAAGAATTGGACTACACCCAAAACGCCGAGTGAGGTAAGACAATTTCTGGGATTAGCAGGATATTACCAACGATTCATAGAAGGATTTTCTAAGATCACACAACCTCTCACGGCCTTTACTCACAAAGGAACGACATACAAATGGAGTGAGAACCAAGAATCAGCTTTTCAATTGTTAAAACAAAAACTCTGTACTGCCCCGATATTAGCACTACCAGAGGGAACGGATGATTTCGTGGTGTATTGCGATGCATCCATTCAAGGATTGGGTTGTGTCTTGATGCAACGAGAAAAGGTGATAGCCTACGCCTCGAGACAACTAAAGGTTCATGAGAAGAACTATACCACTCATGACTTAGAATTGGGTGCAGTGGTTTTTGCCTTAAATATCTGGAGACATTATTTGTACGGTACCAAGTGCACTATCTATACCGATCACAAGAGTCTTCAACGTATCTTCGAGCAAAAAGAGTTGAATATGAGGCAACGACGTTGGGTGGAACTACTAAAGGACTATGATTGCGCTATTAAGTACCATCCTGGAAAGACGAACGTAGTTGCCAATGCCTTCAGCCAGAAGGAAATAGCTAAACCCAGACGGGTGCGAGCTTTACAGCTTACTATCAGTACCCAACTGCCCGAACAAGTTAAGGAGGCGCAGATAGAAGCTTTAAAAGAATAAAATGTTGGTTCTGAGTCATTAAGGGGAATGGATAAACAACTGGTGGTAAAAGAGGATGGAATTCGGTATTTCATGGATAGACTTTGGGTGCCTGTCTATGGAAATCTGAGAGATTTAGTTATGAGCAAGGCATACAAATCTAAGTATTCTATACATCCTGGATCCGACAAGATGTATCATGACCTAAAGTTGCACTACTGGTGGCCTAACATGAAAGCAGATGTAGCTACGTATGTGAGCAAGTGTTTGACCTGCTCGAAAGTAAAAGTGGAATATCAAAAACCATCCGGATTGTTACAACAACCTGAGATACCAATGTTGAAATAGGAATAGATCTTCATGGATTTTATTACTAATTTACCCCGGACTAATACTGGTTGTGACATGATATGGGTTATTGTGGATCGATTGACAAAGTCTGCTCACTTCCTTGCAATTAAGGAAACGGATAAGATGGAGAAATTAACTCGACTGTACCTTAAAGAGATAGTTTCGAGACACGGTGTACCGATCTCAATTATTTCCGACCGCGACGCTCGTTTCACGTCACATTTTTGGCAATCATTGCAGAAATCTTTGGGTACACGATTGGATATGAGTACTGCATATCACCCACAGACGGATGGTCAGAGTGAGCGTACCATACAGATGTTGGAGGATATGCTACGTGCTTGTGTGATTGACTTGGGGAATAAATGGGAAATTCACCTACCATTGGTGGAGTTTTCTTATAACAGTTATCATACTAGCATACAGGCAGCACCTTTCGAGGCGCTGTATGGGAGAAAATATAGATCACCGGTTTGCTAGGCAGAAATTGGTGATAGTCAGCTAACAGGTCCCGAGTTAATTCATGAGACAACCGAGAAGATTATGCAGATACGAAATCGTATGGCTGCAGCACGAGACAGGCAAAAGAGTTATGCTGATAAGAGACGGAAACCTTTAGAGTTTCAGGTTGGTGACAAAGTTTTGTTGAAAGTCTCACCATGGAAAGGCGTAGTTCAGTTTGGTAAGCGAGGGAAGCTAAATCCGAGGTACGTTGGACCATTTAAAATAGTGGAAAGAATAGGTCCAGTGGCCTATCGTCTAGCCCTACTTGATTCGCTAAGTGGAATCCATGATGTATTTCATGTGTCAAACCTGAAGAAGTGCATAACTGATGAAACAATGGTCGTACCACTAGAAGAAGTTCAAGTGGATGAACAATTATGTTTTATCGAAGAACCAGTCGAGGTGATAGACGGTGAGGTGAAAACACTTAAGCAAAGCAAGATACCCATTGTCAAAATCCGTGGGAATTCACGACATGGACCAGAATTCACATGGGAACGAGAAGATCAAATGAAGCTTAAGTACCCTCAACTAATCGAAAAGACGATGCCAGCAGATGAAGGTATTGATCTAAATTTCGGGACGAAAATTCTTTCAACATGGGGATGATGTGACAACTCATCCAAAACTCACTCGATTTCGATTTCTGTGTGCCAATGCAGTAGACCAGTGATTGAACACTCTCACCATGTAACGCAATTTTCAAGATAAAAATTCTTTCAACATGGGGATAATGTGACATCCGGTAAATTTCCATTATCAAACTCCGTTAGTTCCGTTGAGTCTTGCATACACGTGTTGTAAGTACACACTAGTTGTCGTTTAACGTTGGTGACCTAATAATAATTAATAATGTTAAATTAATGATAATCTAGTTTACAATGTGATTATGGTATTATGTTTATGTGTTTGCATGTTTTAAATGTTAATTAGGAAATTAATCGCGTAACGTGGAAACATGCCTATTTATTCGAATGTCTTGTGTTTTTATAAAGATAAAATATATAATGATTATCATTAGTTATATCTTTATATTATTAAGTTAAAAACACTTTACAAAGAGTTTAAAGTCTAGTTTTGATCAAATACAAATTACAAGGGCTTAAATGGTAAATATGCAAACTAAATTAAACAAAACACCCAACCCTAATTCCCACCCCCCCCCCCATTCGGCCGCAAACACCTCTCAAACCCCTCCCCACTTCGAATTCGACCTAGAACAAGCAAGAATCACGAATTGAGTCGATTTCAAGAGTTGCAACAAGTTGGAATCATTAATTGCAAGTTAACACACGTTTAAAGGTTAGATTTTTACAAGTTTTTGTGGGTTTTTCATGGTGGCCGAACCCTAATTCGTTTTTGTATGATCATGGGGTCGAAATTGATGTTCATTGATGATGTTAGTATGTTAGTCGGATTGAATACATGTTGTTTAACGTTGATTATGCATGAATTGTATGTTTTTAATGGATTGATCATGAACTTTGATCCTAGGCAAACCTAATTAGAAATTGATAAGATTAGGTATGATTGATGGTTGTTTGATGATTGTATGATGATTAGTAGGTTGTATGAATGCTAGGATACATTGATCTTGCAAGAAATTGATGAATTGAAGTTGGTGTTCATAGGTTACTAATAATAGTAACTTTATTTCCATGACATGATGATCTAATGATAATTGATGTTGTTGATGTGTTCATGATGATAATTAGATGCTAGATTGTTGATATGAATGATAGAAATCTTAGAATGAATGTTGTTGTTCATATCTTGCCAAAAGTGAAAACTTGTGTTCATGATGATTAATGGATTATGATGATTAGGTATTGTTAATCATGTCTAGATGTTGTTATGAGCTTGAGATGGTATAATTGTAATGAATTCATGAATACATTGAGTGTTTGATAGATGTTGGAATGTACTTTCCCAAAAGGGAAACTTTATTTGCACAAAGTTTGAAGGATGATAGTTTGAACATGTTTGGGATGTTAGGAGCATGTTAGTAAGTTCATGGATGAATTCTAATATGATAGAACATGTTAAATTAGTTGCATGGGATGCTTGGATAATCATGGGTGATGTTTGGACTTTGATGATCATGTATGATGTTGATGTGGGTTAGTAGTTAGGACATCATGTTTGGGACTGGAAATTGATTGTTGTGGTCCATGTTGAATGCAATGAACATGGTTAATGAATGTGAATGTGATCATCATACACGCATGCAAATCTGAGGCCCTTACTTAGTAGGATTGGCAGGGTTTAGGATGTCAAGTCGTGAGTGGCTTCACATGGCATGTGGTGCGTGATTTGGTCTTTGTGTGGCATGTTAGTTATGTTATAACTAATGGATATGTTAATGTTCTAGATTCGCATGACTTGTATGATACTTGCTTGTATGATGATCTAAGTGATACACCTGGATAATGTAGCATACATATGATCCATTTGAATGTTAACCATGTATGATATGTGTGTATGATTGCTTGAATGGTTTACAACACATAAAGTCACCAACGGGTCAACTGGGTCAAACGTGTTTGTTTTCTGAAACCTTGAGTCCTTGGTTGTAGTGTACTTAGGGTTTCACATGTTCTCTGTTTACACGTACTCATGTACTTATATGATCGAGGTAACCTCTAAAGGTTGTCTGTCCACTTTGTCTGTCAAGTAAAACTTTAAGTATCTATTACGCATATCAGGTGAGTTCATGCCCCCACTCTTTACTTAATCTCTTTTGGGGGAGATAGCATACTGGTAAACTACAAACACTTTATATATTCAAGTTGTGTATAATATTAATATAGTGTTGATATCATGGAAAAGTCCTCACACTTTCGAATTGTTAATATTGAATAGCGGGGAAATTTGGGTAGTACTACTGGGTCTGACGAGCCCCACCTGTGTGACTCGAGGTCAACCGGGTGCAATTTGTCCTATTGAACATTATCACGACCTGTTAAGTCGTGACCGGAGGCAACAACGTAACATAGTCAGCGTCAATTGCGAAATCACTATGAGTTAATATTTATTGTTAATGGACTAGCTATCTGTTACAATGCACTACTTCTATATCTCTATTATTAACTGCTTATGTTTGAATATCACTCTTGAACTCACCAACCATTGTGTTGACATTTTAGTATGCTATTCTCAGGGCATTAGCTTGCTTGCCCTTAGGAGCACTACATGGTTTCACTTGCATTCTAAGACTTGGTCTTCAAGACATCTTTATTATTTTAATGGTTAATGTTTACTCATTTGGGTTGGCGCATGTTTTGCCATAGTATACATTTTTATTTCTTTGCGTTGTTTTACAAAACACTTCCGCATAGTTTTAAGTTTATACTTTGGTTGATTTTGTTTTAATTATGGCATATAGAGTCGTTCTGAGTAACTATTGACTGTGATCCTGCTTTGTTCACACGCCTCGTGGTAAAACTCCACACGTGGATTTTGAGGGTGTGACAGATTGGTATCAGAGCCATTGGCTATAGGGAACTAGGTTGCATACACACTAGACTATAACCCACACAGTTAGTTAGTTACCTGTGCCTTATTCTCATCTACAGTATACTCATTGGCATACACGTCACACTCGCTGCAGCATGGCGTCGTCATCGAGAGCTCCGGGTAAGCGACCTGAATCACCTTCACGATCTAAATCCCCACCTCCTGCACCTGTACTTGACAATGGATTCGATTGGCCCCGACTAGCTTATCCTCGAGAGGAGATTGACTGGGATCAACCTTTTGCATGATGGAGTGTGACCATCCACGAGACTGGAGTTTCTATCCTATATTTGTTGATCATATTATGTATAGGGAGCGCGTACCTGTCCCGAGGCCCACGACTAGGAACAACGCCAATCAACCAATGCCTTCACTCCCACGGACGATGCAGTCCAACGAGCAACTGATGCTGCACTGGTGGCTGCACGGACACTGAGCAGCATCGAGTCAGGCGGCTCATGGGTGATGTCTGTATACTGCAGCATGAGGTGTACAAACTGAGACATCAAATGGATGAACTCGAGGAGCAACACGGGAAGACCCTAAATGGGTGTCACCACATGGAAGATGGTCTCATAGCATTCAGAGGGCGCGTGACTGCTAGTGAACAGTGGGACGCAATAGCCGATAATAGGATTGCCATCTTAGAAGCCCAATTGGCAGCGCTTCAGATTTCTATAGCTCCTGCTCCTGCAGAAGACCCAGAGGATGAGGATCCCTAGGAGGAACCCAAGGAGGAGGAACCGGTGGAGATGGAGGATGACAGTGATGGGTCAGATGTTGTCGATCGACTTTCTTTATATGACTTAGACTACATAGTGTTTTTCTTTTTGAAACCTATGTGGGAAGGGTTGTTTCCCCACATGAACGGTAAACTTAAATTTTGATATTGATAAATACATTGTGACTCATTTACAATTTATTTACTTTGGTTATCATTTTTGGTATGAATGTTCCGGTTGTGATGATTCATTATCTCTTTTATTTACTGTTTACTGTATTTCAATGAGATAAACGTATTTGATGTTCTCATTATTGTATTTGTGAATGTAAAGTGAAAAGAATGAACGCCCGTGGACGTGGACGTGGACGTGGTAGTGGACGCGGATGTGGACGTGGCACTGGAGAACAGGGCGGTGGTGTTATTAACATGACCCCCGCAGAATTAGTTGCTCTAATTAATGAGCATGTTCAGGCAGCAGTGGCTGCTGCCCAGGCGGGTCAGCCAGCAGGTAAACAATGATAGAAAGATAAATCTGATATCCTTCATAACTGTATGGGATGTCTGATTAATGTGTGTTGTGTTAAAACAGGACCACCGATGTGTACCTACAAGTCCTTTATGGACTGTAAACCACACACCTACAGCGGTACTGAAGGTGCTGTAGGGCTTGTATGATAGTTCGAGAAGACTGAGTCTGTCTTCTCCAAATGCAACTGTCCACCTGCTGATCAAGTGAAGTATGCCACCGGGACTTTAGAGGGTGCTGCTCTGTCACGGTGGAACGTGCAAGTCCAGATGTTAGGACAAGCAATGGCGAATGGGCTTCCATGGGATGAGTTCAAAACAATGATGACTGAGGAGTACTGTCCTCGCAATGAAGTGTAGAAGCTAGAGATGGAATTTGAGGGTGTGACAGATTAGTATCAGAGCCTTTGGAGCCATTAAACTCCGCACGTGGGCTTCCATGGCGAATGGGCTTCCACGTGGATTTTGAGAGTGTGACATGATACGATACGATACGATACGATACGATACGATACGATACGATACGATACGATACGATACGATACGATACGATACGATACGATACGATACGATACGATACGATACGATACGATACGATACGATACGATACGATACGATACGATACGATACGATACGTACGATACGATACGATACGATACGATACGATACGATACGATACGATACGATACGATACGATACGATACGATACGATACGATACGATACGATACGATACGATACGATACGATACGATACACATACGATACGATACGATCGATACGATACGATACGATACGATACGATACGATACGATACGATACGATACGATACGATACGATACGATACGATACGATACGATACGATACGATACGATACGATACGATACGATACGATACGATCGATACGATACGATACGATACGATACGATACGATACGATACGACGATACGATACGATACGATACGATACGATACGATACGATACGATACGATACGATACGATACGATACGATACGATACGTACGATACGATACGATACGATACGATACGATACGATACGATACGATACGGACGATACGATACGATACGATACGATACGATACGATACGATACGATACGATACGATACGATACGATACGATACGATACGATACGATACGATACGATACGATACGATACGATACGATACGATACGATACGATACGATACGATACGATACGATACGATACGATACGATACGATACGATACGATACGATACGATACGATACGATACGATACGATACGATACGATACGTACGATACGATACGATACGATACGATACGATACGATACGATTACGAGACGAGACGATACGATACGATACGATACGATACGATACGATACGATACGATACGATACGATACGATACGATACGATACGTACGATACGATACGATACGATACGATACGATACGATACGATACGATACGATACGATACGATACGATACGATACGATACGATACGATACGATACGATACGATACGATACGATACGATACGATACGATACGATATGATACGTTACGATACGATACGATACGATACGAGACGATACGAGACGAGACGATACGAGACGATACGAGACGATATGATACGATACGATACGATGCGATGCGATGCAATGTGATGCGATGCGATGCGATGTGATACGATACGATATGATATGATATGATGCGCGTGCATGAAAAAATATATATAGCATTGACCCAGTAAACATTTCTTAAAACAAACACTCAACATTGCATTATCAAAATTAAACGTATCATATCAATATGTTATCTAAGTTATATTTTCATTTTTAATAACTTATTTAACTGTTATCTTATACTCTAAGTTAGTCTACTACCTAATATTAATCATATTGTTTATTTCATAAACAAGGTATGTATACCGATGAGCAACGGTCGGGAAAAAGATCCCAACGATTTTATGTCCTCAAGCGCATCTAATTCTACTATGAAGTGAAAAAAATATAATAGACAATACCATTTGCAAAAGGAGAATGGGAAAACAACAAAAGTAATGAATGGAAGTACGTCTCATGTTAATTCATCAGGATCAATTAGTACTGATAACTCGCGACAAAGGATGCCTCTAAGTACTTTACAAGATAATAGCAGTCATGTAGCACAACTGAGGAATGAGAGTATATGTCATAATCCAATTGTGAGGCAAAATCCACTGAGCACAATTGAGTCTCAACCGCCCATGCAACATCATAATACATAAGAGGATTCATATGATTATGTTTTTGTGGGTATAGCTAGGGATTCTCTCAGCTTAAAAGTACAGAGTCCTTGTCTGTTTTGCGGAACAAAAAGATTTCAATCTGAATTTCTAATATTTTGTTGCATGTATGGTAAAACAAAATTAGCACCTTTTGAATACCGGTTGCATTGTACCTATTATTCATGGTGCAAGATGATATCGAAAAGATGTTTAGGACTAACATACGAGCGTATAACACAAATTTTTCTTTCGCGTCAATGGGTGTTTCTTTGGATGATACACTAACCAACATGAGAGATGGTGTATATACATTGCGTGCACATAAGGGTATATATCATAACAACGATCAATTAGTTTCAAGAGATAGAACATCAAGGTACTTACAACTGTATTTTTATGATGCTGATATTGAGTTACAACATAGACTTCAATGGTCTAACCTTGATAAGAATATAACTGAGACATTAACCAGAGCTCTGTCTACAAACCTTTATGTCAAGACATTAGAAGTCTTGCAGAGCTTAGTCCTCTAGACAACTATAAAGTCACTCTTAACGCTTCAATTGAACTTGTTAGGACCTGGTATTTGAATGAAATACCTAGAGATTAGCGTGTAAACCAGATCAAATAGTGCGGAATCCTATTTGATTGGCGATCCAATCAGAGAGAACACACGAAGAATCAATCAAGAATTGAAACTAATGTTAGAAATCGATTGGGAATCGATCTAATGTGCTCTATGAACTTGGAGAACGAATTGGGAGGCTTCTGGACAGCTAGGGTACGTCTGGAATCTTAATTAATCAAAAGCTTATATTTTTCACGAATTGAGTTGTATTTATAGGTTGGTATTATTCAATCGTGCGACTGAACCATTAGCATGTTCAGTCGTGCGATTGAACCATGCAGTTGATTCATCCGCACAACTGAGTGTTTAGTCGTGCAACTGACCCAAACTTATGTGTTAATCATACGACTGATCCAGTCTCCTGGTACAATCGTGCGACTGAGTCATCCGTATGAAGTTATTCATGCGTATGGTCCATTCTCATGGGTCATTCACATGAGAACTTCATTATGTTAAGTTTGAATGTATTAATTAATAAACATTATGTGTAACCATTCAAACAATCACTAACCTAATTAACCAATTTAATATCAACTCATTAATGAAAAATTAGTCATTACAAATCACAAACAACCAATATTATTTCATTAATCATATCAAATTACACCAGAATCAGATAAACAAGATCTATTACATTTCATATCATGATCTAGGGACATACATGTATCAACAAACTCCCCCTTGGACCTAGATCTCTCTAATCTCTTGTTTTCTGCATAACCTCCTTGTATTTCTTGTACTTCTCCTCTTTAGTGACTCCCGTGTGAATCTCAAACGTGAAGCAGAGTCGTATAACGTTCTGGAACTGGAGGGCTTGTACAATATCTTGCGTATCATAGAACAGTGGCCACTTGTATAGCGTATAGACATCACTTTCCGACAAGTTTGTAAGCCACATCGGGTCGAATACCCTGATAGTATCCATCTGTCCCTCTTTGCTTAAGACTATGACCGCTTCAGCTGTTCTCCAATCATAGTACCACCACTTAAAGTGTGGAGTGAAATCCTGTGGCATTTCCCTGAGTGGGATTCTTGACATTGTGCGCGGAGGATTCCACTTCAACACTATCTTAGGCTTTCCAGTAATGGCATTAACCTCAAACCTTCTGATATACCTAGTAGGCTGTGGGGTCTGAAGTTAACCCATCTGGTGTGGTACTCCTTCTTTAGGGCAGCCTCAAACCAGCCTGACATCTTCCTCGGGTCAGCATACAAAAGCTTTAGTTTGGCCAGCTGGTTGAGCTTAAAACCTGGTAGACTCTTCAGATCATGTGGGAATCTGAAGTACTCTATGCCCTATTCTCTCTTAACTGCATACGCATTGAGATCTTAAAAGTACGCCCATGCTATAATCCTTCCTGACACCTTGTGATGTTTCTTGACTCTATAGAGTTTGGTGTAGGAATCCTTCTTTGGTGTAGTACGTTGGGCTCTAACTTCTTCAAAACATGCAGCCCACTCAGCCTTTTGAATGTCGACATCATCATTTGAGGCTTGGGCTGTGTCTTCTGCTTTCTCTATTTCTTGCTCCATATTGTTCAACACCTCAATAGTATCGCTGACAAGGGATTCACCCAGATTGGGGACCACATTACCCTCATTGTCAGCGTACTAAGGGTAATCCTCGGCAGTGACATCTTCGATCTCTACATCATCAACATCGTTGAGCTCTTCGTCACTAGTCGAATCGCATGTCGGAACATCTTTTACTATCTCATCTGGATTTAGCTTGAAAAGCTCTGCGAGTTGCTCATTTGATAGGTCATGAATTATTTCCCCTTCTTCAGGGGTATAATTCACTGACCTCCTAACAATCCTTTGCAGATCAAGAATCATTGTTAGCTGAGACTTGACCTGCTGAAGGGGAGCAACATCAAGCTCATCTCTTTGGTAATTTGGATCTGTTTGATTTAAACATTCCACACATAAATCATTAGTAATTAATCAAACAGAATGCATTAAAGTAATATAAACATTAAATACATTGTGTTCAATACAGGATTCAAATACAAAAGAAAATAAATACAAACATCTAGTCTTTACTTTTATCTTGTATCATTGTTTCATCACTTGGAGGAGCAGAGGTAGAAGCTTATTGATCTTGTCTGTTCTTTGACCTTTCCTCTTGACCTGTAGCAGAGGCCGATGCAGCTGCATCCCCTCCTTCTGCTTCATCATCATCATCCTTCTCCTCTGTCCTATCTCCTTCGGTTTCATCATTCTCTTCAGTATCACTCTCAACATCCTCATCATCATCTTCATCATCATCATCTCTGTCCCCTTCATTGATCTTCAATGGCTCCTCCTTAGATCCTTTCAGTTTTAAAAGGATAGTCTTCTTTGCCTTCTCCAACTCCTCTATTTTCTTGCTTGATGCGACACTATGTGCTAGGAGTTGGGCCATCTTGGTGCTCTGAGCAGCCATCTGCTGGGCCTACTCCTCTATAACTCGAGCCTGCTCTGCAATTTGGTGAGATTGTGCAGCAGTCAGGTCAGTAAGCTGGCGGATCTGAGCTGCCTTTTCCTCATCAGCAGCCAGTAAGCGCATCACCATTCTGTTAAGCGCTGACAACTGTTCCTCTACCCCGATTGGAGGTAGAGGTGATCCATACGTATGTGAGGGATGGGCTGAGGGTATTGCTTGGTGTGATGTGGTGGTGGAGGTGGCTGTAGTGAAGATAGGTCTGTGAAATGGTGGAGGTGATGTGGGAGTAAAGGATATGCTGGTGGAGGGAATCTGTACTATGGTGGATGTGGTGGATGTGGTGGCTGTGGTGGTTGTGGTGGATGTGGTGGCTGTGGTGGTGAGGAAGGTCACCCGACGCTTCTTCTTCTTCTGACCATGGGGTTTAGCCATTCTCTTCCTCCTCGTCCCCATTGAGGTGGAAGCTCCCCCTACAACCCTGCCTGTGGACCCCGGTGCATAGCTTGGGTCAGTATCAGTATCTCCGGAGTCTCTCGGGTGTTCACCAACCACCCTTAACCCATGTTCTGTAGGAACAACTTTTCTTCCCACAGTTCGCGTTAGAGGCTCCTCATCCGATTCATCCTCCTCCTCCGCGCCAAGAACAAAATCCTGATGAAATCCAGCTGACTCGGTTACTTCTCCAGCTGGGACGGACACTGGAGGTACAAAATCAGACACAGTGCCTCTAGGTGGAATAGGCATATCGTCTCCAGCATCCCCACTGTTATCATCATCTGAGTCATGAGTGGGTAGGGCTATCTGTTCCACATCAGAATCACTATCATCGTGACGCCACTTTCTCTTTGCTGGCACCACGTAGTCATCCCGGGAAAGATGACCAAACAACCTCCTGACAGGAGGTTTCACTTGCTTTCCCCTGTACACTTTCATCCTCCCCAGGGTAGTATCATCCATCACCTCCAGGACTACTGCATCCTCCTTTTTCCTTCGGCAGGGAGGGAAGCTTCTGATCTATGATCATCTGCATCAACCTCGAGTACATACAGAAGCCTTCCTTCCCTTTCCCCTCGATGTTCTCCACCAGATAGGTGAAGATCATCTTGGAGAAGCTGAACGGATGGTTCAGCACCAACGCAACGTACGCGTTCTGCATCTGGTCAGACAGCTCATCAAAACCTCCCTTTCTGGAAGCTATGCACTTAAGCAGCACGTGCGCAAGATATTTAAACTGGGGACAGAGGTTACTCTTGTTGAGTACCCCAGAATTGATGTCCCTAGAGTATTTGGCTCTAAGAAAGCATCCTCTGACTGTGAGGGGGTGTAATCGAGTCGGACAATCAGCGTCATCCCCCAACTATAGTACGATCCTTAGATCCTCCTCTGAAATAGTAATAACCTCTCCAAATATGGTACTTCTGATGCAATGAGGCTCAGACGATCTATCAACTGTAGCACCTTCCCAGAAGGCTTGCTGAATGGATCGATACGGAGTGCAAGGAGTAGATATGGCATGTGCAATCCTTGATCTCAGTAGAAATGAGATTATGCCAGAGAAATCAGCAGCGTTTTGGATGTCAAGTCCAGATGAGCACATATATGTGCTTCGTGCTCATAATCCATCGACTCGCCATCTGTTACACAAAGATAGTGTAAACATTAGTACCATTGGCTAAGAAAGTCATGAAAACCTTAAGCTTGAAGAAAATCATTCTGTCATGCGAGTGAGATTGTGCGACTGGGGTTCAGTCGTGCGATTGAACAGTGCGAAAGGGGTTCAGTCGTGCGATTGAACAGTGCGAAAGGGGTTCAGTCGTGCGATTGAACCGTGCGAATGGGACTAATCGTGCGACTGATCCCATACGTACCCCTGAGTGTGCGATTGGGCTCCTACGTATATACCCTCATGCGGTTACACCAGTCGTGCGACTGAACTCATACGCATGGTCAGTCATGCGTTTAAGCAGTTGAGCCTTCAGTCATGCGACTGAAGTTCATCACTCTGTCCATTCGCATGATGGACCTACTGTTCAATTCAAAATCAATTTTTCACCATTTTGAGTTTTAGACATCGTTATCTGGTTCATTTGACTCGCAATACATTCTTATAACCCCTAACATCTTCAATTTCTTTTGTTCGACTCATTTAGTTATGTTATTTAGTCATAAAAGTCTCGGTTCTTTTGCGAGTCCAAATACACCGATTTGCATCAAATTGAAAGTTATGGGAGTGCATCTATACCGTAAATTACCTGTAGAGTCGATGTAGATGGTCAGTAATCAAGAAACGGGGGGTTTAGTGATCAATTGAAATTTTTGCAGAGTTGGGTTAAGTCGTGCGATTCAGGGTGATTTGAAGGTGGTGAGTCTCTGCGACCGACTCCCCTTCTATTTATATTAACCCTAGATTCAATCAAGCGACTGAGCTCATACGCACCTTTCAGTCGTGCGAGTGAGACTCAGTCGTGCGATTGGTTCAGTCGTCCTTCTTCAGTCATCCGACTGAATCTCAGTCGTGCGACTGACTCACTCATCCGCCCTTAATCATCCGACTGGACCAATCGTATGGGCCATTGGGTTGGATAGTCCATATTCATGGTCCATTCGTACGAATGGCTTCCATTCGTATGATTGGTTCATACGGATGGTCCATCGTGCGAATATGTCATATTATTAACTTTTCTGCCAATTTGAATATTTAACTTTTAAAATCCCTTTAATTGCAGAATTTTACGTTATGAGCAGTTGATCATCTTAGACATGATCGTTTTGACTTGAAAACCCTTTTATCACCTCAAACGTGACTGATTTAAACTTTTAACACATATGTGGTCATCTCAGACATGACCCTGTTAGTGAGTTGATCCCTTACTGATTTTCCTGATGTAATCCGATAAACAAACAAACTAAAACGACTGACTAAATTAGAAAATTAAACTAAAAATTGTTTTTGCTTTTTGTGAGAGATAAGTCCTGAGATGGAAATCTACTGGATTTGGTTCCGGAATAGACAGCTTTAACTTAGATTGACCATACCTGGACCAATTCAATTTTGGAATCATACAGGCAGTTCAAATCAGTTTGGACTTGTTATCAAAATCTTTTGATGCTCAATTCTTGGTGTTCATCCAGAGTCATTTGCAATTTTAGGAAATCATACTGAAACTCTTAGATTACCACATTGATTCAAACTTTCAAGAATTTCAGCCACAATGATTGTCAATATGTTTGTCCACTTAAATCCATACACAGACTTTTCACCCAAACTGGTGATTGTTTTAGGTTAATTATTTCAACTAACATTTGTGGATCCCACACTTATATGGTAAGCAACATTCCTCAGGAACTTTTGAGCGGTCTATGGTATTATTACATGAGAGACTATTCTTAGAGCTTTCAAAGAGAAGCCAGTCCTCAGGTCAGTGCCATCGCACAGCAGAGAGGCGGCAAACAACAATGAATTCTAGAATATTTAGGTTATGCTTATCCTCAGGTCAGTGCCATCGCACAGCAGAGAGGCACACAACCTATCTCCTTGTTAGAGCAGCTTAATTTTATTTTGCACCAAATGCACCAACAACATAAGTCATTAGCTTGATAGCATTTTATTTCATTTTTTTCGTGCTTTGCTCTATTTATGGTCATCCGCACACATTTGTGGAGTTTACATGCTCATTACCCCTTATTGGAATATTGTTGATTGTGTTAACCAGTGATAAGATGGGAACCCACAGTCAGTTGAACCACTTAGTTTTATCTTGAGATCACCAGTCAGGTCTAATCATCTATTGTGTTGAATCTACCGACATATCAATTGTGGTCTAGAAACCTCTAGGTCTACTCTCATTGTGTTACCTTAAGTGTTACCAGTTTTTCTATCATCTTCCCTTGTATATTGCTTAGACTACCCAGACTTATACTTTGAATTTTTGCACCTTTTCTAAATTAAAATTTCAAAGTCCCTCTTGATTTGTTTCTGTGTACTATCATATTCCAAAGGGTTTGAATCGGTATCATAGATACGATCTACCTTATATCAGCTTTCCACTCCTTCTACCTCGTTTTTTTTTGTAATGTTAACTTGCTGAATTATTCTCCCCCTAAAATACTAAAATCATAACTGGTTTAATTATTTTAGGATTTTAATAACCAGAAAAATAACATGAGTTTAAATTAAACATACTAAAATAAACAAATAAAATAAAAGGAAAAATTAACTAACCTACATCGGACTACACATGATCATCATCAGGAATAACATCACTTTTCTTTTAACGCCGTTGACCTCTAGCAAATATTGAAAACATGGTTTATCAAAGGCTTTAGTATAGAGGTCAGCGCGTTGAAAATCAGTATTAATTTTTACCACATCAATAAGTCTTTTCAAAACAGTCTCTTATGAAATGGTATTTAATACCGATATGTTTGGTTAGGATGTTGGACCGGATTTTTAGTTACTGCAATAGCAGCAGAGTTATCAACACAAATAGGAGTAGAGGAGAACTTTAAACCATAATCCCGCATTTGCTGTTGAATCCAGATGATTTGTGAACAGCAACTTGCAGCAGCAATATATTCGGCTTCAGGTTGACAATGCACCGATGTCTGTTTCTTACACTACCAAGTAACTAGTCTTCTCCCAAAGAATTGACACCCTGCAGATGTAGACTTGTAGTTCATCTTGCAGCCTCCGTAATCCGAGTCACTATACGCTGTGAGCTCAAAATCATCATCATGAGGATACGACAACCCAAGTGTGGGTGTACCCTTTAGATAGCGAAAGATCCTTTTCACCCCAATCAGATGATTGACCTAGGTTTAGCCTGATATCTAGAACATAAACATGTAGCATACATGATATCAGGTCTTGAGGTAGTGAGATACATGAGGGATCCAATCATTCCTCGATACATTATGGCATCTACAAGATCTCCATTTTCATCAGGTGCTATGTCGTGATTCGTAGCAAGTGGAGTACCAGCAGCAGATGCGTTCTCCATGTCAAAATGATTGAGAATGTCTCCTACATACTTGGTCTGATGTAGAAAGATCCCATTTGGTGTTTGATCCACCTGTAACCCGAGAAAGAACTTCATCTCCCCCATAGCACTCATCTCAAACTCTTTCTTCATAACTGCTTCAAACTCTTTGCATAACTCTTCGTTATTTGAACCGAAAATTATGTCATCAACATAGATCTGTACGAGCAGTAGGTCGCCATCTTTCTCTTAATAACAGCGTGCAGTCAATAACTCCCCTGCGAAAGCCGTGTTTCACAAGATGAGTAGAGAGTTTCTCATACCAAGCTCTTGGAGCTTGATGAAGCCCGTATAAAGCCTTGTCTAGCTTGTAGACTCTATCCCGATGATAAGGATCTTCAAATCCCTCGGGTTGACTTACATAGACTGTTTCTCTGATTTCCCCATGAAGGAATGCACTCTTCACATCTAATTGATAGACTTTAATCTTCATGTACGATGTATAGGCAAGGAAGATACGAATGGCTTCCATCCTTGCCACGGGTGCAAACACCTCATTGTAATCAATTCCCTCGACTTGGCGAAAACCCGGAACCACCAATCGAGCTTTGTTCCTGATAATGACCCCTTGGTCATCCTCTTGCATTTCAAGACCCATTTGGTGCCAATGACTTTAGCACCTTTAGGTCTATCAACCAGAGTCCATACACCTAACTTCTTGAACTGAAGAAGTTCTTCTTACATTGCACTCACCCACGTCTCATCCTTTAGTGCTTCACTAACGTATTTTGGATCAAACTATGAGACAAAACACCGATAAGCACCATCATGAATATATCCCTTCTCCATAACTGAGGCGTAATCAGCTGAGTATAGCTGATTTTGGGTTTGTACTCCTGATCTGACATCTCCAATGACATTGTCTAAGGGATGATAGACGTTTAGTCATGATCCTGGAGTAGTAGAAACAGCTACCTCAGAGTCAAGATTATGAACATTTGGTTCTGCATCTGAGGTAGTTGGAGTTTGAGGCTCTGAAGTCGAAGGTGCATCACTGGTAGATGCTTGTGGACTTTCAGGAACTGGAACCTGTTCCTCCTGACTATTCTGGTTATCTTCTTCAGCTTCATCTTCAGAGGAGGAGTCACTGTCGTTGACCACTCCCCCTGACTGAGTAGATGATTCCCTGTGAGCTAGATGTTGGTGTATTCAAGATATCATACATCATTTGTGTAGCTAACTCGTCATCCGAGGGAGAGAGAGGGATGTTGAAGGACTTGAAGAATCCATCATAGTCGAAAAAGTAGGCAGGTCCTTTGCAGTAGGTGGTGTGGTATATCTCTGAACGTCAACATTACACCACACTTCTACTAGACCGTTGAGTTGTTGTAAACTCGCTTGTTCGGTATGTTGTATCCTAGAAAGATTCCTTCATCTGCCTTCTCGCTGAATTTACCCTCTTGTGTCTTCTTCAGAAGTGTGCACGGCGCGCCAAATGGTTTGAGATACTCCAAGTTCGGTTTGCGTCTTTGTAGTAGCTCGTAACATGTCTTTCCATGGCGCTTGACTATCAGGACTAGATTCAGTGTATAACATGCATTCGCCACTGCCTCATTCCAGAATTAGATAAGCAGTTTCGAGTCTGCCAACATAGTCCGTGCTGTCTCTATCAAGCTTCTGTTCTTTCTTTCAGCAACGCCATTCATCTGAGGCATGTAGGCAGAAGTGAATTGATGCACAATTCCCTTTTTCTTGCAGTATGCCTCCATCCACTGGTTCTTTAATTCCGTTCCGTTGTCTGAGCGTACTTGTCTAACTTTCAGCTTGTAGAGAGATTCCAGTGTGGTTACCAACTCCTTGAATGACTCAAATGTTTCTGATTTGGATTTCAGAAACATTACCCAAGTGAACCTTGAGTAGTCATCAGTGACCACAAAACAGTACAAGTCGCCTGCAATGCTCTTTGTACTGACTGGACCAAACAGATCCATGTGAAGAAGTTCAAGAGGAAATTCTATTGAATGAACTTTCTTTTCCGTATGAGACTTCTTTGTCTGTTTGCCTTTCTTGCAAGCTACACAAAAGTCAGGAAGCTGGAAGTTCTTGACATTAACTCCTCTCACCAGATCCTTCTGAATCAAGTGATTCATCTTCCTTTGACTAATGTGTCCCATCCTCCTATGCCAGGAGATGGAATCCTTTTCAGTAGCTTTAGATAGAAAACACTGAACCTCATGATCCATTGTAGAAGCTGTTGACAGATCCAAGACATAAAGATCTTTATATCTTGAAGCAGTCATCAAAACTTGGTCCTCTGGGATCACGTAGTCTTTCTTTATTACGTAACACTTCTTGTTGTCGAAGATGACTTTAAATCCCTTATCACATATTTGGGAAACAGAAAGTAAGTTATTTTGTAGTTGTTTAACGTAGTTCACTTTATCAAACTTAACTTTCTGATTACCCACTTCTCCCTGGGCTGTGATATAGCCACCCTTGTTTCCAGCAAACAAAACATGCCCTCCTTTTATTTGCTTGACGTTTGATAAAAGAGCTCTGTTTCCTGTCATGTGCCTCGATGCTCCGCTGTCTACTATCCACGTGTTAGCTTCAGCACTGTATCGAACACCTTGCACACATAAAGTAAAGGATTAGTTTGGGTTAGGAACCCAGCCTTTACTGTCTTGGGTTTCCCCGAGGCATCACACATCATAAATTCTACCCATTGACCCTTAGAGGACGAGGGTAGCTCAGGTTCCTTCTTGTCATTATCATCAGACACAGAGGATGTTTTCTCTTTCCATAATCCAGATTTGTGCAATGCCTGTTTGTGATAAACAGTCGACTGCCTTACAGGTTGAATTTTAGGTTCACTAGTTCTTCTAGGTGGACTCAGAGAAATCCTCTTAGAAAACCTAGGCTTTGAAACCTGAAGTTCAATCTTCTTCCTAGGTGTCTGATAGAAATGACAATAGGAGGCAATGTGTCCATATTCACCACAGTTGTAGCACGACCTGCTATCAACTTTATGATTAAACTTTCTTTGTGGAGAAACGTGTGACACTCTAGTAACATCACTCACTCTAGGTTTTGACTCTAGTTCTTTGGTTGTTTTCACTGGTTTAACAAAGTTAACTGTTTTAACCTGTTTAACATCCTTTTCTTTTTGGTTAATTGGTTTTTGACTTGAGATATGTGAAAGATTAACATTAGAAGTCTTTTTAGGTCCTGATTTGACTATGTTTGACCCTGACTTTAAATTAACCTTTTCACACTCTTTTTCCAGATTAACACAAGGCAATTTATCCTTTGCCTTTGAAGTGGCCTCCTTTTGTTTGTTTCCAGAGTCAAGTGATGAACATAAGGACTCTGGATCACTAACAAGAGGAGTGGACACCACATGATCCTTGATGGGATTATTATTTATCGGTCTAGTCTTAGCGTTCATCAACATCTCAGGTGGTGGTGGAACCACTTTATAACCCAATCCCTCCCGTTATTCCTTTCTCTCACTAAGTGTTGGACTATGTGTGAAGAACTAGTCCAACTGTGCAGTTTCTGTTTTAATAAATTTACTTCTACTTCAAGAACTGCCTTTTGCTTCTTAGTGTCTTCTAGGGAATTTAGATAATACCTAATGTCATTAGCTTGGTTAAAAGCAACTACTTCAGTTTCCCTAAGCTGTTTAGTCAAAAGGTCTATCTTTTATTTATAACTATACTCATTTTGTTTTAATACCCTATTAGCCTCAGTGCATAATTGCAACTCTTTTACTAAGTTATCATTATGATCTAATAGCCTAGCAAATTTTCCATCTATGTTATTCCTAAAAGTATCACAATCAGAACAAGCATGATTATCAAACATTTGGTCAGTAGTACTTACCTGAGTTGATTCAGAAGCGTTTGACATCAACGCAGCATCAGATGTCTCTGGTTTTGGTGATTCTGTCTTTTTTGTCTCTGACATGGTAGTCTCCACTTTTGGCTTGTAACTGACCTCGGTTGCAGTTGCTTCTTCACTATGTGACATCACTATCTCAACTGCTAGATCTCCTTCACTAGCGGAATCACTGTCAATATCTTCTACACTTGCAATGTTTGATTCCCCTGGAGAGACAAACCTAAAGCTCCAATCCTATCCTTCATCATCATGAGCAGTCAAGGCTTTTGGATCCTTGCTTGATGAAGTAGAACTGGTAGTTTGCTTGTCTTGACGAGTGAAGGACGAGAACGGGTTCCCGTTACCCGTCTTCTTAGGCTTGACACATTCTCTTTTGAAGTGCCCCTTCTCTCCACAGTTGAAGCAGGTCACTTTGCTCTTGTCAAAGCCAAATGTGGTATCCTTAGTAGCTACCAAGTTCTGTCCGGTTTGTTTTACAAACTTCTTTGCCCTCCGGACAGCACTAGCTAAGGCCCACATTATGTCCATCCTCTCAAGCTCCATTTTGTCCACCTGCTGGTAGTCCTCGTCTGCCAGATGGCAGTTTCCAATCTTCCCAGCAACAAGTTCATCATAAGAATGGACCATTGCAGCCAAAAGATCCATGTGTTCTCGAGCTACTTCCACAGTCACATTTCCGAGATTCTCGGTCTTCAGTTTAGTAGCACTTGCTTCGGATCCAATATAGTGGGTACAAGAGAGTCCCGACGTTTCTGATCCTGAAAGAGACGCATGTGAAGGACCCGATGAGCTAGACACAAATGCAGTCTGGAGAGGTGCTCCAGATGTCTTAGCTTGAGGCGTGGCATTGTACAAGGCTGGATTTTGATTGTACGAAGACTTCTGAGCTCTGTACTTCATCCTAAGTGACTCTTCTCGCAACTTAAGAATGAAGTCATTAATATCCAGTTTTGCCAGCATTCCATTCTGTCTAAGGTTAGACACGAATGAAGCCCACTTTTCAAGCAATCCGTCTGCAAAGTTATTAACTTTCTCTTCCATGGTAGTAGCCACCCCATGTGTATGCAGTTCACTCATCAGATGGTAAAATCTATCTATAACGTCGTCTAAACCCTCGTTTCCTATCGATGAGAAGTTATAGAATTCCTTCTTTAACTCCTTAGCCTTGATTGCCTTCAACGAAGCATTCCCATCGTACCTCTTTTCTAGCTCATCCCATAGTTTCTTGGACTGCTTATTCTCTGAGTACTGGTGGAAAATGTCTTTAGTGATAGACTGTGTAATCAATGCATAAACCCTCTTCTCTGCATTATATTTGACTTTTTACGTGTCTGTCATCCCTCCTAAGGTTAGCTTTACTCCATCGGCTCCCACCGGCGTACTATACCCAGTCTCGATAGCTTCCCACAGATCCGGATCCACTCCATTGAGGTAGATCTCAAAACATTGTTTCCAGTGGGGAAACTCATCTAACGTTAAAAGCTTTGGTGGTTTATTATGATTACCCACCTCACTCTCAAGTAACAGCAGGTTCTGGATCCTAGAGTCCTTCCCAGCAGTAAAGGCTGACATTTGATCTTCCATGGTGAATAACTTTAAGTCTAATAAAACAAAATGTCACTGGTGCGACTGAAGGATGCGAATGGTCTAGTTGTGCATATGAACTCTACGACTGGTTCAGTCGTGCGGCTGAACTAAGCGATTAGCTCAGTCGTGCGAATGAATCTCATGCGTATGCACAATGCGAACGAACGGTTCAGTCGTACGAAAGGAGATACCACTAGGTCCAATCGTGCGTATGGACTATGCGAATGAAGTCCAAACGTGCGAATGGCTCACTCGTGCGACTGAGGCTGCTGTTTTGCGAAAATTTCTAGGTTAGACGTGTTTTAGCCGTAAAAATTCGAAATTTCGCAAGGTCTAATCGCCTAAGTCCGTAGAAACCAAACTTTGATGAGCAGGGAACGTCCAAGATCACTTTTGACACAAAAGATTGCGTTTTTAGTGCAAAAACACAAAATTTTTAATCAATCTTGATTGAATCACACGTAACCAAGAGCCAAGCTCTGATACCACTTGTTAGGACCTAGTATTTGAACGAAATACCTAGAGATTAGCGTGTAAACCAGATCAAATAGTGCGGAATCCTATTTGATTAGCGATCCAATCAGTGAGAACACACGAAGAATCAATCAAGAATTAAAACTAACGTTAGAAATCGATTGGAAATCGATCTAATGTGTTCTATGAACTTGGAGAACGAATTGGGAGGCTTCTGGACGGCTAGGGTACGTCTGGAATCTTAATTAATCAAAAGCTTATATTTTTCACGAATTGAGTTGTATTTATAGGTTGATATTATTCAATCGTGCGACTGAACCATTAGCATGTTCAGTCGTGCGATTGAACCATGCGGTTGATTCATCCGCACGAGTGAGTGTTCAGTCGTGCGACTGAGCCAACTTATATGTTAATCATACGACTGATCCAGTCTCCTGGTACAATCGTGCGACTGATTCATTCGTATGAAGTTATTCATGCGTATGGTCCATTCTCATGGGCCATTCGCATGAGAACTTCATTATGTTAAGTTTGAATGTATTAATTAATAAACATTATGTGTAACCATTCAAACAATCACTAACCTAATTAACCAATTAATATCAACTCATTAATGAAATATTAGTCATTACAAATCACAAACAACCAATATCATTTCATTAATCATATTAAATTACACCAGAATCAGATAAACAAGATCTATTACATTTCATATCATGATCTAGGGACATACATGTATCAACAGAACTTGACCAGAGGGTATACAACCGACCAACCACATCCGAGGTTTAAACAAAATTTGTACTTCATTTTATAGTTTCAATAGTAATTATATATCATATTACTGACACTTAATTATATACTTGTATACATAGGTTGCTGGTATTTGGGTTGAAAGAAATGATAATATCATTGCCTATAAAAGATGTATTGTAGTCTATGGTAGGTCTGAATACAGTCAAACTATTTAGTCGTACTTTGGATGTTACGATCCATTATATTATCCTTGTTTTTCCCAAATGGTGAGTCGGGATGGAATCCTAACATACCACGAGTAGGGGTATCAATGAACAAAATTTATAATGATAAGAACAAGTGGACGACGAAGTTGGAGGTACCAATTTCTTTTATTTCTTTAAACGTTTTACACTATGGGCATGCATGCTTTTTAGCAATATAACGTAATGTACTATTTCCATTTTCATACAAGGGCATGCATGCTTTTTAGCAATATAACATAATGTACTATTTCCATTTTCATACAAAGGCTAACTCATGAAGTAACAGAAGTACGTGACCATGCGTGAGAACTACTGCTATAGGTTTCAAATTCGATTGTATGATAACTTACTTTTCTTTCGCAGACGATTACTACAACAATTTGTGGTAGATGTGTACATAAAGCTTTAGACATCACGATTATAGTATTGTAAACACAACCAGGAGAGGATAAGGGAAGATTTATACCAAGGTATTGTGGATTGTGTCCATGCTGGAGAAGTTCATCCAAATAGAGTTGGACAACGGATTGTCTTGCCTACATCTTTCATCGGAGGACCTCGTGATATGCGTCGTCGTTTTCTATACACTGTAACATCTTGTATTTTTTGTTTAATTATAAGTTATCTTTGTTAAATTCTTATTATGAAATTTGTGGTTACTTATGCTTACTTGTTATGTTGCCATCAATTTTTAATATAACTATTAAATAAATAGTAATAATAATAATTATAATAACACTAATAATAATATCATTAATACTAATGATTATAATAATAATAATATAATAATAATAATAATAATATTGATGATACTAAAAATTAGAACAATTTATTATGCTAGTAAACTTATAATGGTTTAAGCTTAAAGTACAAAGGTTTTATTTGCCAATTTATAAACCTAAAATAGAAAGTTTATTCATGAAATGATAAAACCTAAAAGTTCTAGGGCCAAATTGTAACATTTTTTAATTTCCTTCTCTTCTCTCTCCCCGTGAATCCGGCGGCCGTCGCGGCCACCTCCGGCCGAGGTCCGGCAGCCCCGAAATCGCATAAACCCTTCACATTTCGAACCCCAAACGATTCCAATCGTTTCCAGAACAAGATTCGAACCTAAACGTAAGATTTAATTGGGTTTAACTCGGTTATGAAGATGAACAAACTTGAAACCGAAACTCTAATCAATAATTTAACCATAAAACAATTAAAACCCCTTAATAATCTAATTAATCGAACATAAACAATCGTTTAACTATCCCTAAACTATCTAAACTTCCAATTTCACCTGAAAAGAAATCGAACACCAGAAACTAACTCTTGAGCTCGTCGTGAACTGTAGCTAGTCGAACTCAATTTTCATCATAATCTCACCCTCGATTAACCGAGGGCTTTCGTTCATTGGAGTCTTTAGAAGCTACCTGTGCAACGAATTTGATTATCATTATCAAATTCTTGTCCACTAATTCGACTTAAACCACGCTTTTCTTCGGTTTATTCTTCATATTTCATCACCGATACATCTTCGAATCGGGTAATTAAATACATGTACATGCTCGTTTATACATGGGGAACAAAAGCCCCATGATTACAGACTCCTACGATAACGAATCAAGGTTCAATTTTGAGGATTGTGGAATTAGGGTTCATGAGAATTGGGTAGGATTTTGTGTTGGTGTTTTTAAGGTTTGAAAACCCAAATAAACCATGGCTGAGGCCTTGGTTTACTGGTTAAGACTCTGCACTGAACATGAGGTCTCGGGTTCGAACCCGGGCAACCTCATGTATTTTGTTAAGGCTTTTTAGCAAATAAAATAATTATGGGAAATTTTTAATAAATATAAAAATAATTTTTGTAAACTTTAAATACTTTTTTAAAGACATCAAATTATTTTCTGTAATTTTTCTAATTTAATGAACTAATTATCTTTTCAATAAAACATTTTAACAAAGGTTGTTCTTGGATTATCTCTATTAAAATGGATTTTGAATAATAAAATTTATAATTATTATTGGTACGAATCTTACCATTAAATTATAATCGTTAAAATCATGATTATTTCAAATGTTTATTCAAGTTTATATTTAAACTTCATTAGCTATTATGGATGAGTTAATGTTATTTTCTTTATAATAATTTACATAAATGGTATATTTCTTTGTTACATTATTTAGAGTACTACAAGGATCCCCAAACTCCACTTGAAACTTTAGTTCGCGTTTATTCGTTAAATCTTAATATTAACTTAAATATTGTAATATATATATATATATAATATATATATATATATATATATATGTATATATAGGTGCCTTGTGACGATTCATCTTGGAACGATCTATATCATTCTTATTATTAATCTTCATTGCATACTTATTGATCAAGTGAGTTTCTTTGCCCCCTTTTTTATCTTTTCACACCATTTGGGGTGAAACATGATTACTTATACATAATGCACTTGTAAACCTTTAGACTTGTAAGCACTTGCAATTCATATTTTTGTCATGTTATTTGTGTGTTGTAAGTGTTTATATGAGATACATATTCTTGTTTGCAATCATTAACTATTGCTAGCCTGGCGACGTCTTAGATCTTTGGGCCTGACAAGCCTATTTGGTGCTAAAGCCGAGGTATTGCCGCTCCTGATGACGTATGCTTGTTCATCATGGGAACCAAATACACTTAGCCAATCTTATATACTTGTAATCAAGTCGAGGTTTGGTTGTAACGATATGTGTTCTATAACCTTACTAACTTATAACCTATGACATGAATTGCTACTTGTAACCTTGTTATTATTATGTATAAAAACCTTGGAAACTCACCAACTATTTATAGTTGACATTTATTTTTATCATGTTTCAGGTAACCCCCAAGTTTAAAGTGGTATTTTGAAGCTTGCAATAAAACTAGGACTTGGACCTAGTTAATTAAACAAAATGTTTATATAATGTTTTGTTTTGTTTGGAACTTATTTCATGTTTAAGACTTATGTTTGTAATGCCTTTTGAAACTTATAATTTTAATATTTACATTTAAATATAGCGTTATATGGTTGTGAACAATCTTAACCCTCACATCTCGACGTTTCCGCCGTCAAGATTGGGGTGTGACAGATTGGTATCAGAGCCCATAACTATAGGGATTTAGGTTATTATAAATGGTGACCTAGACTATAGCTTATGCATGAACCTCATAGAATAATATTTATATTCTTGGAAATATATATATTGTTTACATGCTACATAATGCTATACCATTCTTATGTGCAACTTGATGCCTTAGCATAGGTTTGCCTTGTAATTGTTTAAACTTTGTTACTTGTCTCCCTAGACTTATCTTTGACACTTTGACTCTGTCCGACAAATGAAACTTCTTAATCTTATTCTTGACAACACGTGGAATCGTATACTTATGCTTAAGACTTTGATCTTTAGACTTATGTCTAATCTATGTAAATCTCATCAAGGTTTTGATTTCATGAACCTAAGAAATTTATGTGACACATAGACACCTGTATTCTAGATTTCCTGGTAAAAGGCCCTCGGGCTAAGGTAAGCATATCGCATAAATCCTGCGGGACTAGTTATGCTTACCTGGGGATTTCTGGGATGAGTGATAAACTATGGTCAACATACACCAATTTCTAAGGCGAATAAGTCAACTTACCTTGACGTGTCAACGTTTCCAAATGGTGATGCGTTACCAAATTGAACCATTCCATGTGCCTTACAAATCATGCCTTATCCTTGTTGAATTATAATCCTTGTTATTCTCTTTCTCGTGTCTAACTCATTTTGCATATTCCAGCATGTCTCGTCATCATGGAAAGCGTGGAAGTTTCGATCGTAAGCTAGCTGCCATGATCGCCCGACAAATGGTTGTTGTCATCCCGACCATGGTTGCTGAACTCAATAGCACCTTAATGACCAACTCTAGCAAAAATGGTCAAGGAGAAAATAGTGCTAACAAAGGGCGCAACAACCCCACCTGCACTTTCAAGCACTTTAGCTCTTGCAAGCCCACTAGTTTTAGTGGCAAGGAAGGAGCCACTGGTCTTCTTGAATGGTTTGAGAGCATGGAGAACACCTTCGTCAATTGTGAGTGTCCTGAGGCACTCAAAGTTCGTTATGCTACTAGTATGCTTCAACAAAGGGCACTCACCTCGTGGAATAGTGAGAAGAGAAATCGTGGAGCTGATGCTATATTGGCACTCTCTTGGGATGAGTTCAAGAACATCACCATCGTAAATTTCTGCCCGAGAAGTGAATTGCAAAAGTAGGAGGAAGAATTCTGGAATTTGAAGCAAAACGATTGTAACATCTCATATTTCTGTTAACAAAAAGTTAACTTTGTTTATTATTATAAGGGTCGTTATTGACTATTATGAAAACTCATGTGCTTATTCTTTTTAGTTATCGCTAACTTTAATATATGAAGGTTAAAAATAAAAATATCAAATAATATTAATTATGTTAATATTAATAGGAGTACAAGTTATAATAACAATACTAATAATAATAACTATAACGATAATAGTAATAATACTATAAATAATAATAATAGTATCACTAATAATAATAATATTAATAATAATAATATTAATAATAATAATAATACTAATAATAATAATGAGAACTTAAAACAATTAAGTTAGGGGGTAAATTGTTATTTTTAAAACTTTAAATGCAAGTTTTGTGCATAAAATAATAAAAATAAAACTGCAGGGACTAAACGTGAAAATTATTAAAAACCCAACCCCCACCCCATTTTTCTTCCCCGATTCTCTGGCCGGTCACCGGCCACCGCCGACCGACCTCCGGTGGTCCTAAAAACTCACAAGAACCTTCGAAAAACGACTCTAAACCGTTCTAAACCTTTTCGTGAACATGATTCGAACCTAAGCATAGCAATTAATCACCTTTAAATGTCGGTTACTAATCCTAACCGAGTGACTAATCGAAGTATTAAACCCCACAGCCGTTCGAGCCTTAAAAACCAATAATAACTCAATTAAATCAACACGAACGAACGTCTATCTACCTTTAATCGAATACAATAATCAATTTCACCTGAAAAAACGCAAACATCAAATTCAATCATCACCTTCATCGCGAGGCTGCGACATAGTCGAAACCCATCTTCCGAGTGTTTTAAACTGAAATGACAAGGGGCTTTGCATCAAGAATCTCATCCGAAGCTATCCACTGAGTTAATTTGATTGTTTTCATCTATTCCACATTTATTGATTCAACCTCGGTCGCGACCTTCATCCATCTTGTTCATCTTCAACTCAACTTCAAACCGGGTAATTAAACGCAACTACTTACTCGATTTCATATGGAGATCAAAATCCCTAACCTTTCGATCGATTACAACGTTCATATGGGGTTCAATTTGATTGAATATGTTTCTAGGGTTCTTAAGGTTTGGGGGTTTTTGTTTGAGTTTGTATTTAAGATTTAAAATGTGGTATCTATCGCGGTTGTAGCCTTGGTTTACTGGTTCCATGTTCACTTTCCCACTTAGAGGTCACGGGTTCGAACCCGGTGACCTCCAACATTTTTTAGAGTGTTTTGCAATTTCTAAAAGATATATAAAAATTTCTAAAAATTATAAAAAAATCATTTTATAAACTTCATGTATTTTTAAACCATTTAAATATTTTTCTGCATTTTGTGTATAAAATTATCCTTATATTTTATTTAAAATTCTAAATTTAATGTTATAGTTCGTATATATTTAGAATTTAAATACTAGTTTATACAAATTATTATTTCAACCATTGTTTGTTTAGGTTATCGTTTCCATTTTATTTGGTTACAAAACCTTAATCAAAACTTATGAATAATACAAAATTTTATAAATGTTATACTTACTTCTTATATTACACAAATGTAAATAATCATTTCTACGAAAATATAATTAGTTTTCGTTTGATAAATAAAACCCCAAACATCAAATTGAACCTTAGCCCATAATAATTCGTTGCACTCAATATCAAACTTTAACCTTGTGAATATATATGTATTTAGGTGCCTTGTGACGTTTTATCTTGGAACAACGTTTACTATTAATCTTATCAATCTTCATTCTTATAATTTTTTCGTCATGTGAGTTTTTCTTGCCCCATTTTATATTTTCACACTAATTGGGGTGAAACATGATACTTATTCTCATACACTTGTAAACCTTTAAACTTGTAAGCACTTGCAATTCATATTTTTGTCATGGTTATTTGTGTTTTGTAAGTGTTTATATGAGATACATATTTTTGTTGTAATCATTAACTATTGCTAGCCTGGCGACGTCTTAGATCTTTGGGCCTGACAAGCCTATTTGGTGCTAAAGCCGAGGTATTGCCGGCTCCTGATGACGTATGCTGTTCATCATGGGAACCAAATACACTTAGCCAATCTTTTATACTTGTAATCAAGTCGAGGTTTGGTTGTAACGATATGTGTTCTATAACCTTACTTGCTTATGACCTATGACATGAATTGCTACTTGTAATCTTATCATATTATGTATGAAACCTTGGAAACTCACCAACTATTTATAGTTGACCTTCTATTTTTATCATGTTTCAGGAAATCCCCAAGTTTAAAGTGGACTTTTGAATCTTGCAATTAAACTAGGACTTGGACCTAGTTTAATAATAAAAATGTTATGTTATGTTATGATTTATGTTTGAACTTATTTCAAGTTTGATACTTATGTTTGTACTTCCATTTGAAACTTTTAATTTAAATATATACATTTATTATAGCGTTATGTGGTTGTGAACAATCTTTACCCTCACATCTCGACGTTTCCGCCGTCAAGGTTGGGGTGTGACAACGATGGTGATCATTTGGCCTACTCAACAAGGCATCATGAGTTGAGTATACTGTTGCTCATATTGTCGACACTATCCCGTGCAACATCGAGAAGTTCATTAAGGGTGTACCACCCCAAATTCAAGATACTGTGGTGGATAGCCGACCCACAACTTTGGAAGAAGCCATCACTATCACCGCTCAACTCACCGAGAACCATATACAAGCAGGCACCATGTCTGTGAAGGGTGCAAAGAAGGTGGAAAAGATGGCTACCGAGGTCATTAAGGAGACTAAAGCTGAACCGTCTCACAATAACAACAACAACAAGAAGCACAAGTTCACACCGGCACGCAACTATGTCGTGGCTGCACCCAATCAACCCCAAAGATAACTTGTACCTGCGGCTACACCTGTGGCACAAGTGCCTCGGGCTAGGGCCTATACTGGTCCTCAGCCAATGTGTAACACTTGTAGGTATCATCATTCAGGGAATCAACCATGTCGTATCTGCACCTTATGCGGTAATTATGATCATTTGGTGGCGACTTGCCACCGTGCACCTAACAATGCCGCCGTGGTCACAAACTGTGTTTGCTACAACTGTGGGGAACCTGGTCATTTTCGCCCACAATGTCCACGTCTTGTGGGTAATGTTCCACAAGCCCGAGGACGTGCTTTCAACATCAACGCTAACCAAGCACAAGCAAACAACGATGTGGTGAATGGTATGTTAACTTACCTTTAACTTTTGTGATCCGATTCTTTTCATACATTACCTGTATTGTTAAATACCTTAAAATTTGAACAGGTATGTTTCTTATTAATAAAAATTATGCCTACATTCTATTTGATTCTGGAGCCGATAAGAGTTTTGTTTCGTTAGAGTTTGAACCCATTCTTGCTAAGCCACATACAAAACTAGAAAGACCTCTTACCGTTGAAGTTGCCAATAGAGAACTGATCACCGTTGACGTCATTATTCGTGATTGCATCTTAAGTCTTGACACCCATGATTTTCTTATCGATCTTATCCCTATGAAACTTGGAAGCTTCGACGTCATCATTGGTATGGATTGGTTAGCCAAACACCATGCCGAGATCATTTGTTTTGAGAAGTGCATCCATATACCGTTACCTTCTGGAGATAGGGCTGTAAACGAGCCGAACCGAGCCGAGCCAAGATAGGTTCAGGCTCGAGCTCGATAGCCTAACGAGCCCGCTCGGCTCGGCTCGAAAATGTAACCGAGCTGAAAATACGAGCTCGAGTTCGGCTCATGAAAAGCTCGAGCCAGCTCGTTGCTCGTCGAGCCAGCTCGATTTTTTTAAAATTGCAGGTCACAGGTCGCAGGGGCTTGGTTGCAGGTCACGAGGGGTTGTCGCTGTCACTGGTTCGTCGGCTCGTCGCAGGTCGCAAGGTCGCAGGGGCTTGGTCGCAGGTCGCAGGTCGTAGGGGCTTGGTCGCAGGTCGTTGTGGTCGCTGGGGCTCGTCGCTGGTCGCTGGTGGCTATGGTCGTGAGGTGGGTGGTTGTGGTCGCGAGGTGGGTGGCTGTGGTCGCGAGGTGGGTGGCTGTGGTCGCGAGTGGGTGGTGGTCGTGTGGCACTGTGGCTGCAAGTGGAGTTGTGGAGATTGGAGAAGATGAAAATTGAAAAGAATAGGACTCGGGAACAACTAACAAGGATGGTTTATTAGGTTTAGGGTTTTAGAAATGATAATAATATATATAATAATAATATATATAACATATCGAGCCATGAGCTGAGCCACGAGTCGAGCCAACGAATCGAGCCACGAGCCGAGCTCGAACTGAGCTAACCCTGGCTCGAGTTCGGCTCGGTTAGAATTCAAGCCGAGCCGAGCCGGCTCGTTTAGATTCGATCTTTTTTCGAGCCGAGCTTTTTTCGAGCTTTTTTCGAGCTTTTTTCGAGCGAGCTTCGAGCCACGAACTTTTTGTACAGCCCTATCTGAAGATACTTTGAAGGTGTCGGTGAAAAATCTTCCAAAGGACTTAAACTCATGTCTTGCACTCAAGCCCGAAAGTGCTTAAGCAAGAAGTATATGGCTTTCTTGGCTTACGTGGTCAACACGAAAGTCAAAGGGAAAGAACTTAAGGATGTCCCTATTGTACGAGACTTTCTTGAAGTATTTCCCAATGACCTTAGTGGTTTACCTCCCGTGCATGAAGTTGAGTTTAAAATTGACTTGATACCGGGAGCAAACCCCGTGGCTAAGTCACCATATCGACTTGCACCATCTGAAATGCAAGAACTCTCTAGTCAACTTCAAGAGCCATCCGAGAAGGGCTTCATCCGTCCTAGTTCTTCGCCTTGAGGTGCACCTGTTCTTTTCGTGAAGAAGAAAGATGGATCGTTTCATATGTGCATCGATTATCATGAGCTTAACAAGCTTACCATCAAGAACCGTTATCCTCTTCCTCGTATCGATGACTTGTTTGATCAACTTCAAGGAGCTACCATATTCTCAAAGATTGATCTATGTTTTGGATATCATCAATCACGAGTTCATGATGATGACATCCCAAAGACCGCGTTCCATACTCGTTATGGGCACTATGAGTTTATGGTGATGCCTTTTGGTTTAACTAATGCTCCTGCTATTTTCATGGATCTCATGAACCGAGTATGCAAGCCTTATCTAGACAAGTTTGTGATCGTCTTCATTGATTACATACTTATCTACTCCAAATCCAACACCGATCATGAATTGCATTTGAGATTGGTTCTTGAGTTGTTGAAGAAAGAGCAATTGTACGCGAAGTTCTTGAAGTGTGACTTTTGGCTCGAGGAAGTTCAATTTCTAGGACACGTGGTGAATAGCCAAGGAATTCACGTTGATCCTGCAAAGGTGGAAGCTGTGAAGAATTGGTGCGTTCCCACGACTTCTACTGAAGTTCGTTCTTTTCTTGGTCTTGCTGGTTATTATCGGCGATTCATTGCCAACTTCTCGAGGATCTCGAAGCCACTTACTACTTTGACACAAAAGAATAAACCATTCGAGTGGGGTTCCGAGCAAGAAGAAGCTTTTGAAGCGTTAAAGCACAAGTTGTGCAATGCTCCTATCTTGACCCTACCCGATAGAAATGACGACTTCACCATGTATTGTGATGCATCTAAACAAGGCCTTGGTTGTGTTCTCATGCAACGAGGGAACGTCATAGCTTATGCATCAAGACAATTGAAGGTTCACGAGGTGAATTACACAACACACGATCTTGAGCTTGGTGCTATTGTCTTTGCCTTGAAGATTTGGAGGCACTACCTGTATGGTACGCAATGTATAGTCTACACCGATCACAAAAGCCTTCAACATATTTCAATCAAAAAGATCTCAACATGAGACAACGTCGTTGGGTGGAGTTGATTAGTGATTACGATTATGACATTCATTACCATCCTGGTAAAGCAAATGTTGTAGCCGATGCACTAAGCCGAAAGATTCACAACAAGATGATCTCATTCCAAGAAATTCGCGATCGACGTCAATGGTTTGATACTTTGGGTGAGTTCGATACTGAGATCCGACTAGATGTCAACGAGACTACCGTACTGCTACAAAACTTGAGAATAGATAGTGACATCGAGTCTAGTATCTTGGAGGCTCAACAAGCGGTGCAACAAGAAGGAAGAATGAAGGATGAGCTGGACATAATCTTTTAATCCGATTGGAAACGGAACCCAATGGATTGATGTACTTCACAAATCGAATTTGGGTTCCAAATCACGATAACCTTCGTACCTTTATCATGAATGAGGCTCATCAAACTCGTTATTCTATTCATCCTGGTTCCGAAAAGATGTACATGGACCTGCGTGGTCAATATTGGGGGCCTGGGATGAAGAAGGATATAGCAACTTATGTAGCTAAGTGCCTCACGTGTACGAAGCTTAAAGCCAAATATCAACGTCCAAGTGGATTACTTGAGCAACCCGAGATCCCTATGTGGAAGTGGGAACACATATCCATGGACTTCATAACTAAGCTACCCCGAACCTCTTGAGGACATGATAGCATATGGGTGATCGTTGACCGATTGACCAAATCGGCACATTTTATACCCATACGTGACACTTACAAGACATCAAGGTTAGCTCGTATATACGTTGATGAGATTGTAAGTCGTCATGGGGTACCTCTGCACATTATATCTGACTAAGATGCTCGTTTCACTTCGCATTTTTGGTCGTCTATGCAAGAACTCTTGGGTACTCAATTGGACCTAAGCACGGCTTACCATCCTCAAACTGATGGTCAAACCGAGCGAACGATCCAAACCTTGGAGGATTTTCTACGCCTGTGTGTTCTTGACTTTGGTGGTGATTAGGATACGCATCTACCACTCGCGGAATTTTCGTATAACAATAGTTATCACTCGAGTATCAAGATGGCACCGTTTGAAGCACTTTATGGTCGTAAATATCGTTCACCGATCTGTTGGACTGACATTGGTGAAAACTTCATCACTGGTCCTGAACTTATACAAGAGGCGATCGATAAAGTTTCCATCATCCGCAAGAACCTTGAAGTGGCGAGAAGTCGTCAAAAGAGCTATGCTGATAAGCGACGTAAGCCATTGCTTCTTCTAAAGGTCTCACCATGGAAAGGTGTTGTTCACTTTGGAAAGAAGGGCAAACTGGCTCCAAGATTTGTAAGACCTTTCAAAATCCTGAAAAGGATTGGGAAAGTGGCTTATAAACTGGAGTTACCTTCCAACCCTAGTGGAGTTCACCCTGTATTTCACGTCTCAAATTTGAGAAAGTGCTTGGCTGATGAAAGTCTGCATGTTCCATTGGAAGACATTCAGATTGACGAGTCATTGCATTTTGTCAAGAAACCTGTTGAGATCATGGACCGCATAATGAAGAAGACTAGAACCACAACAACCCCAATTGTCAAGGTTCGTTGGAGAATAAACGTGGCGCTGAATTTACTTGGGAACGCGAGGAGCACATGAAGAAGAGATACCCGTCTTTATTCGTGTAGTTTCATTTTCTTAATTTCGGGACGAAATTTTCTTTTAAGTTGGGGAGACTGTAACATCTTATATTTTTGGTTTAATTATAAGTTATCTTTGTTAAATTCTTATTATGAAATTTGTGGTTACTTATGCTTACTTGTTATGTTGCCATCAATTTTAATATAGCTATTAAATAAATAGTAATAATAATTATTATAATAACACTAATAATAATATCATTAATACTAATGATTATAATAGTAATAATAATAATAATAATAATAATAATAATAATGATACTAATAATTAGAACAATTTATTATGCTAGTAAACTTAAAATGGTTCAATCTTAAGTACAAGGGTTTTATTTGTCAATTATAAACCTAAAATAGAAAGTTTATTCATGAAATGATAAAACCTAAAAGTTCTAGGGCCAAATTGTAAGATCTTTTAATTTCTTTCTCTTCTCTCTCCCCGTGAATCCGGCGGCCGCCGCGGCCACCTTTGGCCGAGGTCCGGCGAGCCCAGAAATTGCATAAACCCTTCATATTTCGAACCCCAAACAATTCCAGTCGTTTCCAGAACATGATTCGAACCTAAACGTTAGATTTAATTGGGTTTAACTCGGTTATGAAGATGAACAAACTTGAAACCGAAACTCTAATCAATAATTTAACCGTTCAACAATTAAAACCCCTTAATAATCTAATTAATCGAACATAAACAATCATTTAACTATGTAACATCTCGTACTTTTGTTAATTAAAAGTTAATTTTTGACTTATTTAAGCTATTTATGAAACTTGGTGGGCTATTCATGTATAGTTCCTTATTTAATTTAAAGTTCAAAGTTAATTAAATAATAATAATAATAATAATAATAATAATAATAGTAATAATAATATAATAATAAATAATATAATAATAATAATAATAATGGTAATAATAATAATAACAATAATAATAATAATAGTAATAATAGTAACAATAAAAACAAAGATAATAATAACATTAATAATACTTTACTTAAAAATGTTTAAAACTTAATTAAGGGTGTTAAGGGATTAATTTGTCATTTTATAAACTTGAAATGGAAACTTTATGCATAAAATAATAGAAAATCAAAGTTGAGGGACCAAAGGTGTAATTTATCAAAATCCAACCCCCCCCCCTTCTCATTCCCATTTTCCCGGTGACCTCGCCGGCCGGACTCCGGCCAAGTCCGGCGAGGCACCAAAACTACCAAAAATCGATGTTTTTTTGATCTAAAACCGTCCCCAAACCGTTCTTGAATTCGATTCGAACACAATCATGAGCTTTGATTGCATTTAAACATCGGTTATGAACCCAATCGAATGATTAACCGAAATGTCTTAAACCCCATAGCCGTTCGAGCATTAAAACTTCATAATAATTAAACCAATCTAAACGTTCACCTATCAATCTCTAAACGAATACAATCCTCAATTACACCTGAAACGACTTCAAACAATGAATTCAATCACCATCTTCATCGCGACCTGCAACATAGTCGTACACCACCATCCGGGGTTCAAAAACCGAAATTTACAGAGGGCTTTTAGTCCAGGTCGTCATTCAAAGCTACCTGCAAGCTTAATTGGATTATCATTGAGGATTACTCATCCATTGAGTACCCACGTTTGCGATTGTTCTTCGTTAGAATCATCGACAATTCGAATCTAAACGGGTAAGTTACATATATGGATATGCTCGATTAATCATGGGGAACAAAAGCCCCATGGTTAATTTAGTTATCATCATCGTTTGGTGGATCAATTTAGTTCGAATCTAAACTAGGGTTTATGTGGAATTGGGGATTCAAAGTTTTTAGTAGTTTTAAGAAATAGAACCCAAGCTTAAACAGGCATAGGCTACCCAGCCTAATGGTTTCACACTCACATATTCTGCCACCCGTGACCTGCATATTTTTCTTAAAAGGGCTTTTTCAGCCTTATTTTAACTATGAAAAATTTTTAATAAATATAAAATGATTTTTACAAACTTTAAATATTTTTATAATCATCCAAATTATTTTCTGTAAATTTATTATTATAAATAATTTAACATCTTTCTTTTCTTTTTACATATTATCAAACATATTAATGCTTAGTTTATTTTTATAAAAAAATAGATTTTAGATAATAGTTTAAATTACTTATTTATTAGTCACTATATATTTTATAATGATGGATTAATCATGATAATTATAGGACTAAAAACGTTTACATATATTTTATAATCAATTTCACAAACTATTATAAAGGATTTAATTCCTTTAAAAATTTTATAAATAGTATTTTACCAAGGAGTTCACTAATCTTATTTATTTTTAATCCCCAAATTCTAGTACCCTAGTTCAAATTAAATCGTTAACCTCACTATTAATTTAAAACTTGTAAATATATACATATTTAGGTACCTCGGTTTACTTTGAAACGTCGCTTAATATTTATATTAAACATCTCTCATATACTTATTGAACAAGTGAGCTTTCCTTGCCCTTTTTAAATTTTCACACTAATTTGGGGTGAAACATGATACTTATTCTCATACACTTGTAAACGTTTAAACTTGTAAGCACTTGAAATTCATATTTTTGTCATGGTATTTGTGTTTTGTAAGTGTTTATATGAGATACATATGTTTGTTTGCAATCATTAACTATTGCTAGCCTGGCGACGTCTTAGATCTTTGGGCCTGACAAGCCTATTTGGTGCTAAAGTCGAGATATTGCCGACTCCTGATGACGTATGCTTGTTCATCATGGGAACCAAATATACTTAGCCAATCTTTTATACTTGTAATCAAGTCGAGGTTTGGTTGTAACGATATGTGTTCTATAACCTTACTTGCTTATGACCTATGATATGAATTGCTACTTGTAACCTTTTTCTTATTATGTATGAAAACCTTGGAAACTCACCAACTATTTTTAGTTGACTCTTATTTTTATCATGTTTCAGGTCAACCTCAAGTTTAAAGTGATCCTTTTGAGGCATGCAATAATCTAGGACTTGGACCTAGTTAATAAAATAAAAAGTTTATATTATGTTATGTTGCGTTTGAACTTATTACTTGTTTGAGACTTATGATTGTATTTCATTTCAAGACTTATGATAATAATATTTATATTTTAATATAGCGTTATGTGGCTGTGAACAATCTTAACCCTCACATCTCGACGTTTCCGCCGTCAAGGTTGGGGTGTGACAAACTATCCCTAAACTATCTACACTTCCAATTTCACCTGAAAAGAAATCAAACACCAGAAACTAACTCTCGAGCTCGTCGCGAACTGTAGCTAGTCGAACTCAATTTTCTTCATAATCTCACCCTCAATTAACCGAGGGCTTTCGTTCATTGGAGTCTTTAGAAGCTACCTGTGCAACGAATTTGATTATCATTATCAAATTCTTGTCCCCTGATTCGACATAAACCACGCCTGTTCTTCGGTTTATTCTTCATCTGTTCATCACCAATACATCTTCGAATCGGGTAATTAAATACATGTACATGCTCGTTTATACATGGGGAACAAAAGCCCATAATTACAGACTCCTACAATAACGAATCAAGGTTCAATTTTGAGGATTGTGGAATTAGGGTTTATGAGAATTGGGTGGGATTTTGTGTTGGTGTTTTTAAGGTTTGAAAACCCAAATAAACCATGGCTGAGGCCTTGGTTTACTGGTTAAGACTCTACACCTTGAACATGAGGTTCCGGGTTCGAACTCGGGCAACCTCATGTATTTTTTAAGGCTTTTTAGCCAATAAAATAATTATGGGAAATTTTTAATAAATATAAAAATAATTTTTGTAAACTTTAAATACTTTTTTAAAGACATCAAATTATTTTTTGTAATTTTTCTAAATTTAATTAACTAATTATCTTTTCAATAAAGCATTTTAACAAAGGTCGTTCTTGGATTATCTCTATTAAAATGGATTTTGAATAATAATGTGACATCCGGTAAATTTCCGTTACCAAACTCCGTTAGTTCCGTTAAGTCTTGTATACACGTGTCGTGAGCACACACTAGTTGTCGTTTAACGTTGGTGACCTAATAATAATGAGTAATGTTAATTTGATGTGAATCTAAGTGATTATGTGAATATTGGGTTATGTTTATGTGTTTACACATTTTTAAAAGGTTAATTAGAAAATTTATCGCGTAACGCGGAAACGTGCCTATTTATTCGTATGTCTTGTGTTTTTATAAAGATAAGATATATAATGAATTTTATAAGTTTATATCTTTATATTATGAAGTTAAAAACACTTTACAAAGAGTTTAAAGCTTAGTTTTTATAAAATACAAATTACAAGGGCTAAAAGAGTAAATATGTAAATTAAAATTAAATAAAACAAAACCCTAGCTCCCAAGCCACCCTTCGGCCGCGATCTCCCAACCCACCCATTTGCGAAAATCAGCCAAGAACAAGCATCAAAACCTCACTTTGATTCGATTTCAAAGCATATAACTTGTTGGAATCATCAATTGCAAGTTATAACACGTTTAAAGGTTAGATTTTTCATGTTTTTATGAGTGTTTGTTTATGGCCGAATCTTGGAAGTGAAATTGACCCTCATGGGATCGAATGGATGTTGTTTGATGATGTTTATATGTTAGTTAGGTTGAATACATGTTAGTTAACGTCGATCATGGATGAATTACATGTTGTTAGTGGGTTAATCATGGGTTTTGATTCTAGTCAAACCCTAATCCGATTTTGGGCATGATTATGGGTGAATGATGATTGTTTGATGAATGTGTGGTGATTAATAAGTTGTATGAATGTTAGGAATCATGAATCTTGCAAGAAATTGATGATTTAGGGTTCATGTTCATAGGTTACTAATAATAGTAACTTTATTTGCATGAAATGTTGAACTATGGATGTTATGATGTTATGGATGTGTTCATGGTGATAATTTGATGTTAGATTGTTGTTGTGATCATTGGAAATTCAAGAAAACATGTTATAGTTCATACATTACTAAAGATAGTAACTTTTGGATATGAATTGATGAATTATGATGTTTGGATGTGGTTGATCATGCTTAGATGTTAGTATGAGCTTGAATTGGTATATTATTGATGAATTCATGTATGCTTTGGATGTTTGATAGATTTTGGATGTTCTTTCCCAAAAGGGAAACTTTATTCGTGTAAACGTTGAAGTATGATGTTATGATCATGTTTGGATGATAGGAGCCTGCTAGTATGTTCAAGGATAAATTCTAGTGTGATAGAACGTGTTAAATTAGTTGTATGGCATGCTTGGATAATCATGGGTGATATTTGGACTTTGGTGATCATGTATGGTTTGGATGTTGTGTAGTAGTAGGACATCATGCTTGGGACTGGTAATTGATTGTTGTGATGTTGTGAATGCAATGCATATGCTTAAAGAATATGGTTATGATCATTATACACGCGTGCGGATCTGAGGCCCCTACTTAGTAGGATTGGCAGGGTTTAGGATGTGAAGTCGTGAGTGGCTTCACATGGCATGTGATGAATGGTTGAACTTTGTGTGACATGTTAGTTGTATTATAATTAATGGATATGTTAATGTTCTAGATTCGCATGACTTGTATAGTACTTGATTGTATGATGATCTAAGTGATACACCTGGTTGATATAGCATACGTATGATACTATTTGAATGTTAATCATGTATGTTGTATGTGCTCATTGGCTTTATTTGAATTATAACTCATAATGTCACCAACGGGTCAAACGGGTCAACTAGGTCAAACGTTCTATTTTTCTGGAAGCTTGAGTCTTTGGTTTTGGTATGATTAGGGTTTCACATGTCTTTTATTTACACGTACTTATGTACTCACATGATCTAGGTAACCTTGAAGGTTGGCTATCCTCTCGTTTCTCAAATAAACCCTAAGTACTCTTTGCATATATCAGGTGAGTTCATGCCCCACTCTTTATCTAATCTCTTTTGGGGGAGATAGCATACTGGTATTTATACGAACGCTTTTATTATTTAAGTTGTGTATAATATTAATATAGTGTTGTTTACCATGGGAAAAGTCCTCACACTTTTGAATTGTTAATATTTAATAGCGGGGAAACTTGGGTAGTACTACTGGGTCTGACGAGCCCCACTTGTGTGACTCGAGGTCAACCGGGTGCAATTTGTCCTATTGAACATTGTCACGACATGGTAAGTCGTGACAGGAGGCAACAACTATCACAGTCAGCTTCAATTGCAAAATCACTATGTATTAATATTTACTGATAATAGACTAGCTATCTATTACCATACACTGCTTATATATATCACAACTGTTTACATGTTTATTGAACTCAAACTCTTGAACTCACCAACCTATGTGTTGACATTTTAGTATGCTTTTCTCAGGTCCTTAGCTTGCCTGCCATAGGAGCACTGCATGGTTCACTGCATTTTAAGACACGATTATTCAAGACATTTAACATTTTAACAATTACGGTTTACTCTTTTGGGTTGGCACTTGTTTTGCCATAGTTATACTTTATTGACTTGGGTTGTTTTCAAAACGCTTCCGCATTGTTTAAAGTTTGTATTTTGGTTGATTTTGCTTAAATTATGGCATTTAGAGTCGTTCTGAGTAACTATTGACTGTGATCCTGGTTTGTTCACACGCCTCGCGGTAAAACTCCGCAAGTGGATTTTGAGGGTGTGACAAATAAAATTTATAAATTATTATTGGTCCAAATATTACCATTAAATTATTATCGTTAAAATCATGATTATTTCAAATGTTTATTCAAGTTTATATTTAAACTTCATTAGCTATTATGGATGAGTTAATGTTATTTTTTTATAATAATTTATATAAATGGTATATTTTTTTGTTACATTATTTAGAGTACTACAAGGATCCCCAAACTCCACTTGAAACTTTAGTTCGCGTTTATTCGTTAAATCTTAATATTAACTTAAATCTTGTAATATATATATATATGTGTATATATATATGTATATATATATATGTATGTATGTATATGTGTGTATATATATATATATATTTATGTATATATATATAGGTGCCTTGTGACGATTCATCTTGGAACAATCTATATCATTCTTATTATTAATTTTCATTGCATACTTATTGATCAAGTGAGTTTATTTGCCCTCTTTTTTATATTTTCACATCATTTTGGGGTGAAATGTGATTACTTATACATAATGCACTTGTAAACCTTTAGACTTGTAAAGCACTTGCAATTCATATTTTTGTCATGGTTATTTGTGTGTTGTAAGTGTTTATATGAGATACATATTCTTGTTTGCAATCATTAACTATTGCTAGCCTGGCGACGTCTTAGATCTTGGGCCTGACAAGCCTATTTGGTGCTAAAGCCGAGGTATTGCCGGCTCCTGATGACGTATGCTTGTTCATCATGGGAACCAAATACACTTAGCCAATCTTATATACTTGTAATCAAGTCGAGGTTTGGTTGTAACGATATGTGTTCTATAACCTTACTAACTTATAACCTATGACATGAATTGCTACTTGTAACCTTGTTATTATTATGTATAAAAACCTTGGAAACTCACCAACTATTTATAGTTGACATTTATTTTTATCATGTTTCAGGTAACCCCCAAGTTTAAAGTGGTATTTTGAAGCTTGCAATAAAACTAGGACTTGGACCTAGTTAATTAAATAAAATATTTATGTAATGTTTTGTTTTGTTTGGAACTTATTTCATGTTTGAGACTTATGTTTGTAATGCCTTTTGAAACTTATAATTTTAATATTTACATTTAAATATAGTGTTATGTGATTGTGAACAATCTTAACTCTCACATCTCGACATTTCTGCCGTCAAGGTGGGGGTGTGACATACACCATGACTTTAGTTCAAGATGACATAAAACCTAATCTATTCCTTACAATGACGTGTAATCCTCAGTGGCTTGAGATATGTGACAATTTAATGGTAAGTCAAACCGCACAATATCGCCCTAATCTTGCGGCTAGGTTGTCGTGCTAGACTCAAGCATCTTAAGGAAGTTCTTTTCAAAAAATATATACTAGGTAAGATTAAGGCTTACGTTTAAATCATCAAGTTTCAAAAGCGTAGTTTGCCACATGCACATTTTCTCCTTATCATGCACAAGCAACACAAAATCAATAATGCAACCATTACGATAAAGTGGTTTGTGTGGAGATTTCAAACAGACTAAGATATCCAAGACTGCACAACATAGTTATGAAGCACATGATTTATGGTATTTGCGGGGTTTTACAGAATAATAGTCCATGCATGCAAGGTGATCCACTAGTTTGTCGATTTCGTTATCCTCGACAATTTAACCACCAAACAACACGAGGAGAAGATTCATACCCTATATACAAAAAAATAAACAACGGAATAAATGTTGACGTATGAGGAACAACTCTTGATAATATATGGGTTGTCCCATATAACCAAAGACTTTTGATGATGTTCAACTACCACATGAAAGTCGAGGTCTGCTCAAGTATAATGTTGGTGAAATATCTTTTTAAATATATTTACAAAGGACATGACAAACAGGTTATTCAAATCGATGACGCCGAACCAGGTGATCTTATTAATGAGATGAAATGATAGCATGATGCACATTATGTATCACCACCAGAGACTATGTGGCGTATCTTCTCATTCCCACTTTCTCACATCCATCCCACAGTCTTGGCCTTGGAGCTTCATCTTCCTAATAAGCAAATGGTTAGATTTAAAGAGGATGATATCATGTCTGAAATTGTTGATAGGGAAAAAGATAAGGGAAACATGCTTACCGAGTTTTTAGATACCAATAGATTGAACGTAATGGCAAGACGTTATTTATATAAATATTTTCCAAAAAACTTTACATGGAATTCTACCACACGTCGTTGGAATCATCTTGTAGCTAGGCCATAAAGAATTTGTATTGTTTCTGCTAATCTAGCTGAATGGGAGATGTAGTACTTACGAATACTGTTGTCAAATATCAAAGGACCTACTTCTTATGATGCTCTTTGCATGATTAATGGTGTAAAACACGCAATATTTAGGAAAGCAACACTTGAGTTTGGGTTAATAGAAAATGATGACAGTTTATCATAATGTCTCGTAGAAGTGTCATTATTTTAGTTTCCTAACTCTCTCAGGAGGTTATTCGCGATAATAATGATAATTTGTGAACCTGGTGGCATTAGAATGAACACTTTGATTCACTTTCAGAAGATTATCAGTTGCAATATCAAAGTGTTCAACGTGTTCAAGACATGGTTCTTTCAAACATTAGGGTGTTCTTACAATCCATGGGTAGGAATATAAATGATTTTGCTCTTCTAGACATTACAGATAAAAGCACTTATTACTCATGTTCTTGTGAGGTAGTTGAGGAGTATGCGATAGTTGCTGAGTCTGAACACTTAAGTGCAAAGGATTACCTTAATTTAGACCAAAAAAGGTGTTTTATGAAATAATGACACATGTGAATAATGATCATCCAGATGTGTTCTTTATAGATGGACTAGGTGGAACAGGAAAAATATTTTTGTATAAAGCATTGTTGGCTCAAGTTCATTCACATGGTCGTATCGCTCTAGCTACCGCATCTTCAGGTGCAGCTGCTAATAACATACTAGGTGGTAGAACGGCTCACTCAAGGTTCAAGATTCCAATTTCTCTTAATTATAATCTGATATGCAATATTAAAAAACAAAGCCGGACGAATGAAATTATTAGGTTATCCAAACTAATCATATGGGATGAGGTGTCGATGGCAAAGAGACATGCAATAGAGGCAATGGACCGAACACTACAGGATATTATAGGCGTCAGCCTCCCATTTGGTGAAAAGATAATGGTAATGGGGGTGATTTTAGATAGGTATTGGTGGTCATTAAACAAGGCACACACTCACAAATCGTAGACTTAGCCTACGAATGTCACCTCTGTGGTCTGTGACAAAAAATGCAATTGACCATAAACATGAGAGCGTTGAACGATATGTGGTTTTCATAGTTTCTATTAAGATTCGGTGATGGAACCAAAGAGACTATCGAAGGAAGCTATATACGCATACCCGAAAACATGTCTATTCGATTCACGAATAAAGAAAACACTATAAAGGAATTGATAAATATTGTGTTTCCGTCGGTTCAGAACAATGTACACTCCTTGGAATATATTAATGATCAGATGATTAAAATAGTTCAAAGAGAGGAAAATACGTACTACAATTTTGATAAAATCGAGGATGACCACTATAACTTTTACCCTGTTGAGTTCTTAAACTCACTAACTATTAGTGGTCTACCGCCTCATAAAGTACGTTTAAAAATCAGATATCATATTGTTACGCAATATCGATCCACCTCATGGTTTATGCAATGGCACAAGGTTGATAAGTAGATGCTTCGAGCATAATGTTATTGATGTTAAAATAGCTATTGGTCAACATACCAGGAAAAGAGTATTTCCGCCAAGAATCCCACTAACTCTTTCTGAAGATGACATGTTCCCATTCAAATTAAAAAGAAAACAGTTTCCCATTCGATTTAGCTTTTTCATGACAATCAACAAAACACACGGTCAAACGATTCCAAATGTTGGCGTTTATCTTTCAGATTCTGTATTTTCTCATGGTCAGTTTTATGTGGCGTCACGAGATAATACCAAGGGTTTAGTACATCCTGAAAAAAAAATTCAAGCACCTAGGGATATAAACTTCGAATGTTGTATACCGGGAAGTATTTCATGATATATGAAATGGGTGTGTGCCATAATGTAAAAATATGTTTTGTTAAATTTCATGCCTTAACTTCTAATACAACTAATAAAATTTCACATGATTACATGCTTGCATTTGTAATTATTATGATGGTGTATGTTTTCCTTTACTTTTCAAATATGATATATTGTTAACACTGATTTATTCTATATTTGTTATAGATAACACATAAATATGTTATGAATGAGCCAAAGATTAATCTAGAAGACGTGTCAAGTATGACTTTATCTTTGGAATTTTGGCCCGATCAACATATCTATACATAATTATAATACAATGATGTTAATTATAACATTTTAATAAACAATCTAAATAAAATTTTCTTATCACCGACTAAGACTGCTCCAACTACTGAGGTGTCGGTCAAAGTTGAAAAGACAGATGATATTTGTACGACTAAAGATGTGGCAGATAAAGACAATGAAGCACGGTATATTCCTCTGTCCCCTATGGACGAAGAATGTTGGCCGAATAATATCGATGAGATCATCAAGCTCTGTGAGGCGTACGATTGATTGTCATGCAATACCTCTACGATTATGATTTAACTTTATCAGCTTTTGTTATTCAAGACTTGTATTCTTGGATCTGTGTGTTACCATATTTTATTATCGTTTTATTTACTTACTTCATAACTTATATGAAATTTGTTCTCTTATATTATGATTACACTCATCTCAAAGATCTCGGAGTAAATGTTTTAGTTGTGTTCGTAAACAGTAGTATCCGCATACGATTATGAAGTTTATCCAACAAAATGATAATACAAGCCTTAACAATTTCAGAGCAAAAAAGCTTATTGGACATTTGTAAACAATATTAAATGAATATAAAATTTATCGGAGACGAGTATCACAATTAAATGTGTTGCACCCGTCGCATTGCTCGGGCACGTTATTAGTACACATAAATTAAGGATTTTGGAGACCGGGTGAAAGCAAAAGACTAAATCGCAGGAATGAGAGATTCAACTTACTTATATTTCCGTGAATTAGTGAAAAAAAAATAATTACAATATAAGTTATTTTTTATATATTATTTTAAACACTTATTTTCTGTTTTTCTATGGATTTCATTCGTGACAAAATATCCATGGGACCATGGCGTCTTTGTATCAAATTAAAGATGGGTAATTTAGTAACAATACTTGTTTTCATTTTTCTAGTTATATCCATAACAAAAAACACGTATATATGATGATAAACATAGATATATAGTCAATATAAGAGTTAATAACACATCAATAGACCAAGAAAACTACACAAGTACCTTATTGACTTCTAATAATATCCGCCAATACCCCTCCGGCCAATCGCTTGCCTTCGGCTTTTGGAAGCATACCAATCAATTCTTACGTTTATTTCTTCATCAAACTCGTACCACTTGTCCTCATCAATCGTAGCAACCCGTCCCAACCCTAACGAGCTATAACAATGCCTAACTTCATCAAAGACCGACACATCAAATTCTTTACTAGTAATAGTCGTCATGGCCCTCTCAGATGTTGTCCTAAGTAGGACAGCCTCAGCCTTAGTCTCCACCTCCATCTCCACCTCTTTAGGAGTACTTGTGCTATGAATAATAGTCCAATAATTTGAGCCAAATTTGTGTGGCGGTGGAGCTGGAGGCGGGAAACCATTCATGTTGGTGATCGGGCCAACTTTTTCCACTTTTTCATCAAGAACAACCATTCTTTCAACGTATACTTCTCTTGCTCGTCTGAGTAATCGTCTTGGTGCACCGATGAACTTCCTAAAGGCCATTAGTTTGATCTTGTATTGTTGTCATTCGCATGTCTTATTGGATTAACTGAAGGCGAATGGTGTGATGGGATAATTAATGGTATACATATAGTAACTTTGTAGCTTGGTATGTATTGAAAACTCTAAAAGAAGGAACATTCAAGCATGTTTATAAGTTAGATAAGATGGTGTTATTTATATTTTGTACTTGTCCTTTCTATTCTATGTAGATGCTAAGTTTTGGATGCAAATCGAAGTGAAAGGAGAATGTCATTAAAGTAAAAAATAAAAAAGATTCTTTAAATAAATAATTATCTTAATCTTAGTTGGTGTTTATTTTGGACAAAAACTTTTTTTTAGTTCATTAAGATATCTAAAATCTTTCAAACTCTAATAATTACCTTAAATACTAATATATTATTTAACTCTTTTTTACATTAAAAAATAGGTTTTTAATAAAATAAGAAATAAATCTTTTTTTAATGTTATTCCAAAAAATAACATTTTTTAAAACATCAAACTTTTTTAATACTATGAAATATTTTAAAAACTTATGTTCTTGAAAAGTACTTTTTTTTAAATAAAAATAATTAAAATTGAGAGTTATTATAAAGAATTTTTATTATGATATTTCAATACGGTTTGTTTTAAAACAAAATGTTTAATTATTTTTTTTGAAAAAAAGGTTTAATAATAATAATAATAGTAATAATATTAATAGTAATAATATTAATATTAATAGTAATAATAGTAATAATAATAATAATAATAATAACAATAATAATAATAACAACAATAATAATAACAACAATAATAATAACAACAACAACAATAATAATAATAATAACAATAATATAATAATAATAATAATAATAATAATATCAACGTTTAAGACATGTATAAAGAGGCTCGCTAACACTTGCCACATCACTATCTATAACAAATAAAAAATTTATTAGTAGTGAGGTGTTGCTTTTTTCAATGATACCATAATAATTTTCTTCTTCATTCGATTCAACTTCTTCATTGCATTAAGAATTTAACAATTTGATTTGATACATAGTTAATAGAAAGTGTTTATGTAGTTGAAAGTGTTCTTGTCTAAACCATGTCTCCAAATCATTATACGATCAGTTATTTGTGCTCGGAGGGCTTCATTCTTCCTAATAAAATAGATAACAAACTGAAGGTTTTGATTAATTGAAATTTTAGGGTTTTCTTGATCAACTTTTATGTTGGATTGATACGGTTGACCTTTCATAAATGAATGTGCATTGTGAAAATAAACACAATGTATGTATAGATCAATATAATTTGTTATTTGTTAGCATATTATTTAAAAGTTAAATAATCTAGTTAATTTGCATCTGTTATACATATGCATTGTTTTCTATCGATAGATATTTTCTTTTGATTTTAGAGATGTACTTTTAATGTTTAGAAAGAAGATTATCTAAATTAGTCATCATATCAATGGTCTAGTATGGTTCTAGTTAACTAAGTTAACCAAAGGTACGAAACTAAAACAATTGTTGATTTTCGGCTAATTGGGCTTTTCCTTTTGTCGGTTTTCAGTTACATTTCATTTTCATCTATTGAAGGTTTAGTTTTTGCTCACCAGTAAAAAATAATATATTTTAATTATTAATATATATAATAATGTTTTATAATATATTATACCATATCCTTATTTCTTTACATTTTCATATGAATTTTATACCAACTGCGTACACATCAACTTTTTTTTTATCAATAACGTACGTTCTTACGTTCGTCCGGATACTAATTACAGAATTCTTAAGCGGGGCCTTCTCTCTGGTATACTTAAATCATGTCTCAAGAAAATCATATACTAAAAGTTCAAGCCTTTTTCAACATTCAATATTTCTTTTGCATGTTTTTACCCACACCAATTATAGATTTTAGTGTCATATATGCAAGCAAAATGAAAGAAGTGATAGAATATCCAAAGAACCTCCTAAAGGCAACAACTTTCCAAGAAAAGGCAAAAGGCTTTACTTGTGATAATGGCCTCTCATTTCTCATCTATTTGAGGGTCAATCAAACACTTCACCCCATGTGAATGGGCCACACATGAAGCCTTTTGTTGATGAATAAACCCAAATCGATTTTACCAAATCTCCATGCATTCACGGCCAACACCCACTTTCACATGCTCATGCTCATGTTTCAGTTCATCTTTCACGCTTCTCTTGGCGCCTAGAACTCTGTGTCACATACCCATTCGTAGATCTAGAGAAATCCAACAGGGTTCTTCTTCTTCTTCTTCTTCTTCTTCTTATTATTCTCTTGATTATTGATTTCAGCGTTTGAAAGAAAGATGGTTTATACGCTTCCTGGGATCCGATTGCATCCGATTCCATCGATTTCTCATCGTGGTGTTGATCGGAGGAGTGTTGTTGCTGCCTCTAGGTCCGCTAATCCGTCGGTTTTGTTGAGGAATCATTCGTATAATCGTGAGTGTTATCGTTTAAACAAACAATGAATGCTTTCAATTTTGAGTTTTTTTTTTGGGATTTCTTTCTATATTATGCGTAAATGTTCGCTTTTGATTTATGCTGAATTGTGGCGTTAAATGTTTGAAGTTTTTGTTATTCGTTTGTGGGTTTGGTTTGTTTTTGGTTATGTGAGGTGGGTTTTTACTAGTTTGTGTGATTGTTGATGAATTGCTCTGAATGGGTTTATATGTGCATAATATATGTTGACATTATTAATAAAGTATTATTTTGATTTGGCTAACAATTGTTTTTGGTAGTATCTATGATAAGATTCAGGGGAATCTTTTGTTATGGCAGATTTCTGCTTTTATTTTTGATCCAATTATTTAATAATTGTATCAATGGAAGATGCCTCTTTTTCTTAATTATAAACTAAACATACTTATACCTTTTCCTTTTTGGTGGTGTTTTACTATCAGCATAGCTCATGTTATTGATGTTACTAAACGGTTATTAAATAATTTGGCCATTCTCTGTAGGGAAGTTATTAGGTGGAAGGTCGTATGAATCCGTATCCCCTTCTTTTATAGTTGCTGCAACAGAGAAAGTGCTTGCTCCTGGCAGTCAAAGTGATAGCTCTTCTTCAACCGACCAGTTGGAGGCTCAAGATGCAGATACCGAAGATTCTAAAGTATGTTAATTTGCATTCACATTTTGTCTTTAAGGTATCTTTCTTCTGAAGGAAAAATGGTAAGATGAATCTTGAAGGTTATGTTAGGGTTATAGTACATTCTGTTTTAAAAATGGACTAATGATATTATGGGGGCTGATCAGTTGGACTACAACATGGCATTGATCTATCCAACATGATCTATTTACCACATATTATATCTATATCTAAAGTCCTTATTTTAAAGTTCAAATAATTATGGTACCTATTTCTCTTGCAAAAAATGATTAAAACTACCCTAACTAAGATTAAGTTTTAAAACAACCAACTGCCTATATACATTGCCACCAAGCCAACAGCCTATCATAATCCCCGCCTACAAGAGATTACAATGTCATGTTGCTGACATGAAAGGAACTCTTGAAGCATTGCTTATAGTTCTAATATGTTGCGAATAGGAAACTATTGTCTTTAAGGGTTAATAGAACAAAGAGATCTTTAAATTTAAGTTATAGTTTTAGTAACGATTTAGAAGTGTATTTTGTTTAAAAAAATCATTGTTCTTTCTTTTCAACTGTAGCTTGTTAATATTGTAACTGTTTCTTCTTCCATATAATTCTTTATAAGCGCTGAAGCCTAATTCTATTGCTTGATTTAGTAGCATATTTAAGATTATAAGAGAATTGTTTTTTTATAGTTGTGTTAAGTAAATCATTTGGTGGTTGGTGATATTTTGGTTCAGATATTAGAAGATGAAGCCAGCTTGGATGAAGAACCAGTTGATGAAATGAGTGAAACTACTTCAGCGGTTCTGGTTGAGGATATTGCTGTTATACAGGAAGAAACCTTACCTGGCCTTGTTATTAGCAAAGAAAGTGAGGCCATCAGACAAGTATTCATTCCTCCACCTGGAGCTGGAGCCGGACAGAGAATATATGAGATCGACCCACTTTTGGGAAATCATCGTCAACATCTTGAGTACCGGTTAGACTTTTTCTAACTTTTGAATAACAACAGGCTGCCAGTACATGTAAATCTTTGGCATGGGTCAGGTTGACTGACCTTAAAACACTTTTTGTCCAATCATTATAATTTCTTTGTAAATAAACTTGATGATGATAACGAAAATATAAGCTTCAATAATAAATGAATAAATCGATTTAGGAGGTTTAATGCATGAAAAACACACTTTGAGCAAGTTTCAACCCGTTTGACTCGTCTCCTTTTAATGCTTATTTTTTTATTGTCTGACACATTATTGATACAACTGGAATCAGCCACTTCACAAATAAGTAGATTGAAAATGACACCTCTAGTTGTACGAGTTTACATGAATAATCAGTTTCTTAGTTTTCTGAAATTTTTGGTAATTATTGTGCTTAATGTTATAATTCTAACCAACTCCAGATATTCGCATTACAAGAAGATGCGTGAATCAATTGACAAGTATGAAGGTGGTTTGGAGGCGTTTTCTCGGGGTTATGAGAAGTTTGGTTTCACCCGCAGGTATTTTTAAATAAATGTTGAGTCCATGTCTTAGTGATATATTGTTTACATTGAAGCATCTATTATACAAACCATTAAGTGATCTCATGTTGTACGTATATTTTATTGCCTTTTAAGGTCAAGCATGTGGCCATTTACTATGCATCAGATGCATATGTCATATTGCCATCTGATACTAATTGCTTTCAGTTGTATTTGGTGGCGAGTCTACTATATTAATCTTCATCATACTCTTTTTTGCTAGTGAGACAGGTATCACCTACAGGGAATGGGCACCTGGAGCTAAGGTTTGTTATTATCTCATTTGTGTTATGAAATAAGCTTCTTTTTGTTCTATTACATATATAGATGGCAAATTGGGTTGGTTGGATGGGTTGTGTAACTGGTAATGTCTGGTATGAGTCGAAAAGAGGCGGGGTTGACCACTTTCTCTCTTTTTTGTTTTTTTTATTCATGAATAGTTTGTCACTTTGTCCTAAATGTTATTACATAAATGTTGAATAAGGCAAGGCTAGCAAGCTAGTTGATTATATCATTATAAATGTACTTTGGGTGACTTTTGACCCGTTTGACTCATTTCCTTATTAGCTATCTTCTATCTATCCATCTGAGCGGTTAGAAATGAAACAAAGCTTGAATCGTTCCATTCATTAGTAGATTGGTTGAATTTGTCGCCTCCATTCTTGATAATTTTGTTAAAAGAATCACTTTATAAATGTAATATTATATGCAGATGGCATATTCAATTTCTTTTTCAATTTTGTATATCTGAATAATTCTTTTGGTAATTAGTGTTTTGCTTTAGCATCAAAACTTGTCTCAAGTATTTTATCTCAAAAACCTAATCTCACATAGGAAAAGGAAAAGGTACTATAGGCCATAGTCACAGGATTCGCTCCCCTACCCCACGAATCGCGAACCGGATTGGCCGTACCGGATTCGGGTACATTCGCGTACCAATCGCCCTACGATTCGCGATCCGGTTCGCTATAATAGGCGAATTCAATTTCAATGAAAACCGAACCAGTCTACTTCGATTCGTGAATCGGATTGTAGCGATTCGTGAATCCAATCAAATAGAAACGCGAATGGGACTCAAAATGGCATGTTTAGACTTTCAATCTTATTAACTAATGGTTGATTACTTTGATTGCTTACTCGACATCAATAATTTTTTCCCGCTATTTGATAATGGCGCCAATATCATTGCATCTATTATAAATTGGCACCTACTAATCCACTAATTATCTTTAAAAATATAATATAGATTCTAATTTATAGGATACGGCGTACCACACTATATGGTACACCGTACCGCGTACCGAATTGGCGTTCCAAATGAACCTACCCCCTAGTGTACCGAATTTTAAAAATTGACAAACCGCGTACCTGTTTCCGTACCGCGTACCGAAACGTACCGCGATCCATGTGACTATGCTATAGACCATAAACAACCTTGGAATAGAGTATTATGCAGATATGTTTCTATCTTGAGGAAGTGACATGTCTTAATGATTTTTTCTTCTGTATGATACGAGGAATACAACTTTTAAATTTCTTAAATTCATATTTATCTCATAGCTGTGTAAATATATAGACATATGTTTATTACGACTCCTTTCTTAGACACCTATCTTTTCTTTTTTTGAATATGACATAATCTAGAAATATTTTCTTTTTTAATTCTAGTCCGCTTCGCTTATTGGAGATTTCAACGGCTGGAATCCAAATGCTGATGTTATGACCCGGGTATGTTGTTAATTAAGTCGTTACCAAGCTGAAGGTCTAGCCACTGTATCTACACAAGATTTTTTTTTCGTATTAAAATCTAGTGTTTACAGAACATACTTTTGAGTGTCAAATTAGTTACTTCTTATCAAACCTGCTTTGAAACATTTTGGATATCTCAATGTCAAATTTGGTTTTGGGAAGTATATAGTTCGAATCTCTAAAATAAAAAAGTTGACTTTTTTTAGTGAGCAGATGGAGTATAGTTTGTAACTTCTGTGTCTTTTTTAATATTAACAGAATGAATTCGGTGTCTGGGAGATCTTTTTGCCGAACAATGCTGATGATACTCCTGCCATTCCTCATGGTTCTAGAGTGAAGGTAGAAGTTTCTTTATGATTTATGAATAAAGTTATATTCTTAGTGTTTATTTTTTCAATTTCTTTTAATATTCTCAATCCTTGTAACTATTTATGCCACATATAAATTCCTTCATAAACTTATTTGTAAAAAGGAAGGTGGACCCACAAAAGAAAGAATGTATATTGGAGGATAATGTTATAAAAATGAATCAAGACCCATATTTTTATATTTATTGTATGAACGTGCCACATTGTAGATTCGTATGGATACTCCATCTGGCATCAAAGACTCGATTCCTGCTTGGATAAAGTTTTCTATACAGGCTCCTGGTGAGATTCCTTATAATGGAATTTACTATGATCCACCAGAAGAGGTATTTCTCCTTGTGAATTTTCATGCTTTCTTGGTAATTGGTACGGGTATTGACATTTTATGTTCAAATATTTTGGACAGGAAAAATATGTGTTTCAACATCCTCGGCCAAAGAAACCAAAATCTCTTAGGATTTACGAAGCACACGTAGGAATGAGTAGTACGGTGTGCAAATCTCTTCTCTCTCTCATGGCTGATATAAGTTCACTTGCTTTCTTTTTACTCTGGTTTAAGTAGCATGATGGCCACAGTCAAACATTTTTGCTGACCTAAGTTTTTTCAAACTTTATATGAGCTGAAAAATGTTTTTGTAAAGCAAAGAAAAAGAAATCAAATACTGAAATGTGGTGGTTCGAGAGGTATCTGCATGAAATCAAGCATACAATATATTATGTGCTAATCTCTTATATAATAGTTAACTGATTATGGTAAGAATCTAGTTGCTACTTTTACCTATTATGATTAAGCTACGAACAAGAGGTATTGAAATTGATTTCAGCAAGTAACTAAGCAGTCGCCCCGATTCGAGAGGGCTAGCCTCCAAGAACAAAGTTCTGATAACAAAGTAAAAACATTGACAAAAACAAAACAAATGCTAAACAGCTTATTTCTGGACTTAAAACAGTACCTACCACCTCCCTCACTAATTAGGACTACCCAAGGATTAGTGGGATTGTGGGGAACAGCTCCATTGCTCCATTTTCCTTGACCGGGTCGACCCGTTTAGACTTTATGCGCGAATAAACTAGGACTGGCTTCGCATCAGGTTACCACGTTAACATTTGGTGGTATAGTACTTGGTTTAAAAAAGCGCGAGGCGCTCCGAAGCATTTAGGTACCAAAATTCGAGGCGCCACGCCTCAAGCGCGAGGCGAGGGCTTCACGTATGTGAGGCGCTAAAACTAAAAATAATAATAAAAAATATATTATGCATGACACATTTCACTTCATAATCATAAACACAAAACATACTTATAATTTAAAGTTTAGAACATAATTAAACATCTTTAAAAAGATAAATAATTGTCTCAAATCATTCATTCATATTAAGTCAGCAAAAGTCAACAGAAAGTTTTTACTCACAAGACAAGTCAGCAACGAAGGCTGCTCAGTGCTCGCTGCAATTGGAGCTGAATGTCGATGGATGCTGGAGTAGGAGTGTAGGACCTGAAGTGAAGGTCGATGGCTGTTGGAGAGACCTGATGTGAACGTCGTTGGTGATGGAGTAAGAACCGAAGGGCTGGAGTAAGAACCGAAGGCTGGAGTAAGAACGAAGGGCTGGAGTAAGAACCGAAGGGCTGCAATTGGAGCTGAATGTGAACGACTGAACGTGCTGGTGATGTGTGAATGGCGATGGGGCTAAAAATGATGATGAGTTAGGGTTTTAATCTAATTTTGTCTAATTTTGTTTAAGTAAAGAGATGGGCCAGAAATTGATCTAAATAAAAAGCCTAATATACACTTAACCAGGCCTGTTTTAGACCCAACATACATGAAGCACCGCTTCAAGGCGCCTCACGCCTTCCTCCTGAAGCGCCGCTTCAGGGCGCTTCTTGTATAACCGGCGCCTCGGTGAAACGAAGCGCTATCCCAAACGCCTCTAGCGCCTCACGCTTTAATCGGCGCCTCAGAGCGCTTTTTTAAACACAGGTATAGTAATTAAGTACAAACCTATGTTGTCAAAAGCAACCTGGGCGCGCGCCTAGGCGAGGCAAGGCGCAGCGCAGGCAAAACGCCTCATGGCAGCCTAGGCGCTCCAGCGAGCTTCTGGTGAAGTTCCGACTAGTTTCCGGTCATATTCCGGCCAAGCTCCGGCCAAAATATAAAAAATCCTTATGATGAATGAAGTTTCTGAAGAGAGAAGGGGAAGAAGGGGATATTTAAGAGGGCAGTCCTTTCTTTTTTGCTTTGTTATAAGCAAAAAAGACAAAATTTCTGATCTTTAACAGCATATTGATTTGACTGAACATTGCAGTGTTTAAATTGCTTTACTTAACAACATTATATTATATTAAACAATAATCAAAAATAGCAATAGGTGGCTGAAGGTAGCTGAATGTACGGAAAAAAATATACAGCCATTTAACTACTAAACAAGCAACATTGTTGCTGAAGAAAAGAGGGTTATTGAAAAAAGAGTATATAAGTGATTTTGTCCTTTAATTTTTTGTTCTCTTATGTTAAATAAATTCTTTTTCATCTGTAATTTTTTTGTATATTGATTAAATGGTTATAATTGCTAGTTATATTAGTTTAATGTACTTCTTATATATATTTTCATCTTTTTTTATTATTGCGCCTAGTTTATCACAGGCCCTCGCTTTTTTAGCGCCTTGCACCTAGGCCCAAGGCTCACCCTTTGCGCCTTGAGTGCGCCTTGCGCCTTTGACAACTATGGTACGAACACATGTACACACTTACCATGTTAATATTTGGTGGTATGGTAATTAAGTACAAACACACATACACACTGCGTGTGTGTCACATGCATGTACCCTTTGAGAAAATCCACCCCCTACCCACCCACCCAAGCGGCTCCTTTAGGATACACACCCAAATACATCCAAAACAGTTTAACCAAGATAGAGAGTGAAGGAAAGATCTCCTTAAGAGCATGCTGATGTGGAAATGTGAGAAGCTTGAAACAACAAAGGCCTCATGTGTCAAGGAGCTAAGTAGCCTAGCCTTTGTTTCTAGTTAATTAAAAAATGAGCAATATGATAAACTCAGTGAAAGTGCTAACCCTCTAACCCCTCTAATCTTTAAGCTTCATTAGGGTTTAAGGATGTTGATGGTGCGTGGCTTACCAAACTTTGTAAAAGATGCAACTAATCCTTTAATGATAAAGAACAAGTTTCTTTCTCTTGCTCTAGGATATTATTGTTTGCCTTTATGTAATTGTAATTTATATGTCTAGATTACTTGTAAAATAAGTGTTTCAAATGAGTTCAAAATGGCTTAGAGAAGACAAAGCAATTAATGCCTGGCATCATTAAATGAAAACGACCTTTATGGCTGCCCAATTAAGGTGTAATGTTAGATTAAAATGATGGAATGGCCTTGGTCATGTTTGAGAAAGAATATTCTTCTTAAGTAGGCGCTATCACTTAAGGATACACGGATAATCAAATGTATCATGAATGGATGTAATTAAAAATTGGTAGATATTGATGACATCATCAATTTAAATTGAGATGCTAATTGAGTGACATGTCATCAAATTGAAATGCTACAGACATGCATCGATAAAAAGTTCTATAATGCTATAGACATGCACTGATAAAAAAAATTCTATAATGCATTAATAAAAAATGTCATATAAAGTTGAATCTAAAGTAACTATGAAATAAATTGTATGATCAATAAAGTGATTATAATTTATATGTAATGATTATGTGAAGAATTAAAAAATAATTGATATACGTTAGGGTTTAGAAAGAAAAGGTGTTTTATTAGCATGTATAGATAATTATATAGACATAGATTTAGGATTTGTATTGTTTGGTTTTAAAATATATTGAATTAAAAATACATTTGTAGAATTGATTGTTTTGATAGTATTGAGAAGTTGTTATCACAATTCGTGATTGTATTTTATGTGGTTGTGTATAGGAACCAATGATCAACACTTATGCCAATTTTAGAGATGATGTTCTCCCTCGCATCAAAAGGCTAGGTTACAACGCTGTCCAGATCATGGCCATTCAAGAGCACTCATATTATGCTAGCTTTGGGTAATTTCTTAACATTCATTGTGTTTGTATCCCTTTACCCATATTTTCTTGCCTAATTGAGACAATATCTATGTAAACTGCGCACTCTATTAACATTTTGATTAGTCATTGTTGCATTATTTTTTCTTTTAGTACTTTTTGTTGATATCCTTTAAAACAAAATTTGAGTACTTTGTGTAATGTCGTAGGTACCATGTGACAAATTTCTTTGCACCTAGCAGTCGTTGTGGGACTCCAGATGATCTTAAATCTATGATAGATAAAGCTCATGAGTTGGGATTGGTTGTTCTCATGGATATTGTACACAGGTAATTATACGTGAGTGCTAATTCACTCATTTATTAACTAGAGATGATAACAAATGAAAGAAGAAGTGACAACATCTTCCTCCTATAATATGGCATTGACTAGAGGTGTAACTACGAGTGGGGCGGGCGATAGTTAAAAATATCAGAATGGACAAAGTTAAAATATAGGTTGAAATTTTGTTAGCTTGACTTGCAAACATTTTTCCTTCTAATATTAAAATTCATAGATAGGTAATGTATTAATAGTATGATTACGGTTATCATTTTCTAAAATACACATATAAGTTACTTAAAAAAGTGATTTGAACCTTCAAGGGGTGGTGTAGCGGTAAATGCTTAATTACCATCTACTAGTAGGCTTAAATCTAGCTTTTGCTTGTTTCTTGCCGTTACTAGCTTTATCCCGCTGGTTAGCTGGGTATGGGTGGACCTCATGACTTTTTGGTGACGGGTTCTCATAGTTACAAAAAAGGCTATTAAAGACGTTAGTGCTTACATACACCTCTGGTCCCATTTGAACTCTACTCATTCCATTATAAACAAGTTTTTTTTATGTTTGGCTGTTTAACTGGTTAGAGGTAAAACATAACCAAGATCAACCGTTTCTAGGAAAATGGGTTGAAATTACGTCTTCTAGTTGATAAATTTTTGTTTTAATTATAACTGTAATGGGTTGAATGCAGTCATTCATCAAACAACACTTTAGATGGTCTAAATATGTTTGATGGGACGGATAGTCATTACTTCCACTCTGGAGAACGTGGTTATCATTGGATGTGGGATTCTCGCCTCTTCAACTATGGACATTGGGAGGTACCAAAATTTTCAAAACTCAATTCAGTTAGTGTAATGGTGAATTCAGTGATTTGTTAGAGCTTGGTATATATGTATTAGTGTTGTTGTTTCAGGTACTAAGATATCTTCTTTCAAATGCAAGATGGTGGTTGGATGAATATAAGTTTGATGGATTCAGATTTGATGGTGTGACTTCAATGATGTACACACATCATGGTTTACAGGCAAGATACCTATATTGTTTTTAACTATCAAATGAAAACTATGAGGGTTAGTTTTATTTCTCCTTTGTATGATCGATATATAAAAAGTATGAACTAGTCCGTGTATAGCATATTCCTTATGGGTCACTTTTACTTAATCACCCTCACAAGTTCTTCTAACAGGATCATGTTCTTGTGATGCTGAGTGATAGTTGATTCACGCTAGAGGTGGCGTATGGGTGTGTTGGGCGGTCTGGGTAACGGGTCAAAAGACATTTGGTGAAAACATACTGTTTTAATGTCTGTTGAAGCGGGCTGGGTCAGCTTTGGATAACATTCTTCTACCTCTTTATATTTACTTTATAAATATTATTTTTTAATTAGTATTGATGTTAAAAAGACATTATTACTGTAGTATTCTACATCTATGCGTAAAATGATATGCGAGGTTGTTTTAAAAATAGAGATTTGGCCCAATTTTGTTTTGATCTAACCGTTTCAAAATAAAGCACAACACATCTTGACCTCTTCATAGTTAATAAATGAGTGAATTGCCACCTTTAACTCAAACAATATATGTGTGTGGTGTGAGTATTGAGCTAATTTCTGATAACCATGTATTCTGTTTAGGTAGCCTTTACTGGAAACTACAATGAGTATTTTGGCTTGGCAACCGATGTTGATGCTGTGGTCTATTTAATGCTGGTTATGATCTTATTCATGGGCTCTTTCCTGAAGCCATCTCTATTGGTGAAGATGTATGTCCTCTTTTTCCTTTCTGGAGTTTTTGTTTTGTTTATTCAATGTTCATCATGAATGAAATTACATTGTCTGGGTTGACCTGAAATACATTTTGTTTAAAGCGCAGTAAATCTGTGTACATATCAATTCTTTGACCAAAACTTTGCTGTATTGAGCTGGCAAAATGGGTGTGTTTAGGTAACAGGTCAAAACAGGTTACGTGGGGTTGACCTGAAATACATTCTGTATTGAGATATTGTCTGTAACCCATGTATGCAAAGCTGTCTTCAACTTGAATTTGACAAACATTTTGCTTATTTCCGGGAAATTAGTTGATAAGAACTTCCTTCTCCAAGCAACCAAATAAATGTCTCATTTGGGCATGTTTTATTATTTTATTTTATTTTTTGAGTTCATTTTGGAATATGATTGTTGTTGCATTTTTGTTTGATAATGAAGTGGGAGTGTGTCTACAAAACTCTTGTTTTGAATAAAAAATTAATTTATAATTACAGAAATTAAAACATATGGTTTATTTGGTTCTAAAATTAATCAACATTAAATGATGTTCATATTTTATTTTATTTTTTATAGTGCGCATTTCACATTTTTCATGGTGTTACAGGTGAGTGGAATGCCAACATTCTGCATCCCTGTACAAGATGGTGGTGTGGGGTTCGACTATCGTTTGCATATGGCAATTGCTGACAAGTGGATTGAGCTTCTCAAGTATGCAACTCCAACTTTCTATGAATATTTTATGAATGATGTATGCATGGCTGCATGCTGATTCAAAATGTGGAAATACACTAAGGCTTCTAAAGCTATGGGTAGAATAGTCATGTGTCTATACAAATTTGCATGTTGAAATTTCTCTTACTTTTTGCCTTAGGCTGAGGGATGAAGACTGGAAAATGGGTGATATTGTTCATACGCTTACCAATCGAAGATGGTCTGAGAAGTGTGTTGCTTATGCTGAAAGTCATGATCAAGCTTTGGTTGGTGATAAAACTATTGCATTTTGGCTTATGGACAAGGTTAGAAGTTAGAACTATTTTTTAAATTAATGATTCACCATTATATTTTCTAAAAAGCGTTTACGTTGGTAATTTTTACCAAGAAAACTGTAGCGTTACTGATGTTGTTGACTGGTTTTTTAATACCAAACTGGAAAGATGGAAATTTTTGTAACAGTATTTGAAACTTGGATGCTTTAGTGCATTGCTATATTCATTGCCATTTGTTACCTGGAACAAATATATATGAGTGGTTTCATACAGCATTTGTTTGTGTACTTGATAGGATATGTATGAATTTATGGCTTTGGATAGACCATCGACTCCTCTTATAGATCGTGGTATAGCATTGCATAAAATGATCAGACTTATTACAATGGGATTAGGCGGAGAAGGATATTTGAATTTTATGGGAAACGAGTTTGGGCATCCTGGTAATACCATATGACTATCCCTCCTGCCATAATTTGCATTTTCACAGAAGTATAATGTTTATGAGATCTTTTGTTTATATGCCTGTTTGTTTCCCCTTTGATCAGAGTGGATAGATTTTCCAAGAGCTGATCAACGTCTCCCTGATGGGAGATTTATACCTGGGAATGGTAATAGCTTCGATAAGTGTAGACGTAGATTTGATCTGGTAAGTTCTTATGTATTCATAGCATTAATTTTGTGGAAAATGATATTTGGATCAAACACGCTACTTTCACAACTCAAATTTGATGTAGAGCTATTTCAATACTTCTATACAGTTTGATGTTGGTATATCAATTTAGTCATTGATATAGAAGTTAAAAGAAAACTCATTTGACACTCAAAAAACCAAAATTGGACATTTTTTCAGGGCAAAACTACCGTTAGATCTTTCACTTAATATAATCGTTATTCATATGCGTAGGGGGATGCAGATTATTTAAGGTATCGTGGGTTACAAGAATTTGATCAGGCAATGCAGCATCTTGAGGAAGCTCATGATGTACGTAAATTTGTGTGCAAGTTTGCATCTTTTTTTTGTAATGTGGATTTTTAGTGGTAACTATATATCGATGCATTTACTTATACATGGAATTTGGGTTCTTTTTTATTTAAAATGGGTAAAAAAAGTAGCTAAAAAGTTAGCTCAAATGGATCAGCTGGTTTGATAGTACCCCAAAGTCCTATTTTTTAAATACCACCTCAAAATCATTTTATTCAATGATTTTATTTATTGTTGTAGCAATATTGTTATGTAATCATAATTAAATTTCTGATTATTTATAATATATTTTAAGTAAATGCACAAAATATTGCTAGCAGGTCAACTCAACCTGAACTAGCTTGTTTCCATGGATTTTTAGAAAATGACCTGTTACCCAACCAGTCTCTGAGCCATTGCTGGCACCTCTAGTGGACTGTATTGTTAACTACATCAATTGTGGTGTGCAGTTCATGACTTCAGGACATCAGTATATATCACGGAAAAATGAAGCAGAGAAAGTTATCATTTTTGAGAGAGGGGACTTGGTTTTTGTCTTCAATTTCCACTGGTATAACAGCTATTCAGACTACCGTGTTGGCTGTTTACACCCTGGAATGTATAAGGTACGTTTTGTTCACCTTTATACCAACATGTTATTTTTCTTCTTTAACTTGTGAGAGAAGATCCATAAAAGTTGATATCGACACGTTCTTTATAGGGGCGTGTTCATTACATGACTCATTTTAAGTAAAGAACTATGATAATTTCACAAGCAATTGCACGTAAATTTTTTAAAGATATGATAGTGCGAGAGAGAAAAAGGTGCGGTAAATTTTTTAAAGATATGATAGTGCGAGAGAGAAAAAGGTGCGGTAAATTTTTTAAAGATATGATAGTGCGAGAGAGAAAAAGGTGCGGTTAATCCAGGGTTATACAATCAGATAGCCGCTTCATGCGTCAAAGTTGAAGCAAAATAGGCAGTGTTTGTGCAGGGCTCATAATTCTCTACTTACATTGGTTTTGTGTTGAACATCCCCTATATATACACATGTATATCTAATATACAATATATTTGCCGAAGCCTAACATTAAATCTTTCAGATTGCTCTAGACTCTGACGACCCATTATTTGGAGGCTTTGGTAGACTGGATCATAATGCCGAATATTTCACCTTTGTAAGTGATTATTCACATATCCGTGTCCTTTAATGTTGATTTGACAGTATGTTGTATAGATTTTAAATCGACTTGATTAAGCAAAGGAGATGATGATACATGTTCTTGACCTTAATTTCATAAACCTTTTGCAGGAGGGAGGCTATGATAACAGACCTCGATCTTTGATGGTGTATGCACCTGCGAGAACCGCGGTGGTTTACAAGCTCGTAAAGGGTGATGCATCCACCGCTGTTGCCAAGTAACTGTGGTAAGCCTACTTGTTGCAGAGGCCTGTTATGCAGAACGCCCATGGTTGTCCATGGCGAAAAGGGGCAAATGAGCATGAAAGAGAAGACTGAGAGAGAATACGTACGCTGATAAGGCTCGGTTTGGATGACTTTTGATGTAGTCAAATCTTTATTAGTTTAAATAAAGTATGACAATCAGTTTTTGACTAGTTACGATTGCTGCTGCAGTGTACAGGTTTGTAAACTGTTTTTTTTACAGACTCTAGTTTACACATTTAGTATACTTTATAGTAAATAAATAAATGCTTTTTTTTAAGTGGATGAGAAAGTAAAGGGGAAAGTCAGTCACTTTTTGAGAAAGTCTATTTTGGTTATATTAAGGAAAAGGCATCCTTACATTATCAAGGAACTGGAGAACTTTAGGAAGAGGAAGACTTGGGGAACTTCAAAACGGAGAAAGACCATCCTTAAATTTATGCATAATTATAATAATGCTTAATTGGAATATAACTTAAAACCATGTAGAACTATATATCCTTTTTAAAATGATGGGTAATTTCTACCCCATTCTTTTCAAGTTTTGGTTTTCTTATCCTTCTTACGTATCAAGTTACATATCTGTAACCTTGTAGCATATCAAAGTTACAGCGTTACGTATACATAACACTATATTTTGTTTACGTAACATACTGATACATATACGTACCCAATGCTCTACTTGTTGAAACTAACTGTTGTCTAGTTATTATATTTTAAAAAAAGTTTATGTTGTAAGAATAAATATAAGCGAGATCAAATATATTTTATTTGATTTATCAATGTGATTTTGATGGTTAGAAAATTTGAGATTCAATTTGATGGTGAATTAAAGTTTGATTGGGTTACGTATACGTAACACATTGTTTTTCATACACGTAACAAATTGTTTCATATATGTTTATTTGACCATAGCTAAGGATGGGAGAGTGACAAAAGTAAATTTAAAATTTTTAGTTAATTATACATAATAGTTTCCAAATTAATAAAACTATTAATAAAACTATTAATAAAAAATCGCTTTGCCTAAAAAGTGTTAGATATTTTCACTAGCTTGTGTAACAACTTATTGTTATATTAACACCCAATAAAATGATTAAAAATACTAATTACTAATATTACGCAGCTTAATTTTTCAATAGATTTCATATTATTGTTTTGCTTAGATGTGTTGGTTTGTTGTGTTGTTTTAATGTGTTTGTTTGTTGTATTTTTTGTTGTGCTTGTTTGTTGTGTTGTATTTAATGTTTTGTTGTGTTGTTTGTTATTTATATTACTATAAAAATATTGTGAGGTTTTATGTTTTTGTGCTATTATGTTATTTTTGTACCGTTATGTTATTTTTGTGTTTTTTTAGTATTTAAAACTAAAATATGTTTTTTTGTAGTGTAGTTTTATAATATTGTAGTATTTCATCACATAAATGTAGTGTTTTTTTGCTGTAAATTATGTGTTCTTTTATTCTTAAAATGTGCTATTTTATGAAAAACAACACAATTTCATATAAAACAACACAAATTTGTACTGTATAGTTTTTCTTTTCTCAAAAATGTATACCAGTACTATACTTGAGTTAAAGAGAAAAAAATGCTTCATTTATGGAATAATTTCTACAAAAAAATAATATTTTATGAAAAAATTATCAACGTTTTAAAAAAGTAGGGAAATTTGAAAAAAGTCAACACAATGTTGTGCTATTTTGATGTATTTGTTTGTTGTGCTTCGCACGAAAAAAAACTTTATACCGTAATCTTTCTCTCTCTCTATATAATATCCTATATATACAATTATAAGGTCATCCGGTTCTTAACTACGGTCCGACCGGTCAAACCACCAGACCAGTAAGACGCTCGATTCAAAATCTGATCCGGTTTTGAAAACATAGCATGAAGATGTTAAATAAAATATATGGAAAGGCTTCATTCCGAAGATCCCTTACAAATAAATGAAAGTCGATGTAGAAAACATAGTTACATTATTAATCATTAGTGATTTTATGCGTACATTATTCTTATGTTAATTACCTTCAACGTGAACCAGGGAGTGATGTATCATGTCACACCCCGATCAAAGCGGCGGAACATGCCGGGGCGCAACTAAGATTGTTCAAATGCACACGACATTATTAAAGTGACAATATTTAATCAACTCATTCATTTCATAACATGTTCTTACAAATACAAGAAAATAAATAGTTCTTAACTAATAACCTAACGGTCCAAAATAAAGTAACGTCTTTAAATCTTCAATCAACCGATAATCAAACCTGTAGCATTGCATAAAATATGTTTTGTCAACATGTATGTTGGTGAGCAATTCCATGACTTTATAAATATAATATAAGGCAAAAATCCACAACTCAAATATGTGAAGCCGTAAATAAAAGTGACAATTGAGGTATATCAATCATAAATAAATGAGGCTCCTTTCTAATTGATAAAACTATCATATTACAAGGAGGATCGTATGATCATACTTATTGAGGATGAGGATGAGGCTAAACGATTAAAAGCAATAAACATGTAGCAATTAATCATATGAGGTATATAACATACAATTGGACAATTATTCTAAGCAACACATAACCTAGTGGTTGTGGGTTGAGGATCTAGATGTTAAATCATTTTTTTGGTTGAGTAAGTATGTTTGCTACCCCCCAAAGTATAGAAGAGACAACGGGGATGAAATTACTCACATGGAATAAAATGACGTTGATGAATAAATTTTAAATAAAATCCTCAAGTAAGCGAGTCCGACGGTTTTAACGTGCGTGTCCTAGATTGAAAGATCTTGAGTAAGTATTGAGTATTGAAGATAAAATATAAATGGTATAAAAGTTCATAAAAATAAGACTTGGGTTTTCGGGAGTTTTAGTTATATTTTACAAAGTGTGTTTAAATAACGTAAGTATAAAATGAGTTTTACAAGAAAACGGGTCCTTGATGTTTAATTTTACTCAACCATTGTTAAGTTTTACATATGGGAGTTGGCTTAGTGCTAGTATACACGATCCCATTAATGTAAGCATCAAGGTCTGACTTACACTCTCTTAAACCCGAGTTTGAGACTTTAATTAATAAAGAAATTCGCTTAAACCCGATATTAGTATAATACCAAGTTTGGTTCCGTCATACCATAATATTATTAATACAAATAACATAAAGCGAAACATAAGTTAAAAAAATTAGGAAAGATTTTTCTTTTGGCGTTTTGAACGGTGACTAGCTCGTTAAGACGATAAGTTCGACTTTTACTCGGGTTTATTCTTACCCGAAACTTGGTTTGAGCTAATATATGTTCTAAAACTTCCAAAATCTTAAGTAATATGAGTAATATAAATTAAAACATAACTAAAAAGATAGGTTGAACTTTTGGTGGTTTGAACATTGACTAACCCGTTAAAACTGGCGTTTGGTTTTACTCGGTTTTTACCCGAAACTTGGGTTCAAGCCAAGATTTGTTCTACACCTCCATATCAACCGTATAATAACTAAAATATCAAGAAAAACTCAGATCTAAAGTGTTTGATGTAACATGGTCACTTAAAAGTTATTTAAAGTGCTTAAACGAGCGTTCGGTTTGGTTCGGTCTTTGACTCGGTATGAACCCGAGGATTGTTACCACATGTCCAAAACCATTGAAATAAAAATAAGGTAAAACTTCCAGATCTAAACTCAAACAAGAAAGTTAATCGAGTAAACTTCCCGAAAACGACCCAATCGAGTCTAAAATGCATAAATATGAGTTTGAATGCCCACAAGACTTAAATAAAGATGAAAATGGTTTTGTGAACATAAAATAACTTAGAAAAACTGAAAATAACCAAAGTTACATACCTGAAATGATTTGAAATGCAAGATTCGGTTCTGTTGACTTTTTAAAGTCAAACTTAAGCAAAACTAGCTAGAACAACTTACAAGATCAAAACTTTTGGGAGAAGAAGATGAAAATGTGCAGGTGAAATAATTGAGAATGAGTGGTATTTATAGGGAAAGATTAGGGTTTGAGGAAATGGGTAATGCGTTTGCCCGGTGGGTAAAAGGGTGCACTTTGATTCTTTTATTTAAAATAAATTTTAATTTAAATAAATTATGACCAGGTATATACATGTTTGGAGGGTTCTAGAATAGTTATGGGTTAGGTCTTGGTTGGTTTGGATAGTTAAAATACAAGTCCGGACCTTAAACGAACCGAAAACGTTAAAAAACTGATTTTGCTGAAACGAACTGTGGGTCACGCCACGACAAGTATGAAACATGATTACAACATAAAATCCATCATTTTATTAATATTCAAAGATTCGAAGACCAAAACGAGTCGGGTTTACAATACAGGATAACAAATACAAAGCTAGTCGAAAATGACGAATGTCACAGTATTCCCTACTTTTGGAAATTTCGTCCCGAAATTAGGAAGAAGCTACGACGAAGAGATGCGGGTACTTTTCCTTCATGAAGTATTCTCTTTCCCAAGTAAATTCGGCACCACGTCTTGATTCCCAACGAACTTTCACTAACCGAATACGGCTTCGTTTGGTTCGTTTCTCGTTGCGATCCATAATTTCTACGGGTCTTTCAACAAGTTGCATTGTCTCATCGATATGTACTTCATCGAGTGGTATGTGGGGATTACCCTCAGCTAAGCATTTCTTAAGATTTGAGACATGAAAGGTAGGATGAAAACCGGAAAGTTCTTTCGGTAAATCGAGTCTATAAGCCACTTTTCCAATCCTTTCGAGGATCTTGAATGGGCCTACGAAATGAGGAGCTAGTTTTCCTTTCTTTCCAAAACGGACTACCCCCTTCCAAGGAGATACTTTGAGGAGGACAAGGTCGTCGACGTGAAATTCTAGAGGCTTTCGTCGTTTATCGGCATAACTCTTTTGACGGCTTCTAGCGGCGAGTAGATTCTTGTGGATTTGATCGATACGATCGGTAGTGTCTTGAACCATCTCAGGACCGGTGATTTGAGTTTCACCAATCTTGTTCCAATAAATCGGAGAACGACACTTTCGACCATAGAGAGCTTCAAACGGAGCCATACCAATGCTAGAATGGAAACTATTGTTGTAGGAGAACTCAATAAGCAGAATATGAGAGTCCCAATTTCCACCAAAGTCTAGTACGCATGATCGAAGCATATCCTCGAGGGTTTGGATTGTACACTCGGATTGGCCATCGGTTTGAGGGTGGTAAGCGGTACTAAGGTCAAGGCGAGTACCTAGAGCATTTTGAAGCGATTTCCAAAAATGAGACGTGAAACGAGCATCACGACCGGAGATGATGGTCATTGGTATACCATGGCGGCACACGATTTCTCGGACATAGATTTGAGCTAGTTGTTCCACGGAATACTTTTCTCGGATCGGAATGAAGTGAGCCGATTTGGTCAATCGATCGATGATTACCCAAATACTATCATTTTGGTTCGGGTATTTGGGAGCTTAGTGATGAAATCCATGGCAATGTCTTCCCATTTCGAAACAGGAATTGAGGGTTGCTCGAGTAAACCGAAAGGTCTTTGATGCTCGGCTTTAACCTTTGAGCATGTAAGACATTTTGAAACGTAAAGTGCCACATCTTTTTCATACCGGGCCACCAATAAATGGGACGAAGATCGAAGTACATTTTATCCGCACCGGGATGCACAGAATAACGCGACTTATGAGCCTCGTCAAGAATGAAAGTACGAAGTTCGTCACCATCGGGAACCCATAAACGATTGAGAAAGTAAAGTAAGCCATCGGGTTTAGTTTCGAGTTGAAGTTCGGCTCCACATGACATTTCTTCGTACATGTTACCTTCATCAACGGAGGTGCACTGGGCTCGATAGATGCGGTTTTGAAGATCCGTTTGGATGATAATGCTATGGAGCAAAATAGATTTAACATTAACTTTTCGACTAAGGGCATCGGCCACGACATTCGCTTTACCGGGATGGTAGCGAATTTCGCAATCATAGTCACTAAGTAATTCGGCCCATCGCTGTTGTCTCATGTTCAGATCTTTTTGGTCAAAAATGTGTTGAAAACTTTTATGATCGGTGAATACTACACATTTTGTACCATAAAGATAGTGTCTCCAGATTTTTAAAGCGAAAACGACGGCACCAAGTTCTAGATCGTGAGTTGTGTAATTTTTCTCGTGAACTTTGAGTTGTCTTGAGGCATAAGCGATAACTTGACCTCGTTGCATGAGAACGCAACCGAGACCTTGGTTGGATGCATCACAAAATACCACAAAATCGTCATTTCCTTCAGGGAGGGCTAAGATAGGAGCATTGCAAATCATATGCTTAAGAGTTTGAAAAGCTTCTTCTTGTTTTGGTCCCCATTCATAAGATTTTCCCTTATGAGTTAATGCGGTGAGGGGTAGCGCGATTTTGGAGAAGTTTAGAATAAAACGCCGATAATACCCGGCCAAACCAAGGAAGGATCGAACTTCGGTAGGTGTGGATGGAGTCTTCCAATCTTTTACGGCCTCAATTTTAGCGGGATCAACATGAATACCTTTATCGTTAACGATGTGACCCAAAAATTGAACTTCTTTTAGCCAAAATTCACATTTCGAAAATTTGGCATAAAGTTGTTCTTTCGTAGGAGATCGAGCATGGAACATAAATGATGCTCATGCTCGGCTTCGGATTTTGAAAAGATGAGGATGTCGTCAATAAATACAATTACGAATTTATCCAAAAATGGTTTGCAAACGCGGTTCATGAGGTCCATGAATACCGCGGGTGCATTGGTTAATCCAAATGGCATAACCATGAACTCGTAATGTCCATACCGCGTACGAAAAGCAGTTTTGGGAATGTCATCTTCGTGAACACGCAATTGATGATAACCCGATCGAAGATCGATTTTGGAGAAGCAAGTTGCACCTTGGAGTTGATCAAAGAGGTCGTCGATTCGAGGCAAAGGGTAACGATTTTTTATGGTGAGTTTATTGAGCTCACGGTAGTCGATACACATGCGAAACGAGCCATCTTTCTTTTTCACGAAGAGAACGGGTGCACCCCAAGGAGATGAGCTTGGACGGATAAAACTCTTATCTGAGAGTTCTTGGAGTTGGTTTGACAGTTCTTGCATTTCAGAAGGAGCTAAACGATAGGGAGCCTTAGCTACGGGAGTTGCTCCGGGGACAAGATCGATTCGAAATTTGACGGGACGGATGGGTGGAAGACCGGAGACATCGTCGGGAAAAACATCAGGAAAATCACAAACAACGTGAATGTCTTGAATTTTCCTTTCTCCGGGGTCTTTTTCCACCGCTTGAGCTAGGAACGGAACGTACTTTTGGCGTACGTACTTTTGAGATTGAGAACACGACATGAGGTTGAGCTTTTTGGGAGAAGTTTTGCCGAAGATTTTGAGAGTTTTACCATTGGCGAGTGGAATTCGAATAAACTTATCATAGCAAACAATTTCGGCACGATGCAAGGCTAACCAATCCATGCCTACTATGATGTCGAAAATTCCCATTTGCATCGGGATGAAGTCAATTGAGAATTTACGCTTAAAAAGAGTGAGTATGCAATCGCGGATGACCGAATCGATAGTGATTGAGCTACCATTGGCGACTTCAACAGAAAAAGGTCGAGAAAGTTTAGTACGGGGTACGGCAAGGTTTGATTCAAATTTAAATGAAATAAAACTCCTATCAGCTCCGGTATCGAATAAAATTGAAGCAAAATGCTCATTAATTAAAAACGTACCGTTCACCACATCGTTGGCAACTTGGGCTTGGTTGACATTCATCATAAAAGCATGCCCTTGGTTGCCATGGGTGACTTGTGAAGCTTGCGAAGGTGGGGGAGGAGGAGCTTGAATTGATTGGAGCGGTTGAACCAGAGGAGCCATGAGTTGTGGGACTTGAGGTTGGTAAGTTTGCAATGGTAGGCTTGAGTTGTGTAGTATGGTGCAGGCATGATTTGGGCTTGATTTGCAAAAGTGAGTCGGGGACAAGCATTGCGGAAATGATTTGGGTCTCCACAATTGAAACAAGCTCTCGGTTGAGGAGGAGTTTGAGCAAAAGGCATGGGTCGGTTTTGGGGATTATGCGGAACAAACCTTGGTAGAGTGATTTGTCCATGGGAGGCTTCACGACACGCATTGCTAAGGTGGCCGTAACGATTTCAATTTGAGCATTGACGACAAGCGGAGTAAGATGGGTGGTGGCGTTGACAAGTGATGCACAAGGGATGGGGACCGGTGTAAGGTTTTTGATTTTGGGCAGCTTGAGATTGAGATTGGGGTTGAGTTGGATGAGTGACAGCAAAGTTTCGATGGTTCAGTTTATGCTTCTTTTTAGAGTGGTGAGATGAGTTGGAGTAATTGATGGATTGGGGTTGGGCTTCAACTTTGGAGCTTGGAGATGGATCGGTGATGGCCTTGACATTTGGTTTCTTGGAATCCTTTCGGGATAAAGTCCCTGCTTTGACATGGTTCTCCGAAAGGGCGACGACAAGAGTGATCGCATCATTAAGCGTTTGTGGCTTGCTACTCATGACGGAATCTCGGATTTGCATTGGCAAACCCGAAATGTATTTGTCGATTGCCCTCTCGAGTGGGGTAACCAAATGGGGCACTAGAAGGCTAAGCTCGTGGAAGCGGTTTGAGTAAGCGGAGTTGTTACCGCTATCTTGTTTATGTAACATCCTGTAATTTTTCCGTCCTTATTTATTTATGTTTGTGCGTGGCCTCGTTAGTAAAGGTTTAATTAATAATAATAATAATAATAATATAATAATAATAATAATAATAATAATAATAATAATAACAATAACAATAATAATATAATAATAATAATAACTTTAAAAGTAACGTTAACAATTATAATTGTAATAATAACAAATAATAAAAATAATAATATCTATAATAATAATAATAATAATAATAGTAATAATAATAATAATAATAATAACAATAATAATAGTATTAATAATAAACATTCTTAAATCAAAGTTCAGGGGGGTGTTCTCCCAAATTCTAAACTTGAAAATCAAAGTTAGATAGTTTTATCCAACAGCCCAAACCTCAGGGGCTGAAGGTGTAACTTCTGTTTTCTTTTTTGCCCGCTTTCCCGGTGGCTTCGGCCGGAGCTCCGGCCGAGCTCCGGCGAAGCTACAAACCACCGATTTTTATCGTTTTTGACCCAATCAAACCGCCCAAACCCCTCGGTCCCAAGTTTCGAACTCGAATCCCTACCCAATATGAGTTCCCGCTCGTTGCAAACCTTCCTAATCGAACTAAGGCTAACCGATGCAAACATCCAAATCAAATCCTGTCCAAATTCGCAATTCCAATCAAATTAATTACCCTAAACTTAATACGCGACTTAAGCAATCAATCAATCAATTAGAATTGCAAATTAACAGCTTGAAATCTCTTAATTTGGGTAAACTTCGAACGCGGTTTCAATCGAGTGTGTTAAGCCCGAAACCGTGTAATCGAAGCTATATAATGGGGTTTACTGATTCATTTTGAAGTTCTTAAACTCCCTAAACCCTCAATTGCGCAGAATAATCACTCAATCGGAAAACCCCAATTCAAGAACACCCGAAGCTCAACTCGAACTCGAAAACCCTGAAATCCTCACCAAAACAGGTATTTAACACCTGTAGTCTACTCGTTTTAGTCCAAGGTTCAAAAGCCCTATGATGATTCGGGTGATTAACACCGAATCGAGGGCCGATTGTGGATCGGATGAACCTAGGGTTCATCAGATTTGGGGAAAACCGGGGAAACTTGTTTAAAATTAAAACGAACCAAAGTGAACCAAGGCCACGGCCCTGGTTCACTGGTTCCCGCACCCCATTTCCCCAAGGGAGACCTGGGTTCGACCCCGGGCAACCCCCTTTCCCTCTTTTATTATTTTTTTTTCTTTCTCTGTTTTGTTTTTTTCTTTTTTCTTTTCTTTTCTGTTTTTCTTTTCTTTTATTATGTATTTCTTTTCATATTTTAATTCTGAAAAATTTCTAAGAAATTATTTTTTCAGAATTTATTTAATCATTTTTGTATTGTTTTATTATTAAATCAAAGGTTTATGAATATGTTAAATTTAAAATACATTGTGGCATTTTTTTCCTTATTTTAAATTATTTAAAATAATGTTGTTATGTGAAAAGATAATAGTTGTGTAAAAATATTTTAGATTATTTAAAACATATGCATGTATATATATATGTATATATATACATGTATATATTGGCAAACAATTTGAATAATTTCTTATTCTTACCTATATACATATATGTAAAATATATGTATGTATATATATGCATGTATATATATTGTCAAACAATTAGAATGATTAATTACTTATACATATATACTTATATTTATATAAACATATCAAAGTATGTATATATATATATATATATATATATTATATATATATATATATATATATAATATATATATATATATATATATATATTTCTTCACTTATTATAATCAATATATACAACCTTCATAAATCGGTGTAACGTGCGATTAGTTTTCTTTATTAGCCTTTCTCTTTCGCACAATAAATCTAATTATATTTCGTTCCATTAACCGATTCACATTAATAACACGAAATAAATCGATGTCAACCTCTATTCAATTTATAATTGTGAACCTTAAAACATAATAATTAATCATCAAACCAATTATAACGCGTTACCTTATTCTTACTTAGGTACCTTGTGACGTTTGTGTCGGAAATCTTATTCGTGGTTATTCTTATTTCATCTTCAAGTCTTCTTATTATCATGTGAGTTCTTATGCCCCATTTTACATGTATTTTACACCTTTCAGGGTGAAACATGTTGGTTATACAAACATACTCATACACGCTTTGATACTTATTACGCACGTGCAATTCTTTACATAGTCGTGGTTATTTGAATATGTTAAGTTGTATATGAGATGTGACATACGTGTGCAATCATTAACTATAACTAGCCTGGCGAAGTCTTAGATCTTTGGGCCTGACAAGCCTATTGGTGCTAAAGCCGAGGGATTGCCGGCTCCTAGGAGCCGTATGCTTGTGCGCTAGGGAACCAAATACACTTAGCTAATCATGCTTACTCATATTATTCAGTCAAGGTTTGATTGTAACTATGCATGTTCTATATACTTACTATCTTGTGACCATTGACTAGAATTGCCACATTCTTTCTCATGATATATACTTATTGTATTTTAAAACCATGAGAACTCACCAACTTGCTAGTTGACTTTATTTTCAACATGTTTCAGGTAATGTGCAAGTTTAATGATGACTGAAGAAATGCTTAAGCATAGGATATGGACCTAGACTTAAATGAACATTTGGATTCCTATTTTTGTCTATTTTTCTTGTAAGACGTGGATGTATGTGATGTTTGAAAACAATTGATTAATGGCATTTATATTTTAACATAGCGTTATGTGGTTGTGAACAATCTTAACCCTCACACTTCGACGTTTCCGCCGTCATGGTTGGGGTGTGACAGATTGGTATCAGAGCCCATAACTATAGGGATTTAGGTTATTAGAAATGGTGACCTAGACTATAGTTTATGCATGATCCTTATAGAAAAATATTCTTATGAATACATACATATTGTTTGCATGCTGCCTAACGCTATGCCTTATTATGTGCAATGTGATGCCTTAGCATAGATGCCATTCTGCATGACTACATTTTGTTACTCGTCTCCCCTAGATTTATATTAAACATTGATTCTCCCCGACAATTGCGATTACTTAAATCCTTCCTCGTCTCTAAGTAGAACTTATTGATAGAAAATTTCTTAGACTCAAGGTCTAATTCTATAAATATCTCATCAAGATTTTTGATTCCATGAACCATAGAACTAGTGTGGTACATAGACACCTGTATCCTGGTTTTCCTGGCAAAAGGCCCTCGGGCTAAGGCAAGCATTTCGTATAAATCCTACGGGACCCGTCATGCTTACCTGGGGATTTTCGGGATGAGTGATAAACTATGGCCAACATACACCAGTTTCTGAGGCGAATGGGTCAATTCCTCTTGACGTGTAAACGTTTCCAAATGGTGATGCGTCATCAAATGGAATCAATCCGTACAACCCATGATTCTTACTTTAACTGTCCACCCTTATTACCCTTTTAACTGATCCTAATCCAATTTATATTTTTCCAGCATGTCTCGTTACCATGGAACTCGAGGAAGATCCGGCCGTAAGCTTGCCTCCATGATTGCCCGGCAAATGGTTGCGGTCATCCCGACTATGGTGGCTGAACTCAGCAGCACCATGATCGCCAACGTCACAAGAAACAGCAACGGCCAAGGGGAAAATAGTGCAAACCAAGGCCGTAACAACCAGACGTGCACTTTCAAACACTTTAGTTCGTGCAAGCCTCCCAGTTTCAGTGGCAAGGAAGGTGCCACCGGTCTCCTAGAATGGTTTGAAGGGATGGAGAACACCTTCGTCAACTGTGAGTGTCCTGAAGCACTCAAGGTGAGGTATGCCACCAGTATGTTGCAGCAAAGGGCCTTGACATGGTGGAACAGTGAAAAGAGGAACCGAGGTCCCGACGCGATCTTGGATTTAACGTGGGAGGAATTCAAAAACATAGCCATTGCCAAGTTTTGCCCGAGAAGTGAAATCCAGAAATTGGAGGAGGAATTCTGGAACCTGAAACAGGATGGCGGGAACCATCTGGCATATTCTACCCGTCATCATGAACTGAGTATACTGCTGCCGCACATGGTGGATATTGTTTCACGGAATGTGGAAAAATTCATTAAGGGTGTGCCGCCCCAGATCCAGGATGCCGTGGTGGGTAGCCGACCCGCAACTCTGGAGGAAGCTATCACTATCACTGCACAGTTGACAGAGAACCACATCCGAGAAGGCACCATGTCTGCAAAGGGTGCCAAGAAAACTGAGAAGACGGTCCAAGAGATGGTCCCGGCAAGGCAAATGTCGTAGCTGATGCGTTGAGTAGGAAGACGCACCAAAAGATGGTTTCCGTCCAAGAGATTCGCGACCGTCGGCAATGGTTCGATACATTGGGAGAGTTTGACACTGAAGTCCGACTTGATGTCAACAATGCTACCGTGTTATTGCAAAATTTGAGGATCGATTGTGACATCGAGTCAAGCATCCGAGAAGCCCAGCAGACAGTGCAAGTCGAAGAGAGTATGAAAGATGAACCTGAGCCCAATCTTGTAGCCCAACTGGAAGCAAGAGCCAATGGGTTGATGTATTTCGCAAACGGAATCTGGATTCCCAAACGTAATACCTTCGGGCTTTTATCATGAATGAAGCACATCAGACTCGCTATTCTATCCACCCGGCTCCGATAAGATGTACATGGACTTGCGGAGTCAATATGGTGGCCCGGAATGAAACGAGACATAGCAACCTACGTTGCTAAGTGCCTCACGTGCACGAAGGTTAAAGCGGAACATCAACGTCCAAGTGGCTTACTCGAGCAACCCGAAATTCCCATGTGGAAATGGGAGCATATCCATGGACTTCATAACTAAGCTACCTCGGACATCTCACGGGCACGATAGCATATGGGTAATCGTCGACCGACTGACCAAGTCGGCACACTTTATACCCATACGCGACACTTATAAGACATCGAGGTTAGCACGAATTTACATCGACGAGATCGTAAGCCGTCATGGAGTGCCCCTTCACATCATATCCGACCGAGACGCCCGATTTACTTCTCACTTCTGGTCTTCCATGCAAGAACTTCTGGGTACGCAATTGGACTTAAGCACGGCTTACCATCCCCAAACCGACGGTCAAACGGAGCGGACAATCCAAACTCTGGAAGACCTGTTGCGTCTCTGTGTTCTCGATTTTGGTGGCGACTGGGATACGCATCTACCACTCGCAGAGTTCTCCTACAATAATAGTTACCGTTCAAGCATCCAAATGGCACCATTTGAGGCACTTTATGGTCGTAAGTGTCGTTCCCCGATTTGCTGGACCGACATGGGCGAAAATCTTATCACCGTCCCGAACTCATACAAGAGACGACCGATAAAGTTGCTATCATCCGCAAGAACTTGGAAACGGCTAGGAGTCGATAGAAGAGCTACGCCGATAAACGTCGCAAGCCACTAGAATTTCAAGTTGGGGAGATTGTCCTTCTCAAGGTCTCGCCATGGAAAGGTGTAGTTCGTTTTGGAAGAAAGGGCAAGTTAGCTCCGAGATTTGTAGGACCTTTTAAGATCCTAAAAAGGGTCGGGAAAGTAGCCTATAAACTCGAACTACCCCCCAACCTTAGCGGAGTTCACCCGGTCTTCCACGTCTCGAACCTGAGGAAGTGTTTGGCCGACGATGACTTGCATGTGCCATTGGAAGACATCCAGATCGACGGGTCATTTCGCATGTGTATCCGCCCTAGTTCTTCCCCTTGGGGAGCACCTGTCTTATTTGTGAAGAAGAAAGACGGGTCATTTCGCATGTGTATCGATTACCGGGAGCTCAACAAGTTAACCGTCAAGAACCGTATCCCCTTCCTCGTATCGACGACCTCTTCGATCAACTTCAGGAGCTGCAATCTTTTCAAAAATCGACTTGCGTTCGGTTTATCACCAACTGCGAGTCCACGAAGACGATATCCCAAGGACCGCATTCCGCACTCGGTACGGGCATTACGAGTTTATGGTTATGCCTTTCGGCTTAACCAATGCTCCTGCGGTCTTCATGGACCTTATGAACCGAGTGTGCAAGCCATACCTAGATAAATTTGTCATTGTGTTCATCGATGACATTCTTATCTATTCCAAATCCCGCACCGATCATGAACTTCATCTCCGGCAGATCCTCGAACTGTTGAAGAAGGAACAACTATACGCAAAGTTCTCAAAATGTGAGTTTTGGCTTGAAGAAGTACAATTCTTGGGACACGTTGTGAATAGCCAAGGAATTCACGTCGACCCTGCAAAGGTTGAAGCTGTTAGGAATTGGGGTACTCCCACGACTCCAACGGAAGTTCGATCGTTCCTTGGCCTAGCCGGGTATTATCGACGATTTATTGCCAATTTCTCAAAAATCGCAAAGCCACTCACATTCTTGACCCAGAAGAACCAGCCTTTCGAGTGGAAATCCGAACAAGAAGAGGCGTTTGAGACATTGAAGCATAAACTATGCAACGCTCCTATTTTAACGCTACCAGATGGAAACGACGATTTCACAGTATATTGTGACGCGTCAAGACAAGGTCTTGGTTGCGTCCTCATGCAACGGGGAAAGGTAATAGCCTACGCCTCGAGGCAATTGAAGGTTCATGAGGTAAATTACACAACGCACGATCTCGAGCTCGGAGCGGTGGTCTTTGCCTTGAAAATCTTGAGACACTATTTATATGGCACACAATGTATAGTGTACACGGACCACAAGAGCCTCCAGCATGTTTTCAATCAGAAGGATCTCAATATGAGGCAACATCGATGGGTGGAGCTAATTAGTGACTACGACTGCGACATCAGATACCATCCCGGCAAGGCAAATGTCGTAGCTGATGCGTTGAGTAGGAAGACGCACCAAAAGATGGTTTCCGTCCAAGAGATTCGCGACCGTCGGCAATGGTTCGATACATTGGGAGAGTTTGACACTGAAGTCCGACTTGATGTCAACAATGCTACCGTGTTACTGCAAAATTTGAGGATCGATTGTGACATCGAGTCAAGCATCCGAGAAGCCCAGCAGACAGTGCAAGTCGAAGAGAGTATGAAAGATGAACCTGAGCCCAATCTTGTAGCCCAACTGGAAGCAAGAGCCAATGGGTTGATGTATTTCGCAAACGGAATCTGGATTCCCAAACGTAATAACCTTCGGGCTTTTATCATGAATGAAGCACATCAGACTCGCTATTCTATCCACCCGGGCTCCGATAAGATGTACATGGACTTGCGGAGTCAATATTGGTGGCCCGGAATGAAACGAGACATAGCAACCTACGTTGCTAAGTGCCTCACGTGCACGAAGGTTAAAGCGGAACATCAACGTCCAAGTGGCTTACTCGAGCAACCCGAAATTCCCATGTGGAAATGGGAGCATATATCCATGGACTTCATAACTAAGCTACCTCGGACATCTCACGGGCACGATAGCATATGGGTAATCGTCGACCGACTGACCAAGTCGGCACACTTTATACCCATACGCGACACTTATAAGACATCGAGGTTAGCACGAATTTACATCGACGAGATCGTAAGCCGTCATGGAGTGCCCCTTCACATCATATCCGACCGAGACGCCCGATTTACTTCTCACTTTTGGTCTTCCATGCAAGAACTTCTGGGTACGCAATTGGACTTAAGCACGGCTTACCATCCCCAAACCGACGGTCAAACGGAGCGGACAATCCAAACTCTGGAAGACCTGTTGCGTCTCTGTGTTCTCGATTTTGGTGGCGACTGGGATACGCATCTACCAGTCGCAGAGTTCTCCTACAATAATAGTTACCGTTCAAGCATCCAAATGGCACCATTTGAGGCACTTTATGGTCGTAAGTGTCGTTCCCCGATTTGCTGGACCGACATGGGCGAAAATCTTATCACCGGTCCCGAACTCATACAAGAGACGACCGATAAAGTTGCTATCATCCGCAAGAACTTGGAAACGGCTAGGAGTCGATAGAAGAGCTACGCCGATAAACGTCGCAAGCCACTAGAATTTCAAGTTGGGGAGATTGTCCTTCTCAAGGTCTCGCCATGGAAAGGTGTAGTTCGTTTTGGAAGAAAGGGCAAGTTAGCTCCGAGATTTGTAGGACCTTTTAAGATCCTAAAAAGGGTCGGGAAAGTAGCCTATAAACTCGAACTACCCCCCAACCTTAGCGGAGTTCACCCGGTCTTCCACGTCTCGAACCTGAGGAAGTGTTTGGCCGACGATGACTTGCATGTGCCATTGGAAGACATCCAGATCGACGGGTCATTTCGCATGTGTATCCGCCCTAGTTCTTCCCCTTGGGGAGCACCTGTCTTATTTGTGAAGAAGAAAGACGGGTCATTTCGCATGTGTATCGATTACCGGGAGCTCAACAAGTTAACCGTCAAGAACCGGTATCCCCTTCCTCGTATCGACGACCTCTTCGATCAACTTCAAGGAGCTGCAATCTTTTCAAAAATCGACTTGCGTTCGGTTTATCACCAACTGCGAGTCCACGAAGACGATATCCCAAGGACCGCATTCCGCACTCGGTACGGGCATTACGAGTTTATGGTTATGCCTTTCGGCTTAACAATGCTCCTGCGGTCTTCATGGACCTTATGAACCGAGTGTGCAAGCCATACCTAGATAAATTTGTCATTGTGTTCATCGATGACATTCTTATCTATTCCAAATCCCGCACCGATCATGAACTTCATCTCCGGCAGATCCTCGAACTGTTGAAGAAGGAACAACTATACGCAAAGTTCTCAAAATGTGAGTTTTGGCTTGAAGAAGTACAATTCTTGGGACACGTTGTGAATAGCCAAGGAATTCACGTCGACCCTGCAAAGGTTGAAGCTGTTAGGAATTGGGGTACTCCCACGACTCCAACGGAAGTTCGATCGTTCCTTGGCCTAGCCGGGTATTATCGACGATTTATTGCCAATTTCTCAAAAATCGCAAAGCCACTCACATTCTTGACCCAGAAGAACCAGCCTTTCGAGTGGAAATCCGAACAAGAAGAGGCGTTTGAGACATTGAAGCATAAACTATGCAACGCTCCTATTTTAACGCTACCAGATGGAAACGACGATTTCACAGTATATTGTGACGCGTCAAGACAAGGTCTTGGTTGCGTCCTCATGCAACGGGGAAAGGTAATAGCCTACGCCTCGAGGCAATTGAAGGTTCATGAGGTAAATTACACAACGCACGATCTCGAGCTCGGAGCGGTGGTCTTTGCCTTGAAAATCTTGAGACACTATTTATATGGCACACAATGTATAGTGTACACGGACCACAAGAGCCTCCAGCATGTTTTCAATCAGAAGGATCTCAATATGAGGCAACATCGATGGGTGGAGCTAATTAGTGACTACGACTGCGACATCAGATACCATCCCAGCAAGGCAAATGTCGTAGCTGATGCGTTGAGTAGGAAGACGCACAAAAGATGGTTTCCGTCCAAGAGATTCGCGACCGTCGGCAATGGTTCGATACATGGGAGAGTTTGACACTGAAGTCCGACTTGATGTCAACAATGCTACCGTGTTACTGCAAAATTTGAGGATCGATTGTGACATCGAGTCAAGCATCCGAGAAGCCCAGCAGTCAGTGCAAGTCGAAGAGAGTATGAAAGATGAACCTGAGCCCAATCTTGTAGCCCAACTGGAAGCAAGAGCCAATGGGTTGATGTATTTCGCAAACGGAATCTGGATTCCCAAACGTAATAACCTTCGGGCTTTTATCATGAATGAAGCACATCAGACTCGCTATTCTATCCACCCGGGCTCCGATAAGATGTACATGGACTTGCGGAGTCAATATTGGTGGCCGGAATGAAACGAGACATAGCAACCTACGTTGCTAAGTGCCTCACGTGCACGAAGGTTAAAGCGGAACATCAACGTCCAAGTGGCTTACTCGAGCAACCCGAAATTCCCATGTGGAAATGGGAGCATATATCCATGGACTTCATAACTAAGCTACCTCGGACATCTCACGGGCACGATAGCATATGGGTAATCGTCGACCGACTGACCAAGTCGGCACACTTTATACCCATACGCGACACTTATAAGACATCGAGGTTAGCACGAATTTACATCGACGAGATCGTAAGCCGTCATGGAGTGCCCCTTCACATCATATCCGACCGAGACGCCCGATTTACTTCTCACTTCTGGTCTTCCATGCAAGAACTTCTGGGTACGCAATTGGACTTAAGCACGGTTACCATCCCCAAACCGACGGTCAAACGGAGCGGACAATCCAAACTCTGGAAGACCTGTTGCGTCTCTGTGTTCTCGATTTTGGTGGCGACTGGGATACGCATCTACCAGTCGCAGAGTTCTCCTACAATAATAGTTACCGTTCAAGCATCCAAATGGCACCATTTGAGGCACTTTATGGTCGTAAGTGTCGTTCCCCGATTTGCTGGACCGACATGGGCGAAAATCTTATCACCGGTCCCGAACTCATACAAGAGACGACCGATAAAGTTGCTATCATCCGCAAGAACTTGGAAACGGCTAGGAGTCGATAGAAGAGCTACGCCGATAAACGTCGCAAGCCACTAGAATTTCAAGTTGGGGAGATTGTCCTTCTCAAGGTCTCGCCATGGAAAGGTGTAGTTCGTTTTGGAAGAAAGGGCAAGTTAGCTCCGAGATTTGTAGGACCTTTTAAGATCCTAAAAAGGGTCGGGAAAGTAGCCTATAAACTCGAACTACCCCCCAACCTTAGCGGAGTTCACCCGGTCTTCCACGTCTCGAACCTGAGGAAGTGTTTGGCCGACGATGACTTGCATGTGCCATTGGAAGACATCCAGATCGACGGGTCATTTCGCATGTGTATCGCCCTAGTTCTTCCCCTTGGGGAGCACCTGTCTTATTTGTGAAGAAGAAAGACGGGTCATTTCGCATGTGTATCGATTACCGGGAGCTCAACAAGTAACCGTCAAGAACCGGTATCCCCTTCCTCGTATCGACGACCTCTTCGATCAACTTCAAGGAGCTGCAATCTTTTCAAAAATCGACTTGCGTTCGGTTTATCACCAACTGCGAGTCCACGAAGACGATATCCCAAGGACCGCATTCCGCACTCGGTACGGGCATTACGAGTTTATGGTTATGCCTTTCGGCTTAACCAATGCTCCTGCGGTCTTCATGGACCTTATGAACCGAGTGTGCAAGCCATACCTAGATAAATTTGTCATTGTGTTCATCGATGACATTCTTATCTATTCCAAATCCCGCACCGATCATGAACTTCATCTCCGGCAGATCCTCGAACTGTTGAAGAAGGAACAACTATACGCAAAGTTCTCAAAATGTGAGTTTTGGCTTGAAGAAGTACAATTCTTGGGACACGTTGTGAATAGCCAAGGAATTCACGTCGACCCTGCAAAGGTTGAAGCTGTTAGGAATTGGGGTACTCCCACGACTCCAACGGAAGTTCGATCGTTCCTTGGCCTAGCCGGGTATTATCGACGATTTATTGCCAATTTCTCAAAAATCGCAAAGCCACTCACATTCTTGACCCAGAAGAACCAGCCTTTCGAGTGGAAATCCGAACAAGAAGAGGCGTTTGAGACATTGAAGCATAAACTATGCAACGCTCCTATTTTAACGCTACCAGATGGAAACGACGATTTCACAGTATATTGTGACGCGTCAAGACAAGGTCTTGGTTGCGTCCTCATGCAACGGGGAAAGGTAATAGCCTACGCCTCGAGGCAATTGAAGGTCATGAGGTAAATTACACAACGCACGATCTCGAGCTCGGAGCGGTGGTCTTTGCCTTGAAAATCTTGAGACACTATTTATATGGCACACAATGTATAGTGTACACGGACCACAAGAGCCTCCAGCATGTTTTCAATCAGAAGGATCTCAATATGAGGCAACATCGATGGGTGGAGCTAATTAGTGACTACGACTGCGACATCAGATACCATCCCAGCAAGGCAAATGTCGTAGCTGATGCGTTGAGTAGGAAGACGCACCAAAAGATGGTTTCCGTCCAAGAGATTCGCGACCGTCGGCAATGGTTCGATACATTGGGAGAGTTTGACACTGAAGTCCGACTTGATGTCAACAATGCTACCGTGTTACTGCAAAATTTGAGGATCGATTGTGACATCGAGTCAAGCATCCGAGAAGCCCAGCAGTCAGTGCAAGTCGAAGAGAGTATGAAAGATGAACCTGAGCCCAATCTTGTAGCCCAACTGGAAGCAAGAGCCAATGGGTTGATGTATTTCGCAAACGGAATCTGGATTCCCAAACGTAATAACCTTCGGGCTTTTATCATGAATGAAGCACATCAGACTCGCTATTCTATCCACCCGGGCTCCGATAAGATGTACATGGACTTGCGGAGTCAATATTGGTGGCCCGGAATGAAACGAGACATAGCAACCTACGTTGCTAAGTGCCTCACGTGCACGAAGGTTAAAGCGGAACATCAACGTCCAAGTGGCTTACTCGAGCAACCCGAAATTCCCATGTGGAAATGGGAGCATATATCCATGGACTTCATAACTAAGCTACCTCGGACATCTCACGGGCACGATAGCATATGGGTAATCGTCGACCGACTGACCAAGTCGGCACACTTTATACCCATACGCGACACTTATAAGACATCGAGGTTAGCACGAATTTACATCGACGAGATCGTAAGCCGTCATGGAGTGCCCCTTCACATCATATCCGACCGAGACGCCCGATTTACTTCTCACTTCTGGTCTTCCATGCAAGAACTTCTGGGTACGCAATTGGACTTAAGCACGGCTTACCATCCCCAAACCGACGGTCAAACGGAGCGGACAATCCAAACTCTGGAAGACCTGTTGCGTCTCTGTGTTCTCGATTTTGGTGGCGACTGGGATACGCATCTACCAGTCGCAGAGTTCTCCTACAATAATAGTTACCGTTCAAGCATCCAAATGGCACCATTTGAGGCACTTTATGGTCGTAAGTGTCGTTCCCCGATTTGCTGGACCGACATGGGCGAAAATCTTATCACGGTCCCGAACTCATACAAGAGACGACCGATAAAGTTGCTATCATCCGCAAGAACTTGGAAACGGCTAGGAGTCGATAGAAGAGCTACGCCGATAAACGTCGCAAGCCACTAGAATTTCAAGTTGGGGAGATTGTCCTTCTCAAGGTCTCGCCATGGAAAGGTGTAGTTCGTTTTGGAAGAAAGGGCAAGTTAGCTCCGAGATTTGTAGGACCTTTTAAGATCCTAAAAAGGGTCGGGAAAGTAGCCTATAAACTCGAACTACCCCCCAACCTTAGCGGAGTTCACCCGGTCTTCCACGTCTCGAACCTGAGGAAGTGTTGGCCGACGATGACTTGCATGTGCCATTGGAAGACATCCAGATCGACGGGTCATTTCGCATGTGTATCCGCCCTAGTTCTTCCCCTTGGGGAGCACCTGTCTTATTTGTGAAGAAGAAAGACGGGTCATTTCGCATGTGTATCGATTACCGGGAGCTCAACAAGTTAACCGTCAAGAACCGGTATCCCCTTCCTCGTATCGACGACCTCTTCGATCAACTTCAAGGAGCTGCAATCTTTTCAAAAATCGACTTGCGTTCGGTTTATCACCAACTGCGAGTCCACGAAGACGATATCCAAGGACCGCATTCCGCACTCGGTACGGGCATTACGAGTTTATGGTTATGCCTTTCGGCTTAACCAATGCTCCTGCGGTCTTCATGGACCTTATGAACGAGTGTGCAAGCCATACCTAGATAAATTTGTCATTGTGTTCATCGATGACATTCTTATCTATTCCAAATCCCGCACCGATCATGAACTTCATCTCCGGCAGATCCTCGAACTGTTGAAGAAGGAACAACTATACGCAAAGTTCTCAAAATGTGAGTTTTGGCTTGAAGAAGTACAATTCTTGGGACACGTTGTGAATAGCCAAGGAATTCACGTCGACCCTGCAAAGGTTGAAGCTGTTAGGAATTGGGGTACTCCCACGACTCCAACGGAAGTTCGATCGTTCCTTGGCCTAGCCGGGTATTATCGACGATTTATTGCCAATTTCTCAAAAATCGCAAAGCCACTCACATTCTTGACCCAGAAGAACCAGCCTTTCGAGTGGAAATCCGAACAAGAAGAGGCGTTTGAGACATTGAAGCATAAACTATGCAACGCTCCTATTTTAACGCTACCAGATGGAAACGACGATTTCACAGTATATTGTGACGCGTCAAGACAAGGTCTTGGTTGCGTCCTCATGCAACGGGGAAAGGTAATAGCCTACGCCTCGAGGCAATTGAAGGTTCATGAGGTAAATTACACAACGCACGATCTCGAGCTCGGAGCGGTGGTCTTTGCCTTGAAAATCTTGAGACACTATTTATATGGCACACAATGTATAGTGTACACGGACCACAAGAGCCTCCAGCATGTTTTCAATCAGAAGGATCTCAATATGAGGCAACATCGATGGGTGGAGCTAATTAGTGACTACGACTGCGACATCAGATACCATCCCGGCAAGGCAATGTCGTAGCTGATGCGTTGAGTAGGAAGACGCACCAAAAGATGGTTTCCGTCCAAGAGATTCGCGACCGTCGGCAATGGTTCGATACATTGGGAGAGTTTGACACTGAAGTCCGACTTGATGTCAACAATGCTACCGTGTTACTGCAAAATTTGAGGATCGATTGTGACATCGAGTCAAGCATCCGAGAAGCCCAGCAGACAGTGCAAGTCGAAGAGAGTATGAAAGATGAACCTGAGCCCAATCTTGTAGCCCAACTGGAAGCAAGAGCCAATGGGTTGATGTATTTCGCAAACGGAATCTGGATTCCCAAACGTAATAACCTTCGGGCTTTTATCATGAATGAAGCACATCAGACTCGCTATTCTATCCACCCGGGCTCCGATAAGATGTACATGGACTTGCGGAGTCAATATTGGTGGCCCGGAATGAAACGAGACATAGCAACCTACGTTGCTAAGTGCCTCACGTGCACGAAGGTTAAAGCGGAACATCAACGTCCAAGTGGCTTACTCGAGCAACCGAAATTCCCATGTGGAAATGGGAGCATATATCCATGGACTTCATAACTAAGCTACCTCGGACATCTCACGGGCACGATAGCATATGGGTAATCGTCGACCGACTGACCAAGTCGGCACACTTTATACCCATACGCGACACTTATAAGACATCGAGGTTAGCACGAATTTACATCGACGAGATCGTAAGCCGTCATGGAGTGCCCCTTCACATCATATCCGACCGAGACGCCCGATTTACTTCTCACTTCTGGGATACGCATCTACCACTCGCAGAGTTCTCCTACAATAATAGTTACCATTCAAGCATCCAAATGGCACCATTTGAGGAACTTTATGGTCGTAAGTGTCGTTCCCCGATTTGCTGGACCGACATGGGCGAAAATCTTATCACCGGTCCCGAACTCATACAAGAGACGACCGATAAAGTTGCTATCATCCGCAAGAACTTGGAAACGGCTAGGAGTCGATAGAAGAGCTACGCCGATAAACGTCGCAAGCCACTAGAATTTCAAGTTGGGGAGATTGTCCTTCTCAAGGTCTCGCCATGGAAAGGTGTAGTTCGTTTTGGAAGAAAGGGCAAGTTAGCTCCGAGATTTGTAGGACCTTTTAAGATCCTAAAAAGGGTCGGGAAAGTAGCCTATAAACTCGAACTACCCCCCGACCTTAGCGGAGTTCACCCGGTCTTCCACGTCTCGAACCTGAGGAAGTGTTTGGCCGACGATGACTTGCATGTGGCATTGGAAGACATCCAGATCGACGGGTCATTTCGCATGTGTATCCGCCCTAGTTCTTCCCCTTGGGGAGCACCTGTCTTATTTGTGAAGAAGAAAGACGGGTCATTTCGCATGTGTATCGATTACCGGGAGCTCAACAAGTTAACCGTCAAGAACCGGTATCCCCTTCCTCGTATCGACGACCTCTTCGATCAACTTCAAGGAGCTGCAATCTTTTCAAAAATCGACTTGCGTTCGGTTTATCACCAACTGCGAGTCCACGAAGACGATATCCCAAGGACCGCATTCCGCACTCGGTACGGGCATTACGAGTTTATGGTTATGCCTTTCGGCTTAACCAATGCTCCTGCGGTCTTCATGGACCTTATGAACCGAGTGTGCAAGCCATACCTAGATAAATTTGTCATTGTGTTCATCGATGACATTCTTATCTATTCCAAATCCCGCACCGATCATGAACTTCATCTCCGGCAGATCCTCGAACTATTGAAGAAGGAACAACTATACGCAAAGTTCTCAAAATGTGAGTTTTGGCTTGAAGAAGTACAATTCTTGGGACACGTTGTGAATAGCCAAGGAATTCACGTCGACCCTGCAAAGGTTGAAGCTGTTAGGAATTGGGGTACTCCCACGACTCCAACGGAAGTTCGATCGTTCCTTGGCCTAGCCGGGTATTATCGACGATTTATTGCCAATTTCTCAAAAATCGCAAAGCCACTCACATTCTTGACCCAGAAGAACCAGCCTTTCGAGTGGAAATCCGAACAAGAAGAGGCGTTTGAGACATTGAAGCATAAACTATGCAACGCTCCTATTTTAACGCTACCAGATGGAAACGACGATTTCACAGTATATTGTGACGCGTCAAGACAAGGTCTTGGTTGCGTCCTCATGCAACGGGGAAAGGTAATAGCCTACGCCTCGAGGCAATTGAAGGTTCATGAGGTAAATTACACAACGCACGATCTCGAGCTCGGAGCGGTGGTCTTTGCCTTGAAATCTTGAGACACTATTTATATGGCACACAATGTATAGTGTACACGGACCACAAGAGCCTCCAGCATGTTTTCAATCAGAAGGATCTCAATATGAGGCAACATCGATGGGTGGAGCTAATTAGTGACTACGACTGCGACATCAGATACCATCCCGGCAAGGCAAATGTCGTAGCTGATGCGTTGAGTAGGAAGACGCACCAAAAGATGGTTTCCGTCCAAGAGATTCGCGACCGTCGGCAATGGTTCGATACATTGGGAGAGTTTGACACTGAAGTCCGACTTGATGTCAACAATGCTACCGTGTTACTGCAAAATTTGAGGATCGATTGTGACATCGAGTCAAGCATCCGAGAAGCCCAGCAGACAGTGCAAGTCGAAGAGAGTATGAAAGATGAACCTGAGCCCAATCTTGTAGCCCAACTGGAAGCAAGAGCCAATGGGTTGATGTATTTCGCAAACGGAATCTGGATTCCCAAACGTAATAACCTTCGGGCTTTTATCATGAATGAAGCACATCAGACTCGCTATTCTATCCACCCGGGCTCCGATAAGATGTACATGGACTTGCGGAGTCAATATTGGTGGCCCGGAATGAAACGAGACATAGCACCTACGTTGCTAAGTGCCTCACGTGCACGAAGGTTAAAGCGGAACATCAACGTCCAAGTGGCTTACTCGAGCAACCCGAAATTCCCATGTGGAATGGGAGCATATATCCATGGACTTCATAACTAAGCTACCTCGGACATCTCACGGGCACGATAGCATATGGGTAATCGTCGACCGACTGACCAAGTCGGCACACTTTATACCCATACGCGACACTTATAAGACATCGAGGTTAGCACGAATTTACATCGACGAGATCGTAAGCCGTCATGGAGTGCCCCTTCACATCATATCCGACCGAGACGCCCGATTTACTTCTCACTTCTGGGATACGCATCTACCACTCGCAGAGTTCTCCTACAATAATAGTTACCGTTCAAGCATCCAAATGGCACCATTTGAGGAACTTTATGGTCGTAAGTGTCGTTCCCCGATTTGCTGGACCGACATGGGCGAAAATTTATCACCGGTCCCGAACTCATACAAGAGACGACCGATAAAGTTGCTATCATCCGCAAGAACTTGGAAACGGCTAGGATTCGATAGAAGAGCTACGCCGATAAACGTCGCAAGCCACTAGAATTTCAAGTTGGGGAGATTGTCCTCTCAAGGTCTCGCCATGGAAAGGTGTAGTTCGTTTTGGAAGAAAGGGCAAGTTAGCTCCGAGATTTGTAGGACCTTTTAAGATCCTAAAAAGGTCGGGAAAGTAGCCTATAAACTCGAACTACCCCCCGACCTTAGTGGAATTCACCCGGTCTTCCACGTCTCGAACCTGAGGAAGTGTTTGGCCGACGATGACTTGCCGAAACCGTGTAATCGAAGCTATATAATGGGGTTTACTGATTCTTTTGGAGTTCTTAAACTCCCTAAACCCTCAATTGCGCAGAATAATCACTCAATCGGAAAACCCCAATTCAAGAACACCCGAAGCTCAACTCGAACTCGAAAACCCTGAAATCCTCACCAAAACAGGTAATTAACACCTGTAGTCTACTCGTTTTAGTCCAAGGTTCAAAAGCCCTATGATGATTCGGGTGATTAACACCGAATCGAGGGCCGATTGTGGATCGGATGAACCTAGGGTTCATCAGATTTGGGGAAAACCGGGGAAACTTGTTTAAAATTAAAACGAACCAAAGTGAACCAAGGCCACGGCCCTGGTTCACTGGTTCCCGCAACCCATTTCCCAAGGGGACCTGGGTTCGACCCCGGGCAACCCCTTTCCCTCTTTTATTATTTTTTTTCTTTTCTGTTTTTCTTTCTTTTATTATGTGTTTCTTTTCATATTTTAATTCTGAAAAATTTCTAAGAAATTTATTTTTTCAGAATTTATTTATCATTTTTTATTCTTTTATTATTAAATCAAAGGTTTATGAATATGTTAAATTTAAAATACATTGTGGCATTTTTTCTTATTTTAATTATTTAAAATAATGTTGTTATGTGAAAAGATAATAGTTGTGCAAAAATATTTTAGATTATTTAAAACATATGCATGTATATATATATGTATATATATACATGTATATATTGCAAACAATTTGAATAATTTCTTATTCTTACCTATATACATATATTGTAAAATATATGTATGTATATATATGCATGTATATATATTGTCAAACAATTAGAATGATTAATTACTTATACATATATACTTATATTTATATAAACATATCAAAGTATGTATATATATATATATATATATATATATATGTTAGGATCTCAGCCTCTAGGTTAATCGATTGAACAGATATAGCAGCGGAATAGCTCAGAATTAGACAAATTCAAGCAAGAACATTCGATATAAAGCGATAAAAGAATTTGTTATAGAGAGAGAAATATCAGACAAAAGGAATATTGCATTAAGATTGTCGGCCTCTAAGGCACGATAACAGGTGAGTCATCTTTCCTTATAAAGGAAAGAATGACGTAGGCTGATGTCACTTGAAAGTGACATGTAACCGTTTTATAACTACTGATGTTTAACAACTACTGAAGATGTCAACAACTGACATCTTCTTACAAATGTTCCTAAGTGTTAAACATCTTATTTACAACTACTGAAAAACATAAAACTACTGATACTACAACAACTGAAGAACAACCTCTTCAGTTGTTTACAAGTACTGAAAAGGAAACAAAACTACTGAAAAGTAAACAAACTACTGAAAGAAAAAGAAAACTACTGATGAAGAAAAAACCATCACAACAACTGAAGAAGCCCTCTTCAGTTGTTGTCATCAGCTGTTAACATCAGCTGATGTCTTCAGTACTCGTACATCAGACTTTGTCTTTCAGCTGTTGATCTTCAGTCTTTGTCTTCAGTACTTGTTGAAGTCTTCAGACTTTAGATCTTCAGCTGTTGTCTCAGTCTTTGTCTTCAGTACTTCAGACGTACTTCAGCAGTTGTATTCTTCAGACTTTGTAGAACAGCTGATCAGGTCTTCTTCAGCTGTTGTGATGTCCTGTGGGACTTAGAGGTTTCTCTGATCAGGCTCATTGGTTCTTTTGGTCCAACAACTCCCCCTGAACCAATGCCGCCAAACCTCTAAGTTATTGACGAGTCCCACTTATTGTGGCAGATAGATTGGTCTTTTTATCCTCTTGATCAGATGAGAAGTGACCCTTTTTCAGCACCGGCCTGGGAAGAAGTCTCTGATGATCTGTTTGGCAGGATATGGTTGGGAGCTCTGTATTGGGGACTTGGACACCGAGCTGTTATCCCAACCATGAGATCTACTTCCGTGTATCAGCCTATATGATTCCCTGGTGTAAGCCCTTAGAAACATGATCTGCTCATCCATTGTCAGCACCTCGGGCACACCATCAAATAATCCTTCTCGGCCATACACTTCAGATATGTACTTGGCCTGTTTTCCATTCTTGAGCTCAACCGTGGTTATTTGTCTATAAGCAAACTCATCTGGATGAGTCCCTTCTAAGAGCAGGTTGAGCTCTTCTTGTTTGAAGTTTTCAAGTCTTTTGTAAACCAATCCCTTATTTATGATTTTGTTCTCCAACATCTTTTGAGGTGGTTGTTTGGCTTCATAGGCTTTCATGAACTCTTCACAATTTCCCAAGGGGACACTACAAGAACCACAGTGATGTCTTCGTCGACAACCCTCTTCACTTGGCCCTTGTATTTTGAAGGAATTTCTTTCTTGACAATCCGGTGTGCCACCCTAGGATCAGGCCATATCCTTACTTTTTCCCTTTGGTATTGAAAGGTATTAGCAAGGGTGTACAATCTTAATACTTCTTTCTTCATGCTAATCATTGAAGAGGATGTGGCATATGCTTTGTCAATGCTTTTCAGCATTTCCTCATCATGTCTTTGCATCTGTTCCTCTTCAATCTTTATCATCACATCATGCATTTGAGAAGCAGGAGTGATGGACATTGGTTTAGCCTTAGGCAAAGTAATAACTGCAGAGAGTGGCAGTCTGTCTTCATCCTCCTCTTCATCTTCATCAGGCCTCAGTACCTTTCTTTTCTTTTGTCTAGGTACATCACTGGCAGTGGGTTTTGAGGGGTAAAGGATTTGGTTTTGTGGGTTGATGGTTGGTTTAGAGGGTAAAGGGGTTGTTTTAGTGGGTTGTGGAGGTAGTGATTTTGAGGATAGAGGCTTTTCAGACAGTTTTAGCATTTTGGCTGTAAGGAGGCTTTAGTAATTTTTGTCAGTTCTTTTCGGTTCCCAACCCCAGCTTCATTCAATGCCTCAATCACTAAACCTTTGGAGTATGCTTCAGACGAACAAATCTTGGTGGTTATTGCCAAGATGTTGTCCCTGGTCCATGCCCTTATTTCAATCAGAGATCTTCCCAAGTATTTAGCTATAAATCTGATCATATCTCCAGCCTTTTCTAAGGCATCATAGCTAGCCCATCTTGAGTTGATCTCCTCTGTTTCCAACCTTCTGATCTCGGAGTCTAGTTTGGGATGTCAAAACCTGCCTATATAATGTTAATGATTTTATCCATTGAACGGTTATGGTTGGCATCAGCTTCTTTCACCATATCATTCAGCTCCTTCTCCTTCTCAGACTCTCCTTTCCTCTTTTGATATGTGACATGAAAGTCTTTTTGACTTTCATTCACTTCAGCTCTCTTCTCACTCTCCTTCTCCTTCTCATTTACCTTCTCTGTCTTTCTCCTTCCCCATCTGTCCTCTTCCTTTTTCCTTTAACTAATGACTCTCCCCTTTTGGTTGCATTGGGTGCAAGGGTTTGAGCAGTAGAAAGTGATTTGGTCACCAACTCCTCCACCAGGGGTTGTATTATTGTAGGAAGCCTCTCATCAATGGCTTTGATCACTATATCTGTGATCATGGGAGTGATGAGAGGTAGGGATTTTTGAAGGTTAGCAACTGATTGATCAGGATGGTTCTGTTCCTGAGAATCAGTGCCAAAAGCAGAGGATGGTGGTTGGAAGTATGGATTGGCTGAGTGTTTAGGGGACCTTCAGAAGAAGGTGCCATCTGTGGGTGTATTGTGGTGGCAGATGGACTTTCATCCTGAGACATCTTGGCCAGCAGCTCTTTGAGTCGGCTAACCTCATCCTCTAGGATGGTGTTTTGAGCAACTACATCATAGAAGAAGCTCAGGTCATCATCAGTTGATACTGAATCACCTGACCTCCTGACAGAGTCAGGATGAACATGCCTTGAGTGTAGATCAAGTATAGCATGTGCCCCTGTTCTTGGTTCTGGGGACTTCCAGCCTCAGGACTATGTCCTTCATCAGCTGTTGCCGCTGGTGAGGTCTTAGAGATGTTACCAACTGCACCCTGATCATTTGCTGAGTCAGAGGCAGTGGCAGCCTCACCAGTAGTCGCACCCCCTTGTCTACACTAGAAGATGGAACATGATACCCCTGTGCTGTGGGTTGACAGAAGCATTGTGATCCTCCCCCTCAGATGTTGAGGTTATCCCAGTAGTAATTGGTGTCTGGGTGGGGGGTGAGGAATGCAACTGCGTCAGCACTTTTACAACAATTATTGTAGGGCTTTGAGGGCGGGGTTGCATCAGGAGAGGGTGTGGAAGCAGTGTGCACCCGGGACGAGTGGTGCTCTTCAATGGTAATCCCCTCAAGTGAGGAGGATCCCAGTGTGGCTTCCCTTTGAATGGTTGCTCAGGTTCCTTTTGAGAGGAAACCTGAGCGGCTTCGGTTGGTGGAGTGATAGTCTCTACTGGGGGGTTATTGCCAGTAGATAAACCTGCTTTGGTGCTGCAGGAGCATCCTCAGGGGACTCAACTCCCTGAGTAGCCTTCTTAGGCTTCTTCTTTGTGGGTTTGGAGGGGACTCTGGATGTGGAAGTGGAGGCTGTGGGTTCCAGCTGCGTGGGTTTGCGCAGCTTGGCAGCCTGTTTGAGAGTTTGGTCAGTGTTGTGTCAGGAGTATACCTCCGGCAATACAGCCAAAGCAGGGACTCCCAGACCAACTAGTCCCTCAGCATGAAGCTGATTCTCTATTATGGCCATATAAACCGAGGATATAGTATCCAACGGTTAGAAAGTGGTTTTGTGGCCATATCCTTGATTTCAAGAAAAATTATTTCAGAAAAGTTTAGTGGTTCTTGTTCAAGGATAGAGAACAGTACCTGTTGCCATCTGGAAGACAGTTGATCCCAAGAAGAAGTCTTCGAGGCCAGGCAAACATTTACCATATGAAAATCAAGCGTTCAGCATCTGGAAAATGTTTCTTCAGGATGGTCGAAGCACTAAGATCACCTTGATATCCATGTTGTCAAATGAAAGATCAAGTTGGCTCTTAGGATATCCAACAGGGTAGGCAGCATCATCTAATAGTAATATCTGGCGGATGGTAGCAGTAGAGATGACCACCTTATGAGAGTTGATGGACGAATGGATAGATTCTCCATTAACAGTTGCATTCGTCCAAAACTGATGTAGCGAATCAGCATAATTATTGGATTTAGGAGGAAAGCCGTTTTCAGTGGTGATTGGACCATAAGATCTATAGCATTATCGAATTTGGTCCAGAAGGGCGATTTAGTGAGGTACGCGACACAGTTGTGTCGAGGCTTGAGTTGCATGGTCGCCATTAATGAAGGTGAAAGGTTTTCAGAGCTTTTGAAATTTTAGGTCGTGAGAGAATGAAAACTCTGAAAGAGGAATCAGATATATATAGGGTACGGGTTATGAAACGACTGAAGGTTTTGGTGTTAGTCATCAGTATTTGAAACAACTGGTGACGTGGTATGAACTTTCAGAGGTTTGAAACGACTGATGGTATTGTGTGGTCAGCAGTTATAAAACAACTGAAGACATGGTGTTTACAATCAGACGTTGAAACAACTGAAGTCTCTGATTTAGGCATCAGTCGTTTTAAAAACTACTGAAGACAAGTTGGACTTCAGATGTTGAAACAACTAAGGACTTGGTATTAGTCATCAGTAGTTTGAAACTACTGAAGACCGTGGTTTTGCCATCAGCTGTTGTAAACAACTGAAGACTTGGTGTTAGTCATCAGTAGTTGTGAAACTACTGAAGACATGGTATTGCTTCAGTTGTTTATGAAGAAACAGCAGTTTGTGAATACTGAAGAGAGAGTACTCATCAGTAGTTGTCGTCAATTCAAAGCCTTTCAGCTGTTTCATACTGTCCTCAACACTTACTCATCAGCCTTTTTGCTGTTTTCAGTTGTTTCATAGGACATCAGTACTTATCTGTTTCTACTGATTTCAGTAGTTGTAACTACATCAGTAGTTTAGAACAGATAAAGTACGATACTTAAAGCATTTAGCCTTCAGTAGTTATAAAAACTACTGAGGGTAAAATAACTCATCAGTACTTATATGTGACATGGTTACCAATGATCATCAGTAAGTACTGAGATCATCAGTAGTTGTCACTTATTCTAGCTGCAGCATACCAAGCCTTAACACCAGGTTGTGGAAAGTTGAACTATCCAAAGGCTTAGTAAAAATGTCTGCAAGCTCATCAGCACTAGGCACAAACATAGGATTAATTAGACCCTTTTCAAAACAATCTCTTATAAATGATGTCTAATTTCTATATGTTTAGTCCTAGAGTGCTGGACTGGATTTTGACAATGCAAAGAGCTGAAGCACTATCCATTAATAATGGAGTCTTAGTCTCTGTAATGCCATAATCCAAAAGTTGATTCTGAAGCCAGAGTATTTGGGATGTACAACATGCAGCAGCAATGTACTCGGCTTCAGCAGTGGATGTAGCAACAGATGTTTGTTTCTTACTCTGCCAAGAAATCAAACAGTTGCCTAGGAATTGACATCCACCAGAAGTTGATTTCCTGGTCAACTTACACCCTGCATAGTCACTATCAGAGAAAGCAACTAATTTGCAAGAATGTCCAGTGGAATACCATAAGCCTAGAGATTGTGTACCTTGCAGATATCTAAAGATTCTCTTGACTGCAATCAGATGAGACTCCTTAGGTGCAGCCTGAAATCTAGCACAAACACATGTAGCAAACATAATATCTGGTCTAGAAGCTGTTAAATACATCAAGGAACCAATCATACATCTGTAAAGAGTTTCATCAACATCTTTACCTTTCTGATCAACATCCAATTGTGTGGTGTTGCACATGGGAGTAGAACAGGTTTACAGTTTTGTAAATCAAACTTATTCAAAAGATCTTTTGTGTATTTAGACTGATAAATGAAAATTCCATCAGCTTTTTGTTTGATTTGCAAACCTAGAAAGAACTGTAATTCTCCCATTGCACTCATTTCAAACTTCTGTTGCATTAAGGTTTGGAAATCCTCACACAATTGGGATCAGAGGATGCAAATATATATCATCAACATAAATTTGAACAAGTAGCTTATGCTGATCCACCTTCTTAATAAATAAAGTTTTATCTATGGAGCCTCTAGTGAAATTATTCTGTAGAAGAAAGTTTGATAAGGTCTCATACCAGGCTCTAGGTGCTTGTTTCAACCCATAAAGAGCTTTATCAAGCTTATATACCCATTCTGGGTGCTTATTATCCTCAAACCTGGTGGTTGACACACATAACTTCTTCTTTTATGTTACCATATAGAAAAGCACTTTTGACATCCATTTGAAAAACTTTAAGATTGTGGAGTGCAGCATAGGCTAAAAACAATCTAATTGCCTCCAGTCTGGCTACAGGGGCAAAGGTTTCATCATAATCAATACCTTCTTCTTGTGCAAACCCCTGCACAACCAGTCTGGCCTTGTTCTTAACAATTAGCCCATTTTCATCAGTTTTATTCCTAAACACCCATTTAGTGCCTATTGCACACTTACCTGGGGGTAGAGGAACAAGCTCCCACACTTGCTGTTTTTTGAACTGAAGAAGTTCAAGCTGCATGGCTTCAACCCCCATTGTCTCTCAAAGCTACATGATAGTTCTTTGGCTCTAGCTGACTGATGAAGAGAGCATAGAAGCAGAAATTGGACAACTGGCTTCTGGTTGAAACACCAGCATTGATATCACCAAGGATTTGAGTCATTGGGTGATTTTTCAGCTCTTGGTAAACATCAAATCTGTGCAAGTGTTTGTAGGACCTTCAGCAGCAGCAGATGTTGATGCAGATTCTTGAAACCATGAAGATGGTGGCAACTCAAATGAAGTTGAGGATGCAGAAATCTCATCAGCATTTGTTTGGATGGTGCTGCTGGAGCTATAGGAGCATCAGGTTTAGAGGACACAGGCAGTTGGTCACTAAACCTGAAGAGGTGATTACTACTATCATTATCATCTTCAGTAGTAACACCAGGTGGTGAACTGTTGACAGGAGCAACAGCAGGAGATTGATAAGGAATATTGCAGTATGTCCAAATCAAAGAGCTCCACAGGGCTTTGTGGAATCTTGTCCTTTGGAGATTCATTGAACTTGACATGTAGAGTCTCTTCAACCATCTTTGTTGCTGCAGTTGAAGACTCTGTATGCCTTGCAAGTTGATGAATAACCAACAAAGTACCCTGCATCCACCTTAGGATCAAATTTCTGGAGCTGATCCTTTGTGTTGAGAATGAAACAGGGACACCCAAATGCTCTAAAGAATGAAATGAGAGGGGCCAAATGATGTAGAACTTCATATGGAGTCTTTCAACCTCTGATTTATTAGCACTCTATTCTGCACATAGCATGTTGTGTTGACAGCTTCAGCCCAAAAGGTCATGGCAGTCCAGAATCAGCCACATAGACCTTGCAGCTTCAATGAGGGTCCTGTTCTTTCTCTCCACACTCCATTCTGTTCAGGAGTTCTTGAATACTAAACTGTCTCTTTATTCCCTTGGAAAGGAAGAACTCATCAAGTGTATTGTTCCTGAATTCTGTTCCATTGTCACTTCTAATACACTTGACTGAGAGGGAATACTGCTTCTCAGCATACAACACAAAGTTTATGATCTTCTGTGCAGCTTCATCCTTTGAATGTAGAAAGAAAGTCCATACAAATCTGGAGTAATCATCCACAATTACCAGACAATATTTCTTCTTTGCCATGCTCATCACTCTCACAGGACCAAAAGATCCATGTGAAGAAGTTGTAAGCAGGCAGTGGACTTTGGTTCTTCAATAGGTGGGAATGAAACCTTGTGCTGTTTTCCTTTCAAACAAGCAGTGCAGTTGTTGTCACACTTGAACTCCTTCATAGGCATTCCCCTTACTAAACTATGGTGTATCAGCTGATTCATGTTCTTGAAGTTAACATGTCCCAGCCTTCTATGCCATAGATTAGATTCTTGAGGAGAGGCCTTGGAAATAGGCAAGGATGACCTTTGAGATCTATTTTCTTGGAAAGATCTAAGGCATACACTCTTCCTGTCCTGTTGGCCTTCAGGAGAGTGTGAGCATCCAATACCTTGTCAATCAAACTCAGAACTTTGGATGACAGAATCCTGCAGTTCTGGCTTGTGAAAAGGGCAACATGGCCTTTGTCACACAATTGACTGACACTCAAGAGGTTATACTTGAGATTTTCCACATGGTTGACATCATCAAACTTTATTTCCCCATTGGAAACAAAGCCCTTCCCGATGATGTAACCTCTTGCATCATTGCCGAAGGAAACAAAACCCTTCCTTCCTGGAGAGTAGTCATTAAGAAGTGAGTTGTTCCCAGTCATATGCATAGATCCCCCACTGTCTACATACCAGATGCTACTTTGGCATGTTGAAGAGACCTGCATTAATAAACAATCAGTTAGTTTTGGAGACCCAAACCTTTTGGTTTGGGCCTGGTTTCATCAATAGATGGTAACTAACAGGTTTATTGGACACAACAGCTTGAGGTGAAGGAGATGGTGTAGAAGAGGAATCCTTTGGCTTGGATCTCCTTTTCTGGGGTTTCAACACAGGGCCATCAAGTTGGTTAACTCTTCCCAACAGATGTTGAACCATCATTACCAGCTGTGTCTGATTCTGGGAAAGAGCTTTCAGCTCTTCAGACACATTGGTATTGGTGTTTGATGATGAGTTCTTGTGTTGCACCCATCTTCTTTTGAGCAACCTCAGCTGTTGCCTGTTGCACTCCTTCCCTTAGATTTCTTTTTGGACATAGGAGTAACAGGATTTGATGCTGCTGGTACAAACTTGGACTCAAACTCAGTTTTCATTTTAGCCAAGTTTTCTTTATTTTCTCCTTTTGTTTGAGTTTGGATCCCTTTTGTACCAACAATCATCTGTGAGATGATTGAATAGACCACATATTTCACATGGTTTCTTCTTCATCGTCTGTTGATCATCAACTGAAGAGATGAAACTACTGAAGACTTGCTCTTCAGCAGTTTAGAAGCACTTTTGCCTTCTTGTCAACTCCCTTAGTAGGCTTCAAATCCTTCCTACTGACTTTTTCTTCTCTTCTAGTGCTGTCAGTCATTGGGATTTGAACTCCAGATGTTATCCCCTGCTCTCCAGTACCTTCAGTACTTCTAGGGATAACACTTGGGTTGATCAACTCATTGATCATGTGAGTGTCAGCAGTTGAACCATCAATATCAGCTGATAGGTTCACAGAGGGATTACTACTGACTTCAACTACTGATGGTGCTTTATCAAGTAGTGAATCACATGATGAGGTGGATTGGTCATTACTTTCTCCATCAGATTCTACTCCTGCTCTTGAAGCAAAATCTGTAGGAGGAGCAGTGTGATTATAACCAATTCCAAACTTCACATTGGAAGCTGTTTGCTTACTAAGAAGCATTTCAAAGCCCTTGCAAGATTGTACCCATCGATCACACTCTACTTGGGTGACAGCAAGAGTATCTTTGAGGTCTTTGTACTTCTCTAAGAGTACATCCTCCCTAGCCTTATCCTCAGAGATTTGGCATTTTAATTTTAAATCTTATCAGTTTTCTCTTTTAGCACAGACTCAAACTCAGCTTTATTTTTGGAATTACTTTGTTCTAGCTCTACATTTTATTGATTAAAGCCACATTTGCTTCTCTAATAGAGGCAAATGCTGCTATGCAAGTTTCAGAACATAATTTGGCCTTAGCCTCAGAAGATACCTGTGATACTTGTGTTGAAGAGGTACTTGAGGATGATCCATCAGAGGATTCCCAAATGAGAGCTAGATTTCCAAAAGGATGCTCACCACCATGTTGACCAGCACCTGAGAACAGTTGTTCATTACCAGACACATCATCTGGTAAACTGCTCCAGTCAACAACTCCTGGTGTGAAGAAGCTGTGTTGTTGAAGTTGATTAGGTTGATGAGATTGGGATGGTTGAGGCTCAGGGAGTGCATGTGGTTGCTGAGCAGTGGGTGCTTGAACCTGGCCTGGTTGTGGCATGTAATAGCAGGGGTATGGATATGGCATTGGCCCCTGTGGAACAAAATATGCAGGAGATTGTGGTTGATGATGATAACCAGAATTGACAGGTTGTTGCCCTCTGTTCTGTTGACTATTGCCAGGGTAAGTCACAAAAGGTGCAGGAGAGTTAGATCCAGATGATCTACATTCTCTTGCAAAGTGTCCAAGCCTGTGGCATTTATGGCACTTCAACTTACTCTTGTCAAAACCAACTTGGTTTTGCCAGAGAGTCCTGGGAATTTCCTTCCAGTTCTTTTAGAACTTCTGAGATCTGATATTTATCAAGGCCATTTGGCTCAAAATATCCATCTCTTCTAAGTCATCATCAGCAATCCCCTTGAGATCATCCATGATGAAACATAGATTGTCACTATTACTACCAGCAGAATAACTATCAACACTCACAAAGGCAGCTCAGAAGTGTTTGTAGAGAATCAATATGCTCATCATACTGGCTTTCAGATGACGCATATTCTGACTCTTGATGTCCAATCAGGCAGTGTTCCCTTGGACAAAATCCTCAGTGAGCTTGCCAGATGAAGCCAATTTCCTTTTCTGCTCTATCTCTCTCTCGAATGTAAGCAGTTTCCCATGAAGTTGGGTGAGAGATAGGCGATCAACATCAGCATTTGAGCGTAGAACAATGGTATATGTGTTCCATCTCTAGGCAGTGATCTTAGGAATCTATGATTCATCTCCTGCCTCCGGTATTTCATGTTTAACCATTTTCAATTCAGAGATTAAACATGAAAACCGCTCAAATTGTTGAGTCAGAGTCTCACCCTTTCTATGAGAGAAAGTCTCATATTGTTGGGCGAGGATTTCCCTGTTGTTTGCTAAAACCTCATCAGTACCACCAAATTGTTCTTTGATGGCTTTCCAGAGGTCATGAGCAGACTCACAATGCAGAAGCCCAGAGTAAATCTCATTAGGAATAGCCATAGCCAAAATCCATGGGCTTTTGCATCGATTTCAAACAACTTCTTGTCCTCATCGGAGTATTGCTCCTTCTTCTTTGGAACCAACTGGTTTGTTTCCGGATCATTCACCATTGGCTTATGTGGTCCATGTACCACAGATGTCCAACAACCTGAGCTATGGACAGACAGGTGATGGAGCAATCTTCTTTGCCAAATGTTATACTCATTCCTCACCAGATCGGAGGCTTGGTAGAGGATCCAGTATTGAAAGGATCATTCGAAGAAGTAGTCATTGTGGAAAATCAGACAGATTCAAGTAAAATCACAATAAATTTAGCTCAGAACCACACAAAACCTCAATAAAACGGCCAGAAGCGATACACTCTCAATCTCTATAACAGATCCTTGCGAATTTGCTAATTCGATCAAACTTAGAGCGATTGAACAGTTTCAATGATCAATTGTTAGATCGATCAATGATTAACCTGCTCTGATACCATTTGTTAGGATCTCAGCCTCTAGGTTTAATCGATTGAACAGATATAGCAGCGGAATAGCTCAGAATTAGACAAATTCAAGCAAGAACATTCGATATAAAGCGATAAAAGAATTTTGTTATAGAGAGAGAAATATCAGACAAAAGGAATATTGCATTAAGATTGTCGGCCTCTAAGGCACGAACAGGTGAGTCATCTTCCTTATAAAGGAAAGAATGACGTAGGCTGATGTCACTTGAAAGTGACATGTAACCGTTTTATAACTACTGATGTTTAACAACTACTGAAGATGTCAACAACTGACATCTTCTTACAAATGTTCCTAGTGTTAAACATCTTATTTACAACTACTGAAAAACATAAAACTACTGATACTACAACAACTGAAGAACAACCTCTTCAGTTGTTTACAAGTACTGAAAAGGAAACAAAACTACTGAAAAGTAAACAACTACTGAAAGAAAAGAAAACTACTGATGAAGAAAAACCATCACAACAACTGAAGAAGCCCTCTTCAGCTGTTGTCATCAGCTGTTAACATCAGCTGATGTCTTCAGTACTTGTACATCAGACTTTGTCTTTCAGCTGTTGATCTTCAGTCTTTGTCTTCAGTACTTGTTGAAGTCTTCAGACTTTAGATCTTCAGCTGTTGTCTCAGTCTTTGTCTTCAGTACTTCAGACGTACTTCAGCTTGTATTCTTCAGACTTTGTAGAACAGCTAATCAGGTCTTCTTCAGCTGTTGTGATGTCCTGTGGGACTTAGAGGTTTCTCTGATCAGGCTCATTGGTTCTTTTGGTCCAACAATATATATATTTCCATTATTATAATCAATATATACAACCTCATAAATCGGTGTAAAGTGCGATTAGTTTTCTTATTAGCATTTCTCTTCGCGCAATAAATCTAATTATTATTTCGTTCCATTAACCGGATTCACATTAATAACACGAAATAAATAGATGTCAACCTCTATTCAATTTATAATTGTGCCTTAAAACATAATAATTAATCATCAAACCAATTATAACGCGTTACATTATTCTTACTTAGGTACCTTGTGACGTTGTGTCGGAAATCTTATTCGTGGTTATTCTTATTTCATCTCAAGTCTTCTTATATCATGTGAGTTCTTAGCCCCATTTTACATGTATTTTACACCTTTCGGGGTGAAACATGTTGGTTATACAACATACTCATACACGCTTTGATCTTATACGCACGTGCAATTATTTACATAGTCGTGGTTATTTGAATATGTTAAGTTGTATATGAGATGTGACATACGTGTGCAATCATTAACTATAACTAGCGTGGCGAAGTCTTAGATCTTGGGCCTGACAAGCTATTTGGTGCTAAAGCCGAGGGATTGCCGGCTCCTAGGAGCCGTATGCTTGTGCACTAGGGAACCAAATACACTTAGCTAATCATGCTTACTCATATTATTCAGTCAAGGTTTGATTGTAACTATGCATGTTCTATATACTTACTATCTTGTGACCATTGACTAGAATTGCCACATTTTTCTCATGATATATACTTATTGTATTTTAAAACCATGAGAACTCACCAACTTGCTAGTTGACTTTATTTTCAACAGTTTCAGGTAATGTGCAAGTTTAATGATGACTGAAGAAATGCTTAAGCATAGGATATGGACCTAGACTTAAATGAACATTTGGATTCCTATTTTTGTTTATTTTTCTTGTAAGACATGGATGTATGTGATGTTTGAAAACAATTGATTATGGCATTATATTTTAACATAGCGTTATGGGCTGTGAACAATCTTAACCCTCACACTTCGATGTTTCCGCCGTCATGGTTGGGTGTGACAGTTTAAAATCCCAAAATTCAGCCTCCATTTTTGAATTTCATGCTTGGGGTAAAATTTTTTGAGCATGATATCCTTCAGTTCATTCCAAGGGAGAGTCATAGCGACTTCCGCTCCTTTGGCATTCATGATGCTATTCCACCACGTTAGGGCGGTTAGCTCGAACACACTGATGCGAAAGTGGTTCGCTTGGCCTCCGGGGATTCATAATGCAAGAACACGCTTTCCATGCGTTCAAACCATTGAAGGAGCGTGGTAGCACACTCTTCACCCATAAATTTTGGTGGATTGGCGCCCATAAACTGTTTATAAGTAAATGTAGCATGAGAGGGTGTGACTTGAGTAGCAACAGGTTGCGGTTGGATAGCTTGAATTTGAGCAACAAGGGTGGGGAGTACACAACCATTTGAGTTGTAACCAATTCGGCTATCTTAAGGTCGGAGTTCTTGGGGCGACGAGTTCGACGTGCATGACGAGCTTGACGATGAAGAGGAGGCATTCTAAAAATAATAAAAGTGAGACAATATGAGATTTTGGGTAGCTAGTCCAAATATGATGGTGATTAATGTAAATATAAGATTGTAGTGAAATATTTTGTGAACCTTATAAAAAAACCATTTTAACACATGAATATATATATATATATAATATATAATATATATATATATATATATTTGAAATTTGAAACGTTAAGATTTGAGGCGGGAAATACATACATGAATCACCATGACTTGTTGTCCCGACAGTAATCTTAAAGAAATACGAGGTAATGCGGGGAGTCGAAACGTTACGCGAATCACCGTGTCTTTCATGTTTCAACCAAGATCATAAAATGGGATAAAATGAGAAGTCAAGACCACTAGTTCACGTATCAACGTGGCTTTCATGTTTCAACTCAAAACAAATCGAAATCAGGGAGGGATCAAAACACTAGTCCACGTATCACCGTGCTTTCATATTTCAATCCAACAATATTAATGGAGGTACCGGAACGGTTACGGTGACTGCTTAAAGTTAGCAACCATATAACGCGCATTCGCTTTGGCCTATAAGGTCAAACACCTTGACTTGAACATTCCAGGTAAGTAAATCACCTTTGATTCTCGGAATCATTTTGCCAAAGGTTCACATCTAGGTATTTTCCCTCTTCCAGTAGTACGAACCTGTTATAATGTCACGCTTTAAGGAGATGAGAAATATCAAAAAATTTGGGACCCAAACTCAAATTTTTTATTAATAATTAATTAATAATTTTTTTAAGGTAAGGTAAGGATACCTTGGATTTCTATAAAAGTGTGTGCGTGTGTGTGTACATGAGTGTAAATGAAATAAATAAGTAAATAAGAGCAAATAAACAATCAAGTAGGGTAACACGTATAGGCAACACGTTTTGGGACCCTAAAGCATAAACTATAATAGTCGTTACGTCTAACCACCTATGCTATAGTCATGGCTCTGATACCAATCTGTCACACCCGACCAAAGCGGCGGAACATGCCGGGGCGCAACTAAGATTGTTCAAATGCACACGATATTATTAAAGTGACAATATTTAATCAACTTATTCATTTCATAACATGTTCTTACAAATACAAGAAAATAAATAGTTCTTAACTAATAACCTAACGGTCCAAAATAAAGTAACGTCTTTAAATCTTCAATCAACCGATAATCAAACCTGTAGCATTGCATAAAATATGTTTTGTCAACATGTATGTTGGTGAGCAATTCCATGACTTTATAAATATATATAAGGCAAAAATCCACAACTCAAATATGTGAAGCCGTAAATAAAAGTGACAATTGAGGTATATCAATCATAAATAAATTAGGCTCCTTTCTAATTGATAAAACTACCATATTACAAGGAGGAGCGTATGATCATACTTATTGAGGATGAGGATGAGGCTAAACGATTAAAAGCAATAAACATGTAGCAATTAATCATATGAGGTATATAACATACAATTGGACAATTATTCTAAGCAACACATAACCTAGTGGTTGTGGGTTGAGGATCTAGATGTTAAATCATTTTTTTTGGTTGAGTAAGTATGCTTGCTACCCCCAAAGTATAGAAGAGAAAACGGGGATGAAATTACTCATATGGAATAAAATGACGTTGATGAATAAATTTTAAATAAAATCCTCAAGTAAGCGAGTCCGACGGTTTAACGTGCGTGTCCTAGATTGAAAAATCTTGAGTAAGTATTGAGTATTGAAGATAAAATATAAATGGTATAAAAGTTCATAAAAATAAGGCTTGGGTTTTCGGGAGTTTTAGTTATATTTTACAAAGTGTGTTTAAATAACGTAAGCATAAAATGAGTTTTACAAGAAAACGGGTCCTTAATGTTTAATTTTACTCACCATTGTTAAGTTTTACATATGGGAGTTGGCTTAGTGCTAGTATGCACGATCCCATTAATGTAAGCATCAAGGTCTGACTTACACTCTCTTAAACCCGAGTTTGAGACTTTAATTAATAAAGAAATTCGCTTAAACCCGATATTAGTATAAAACCAAGTTTGGTTCCGTCATACCATAATATTATGAATATAAATAACATAAAGCGAAGCATAAGTTAAAAAAAATTAGAAAGATTTTTCTTTTGGCGTTTTGAACGGTGACTAGCTCGTTAAGACGATAAGTTCGACTTTTACTCGGGTTTATTCTTACCCGAAACTTGGTTTGAGCTAATATTTGTTCTAACACTTCCAAAATCTTAAGTAATATGAGTATATAAATTAAACATAACTAAAAAGATAGGTTGAACTTTTGGTGGTTTGAACATTGACTAACTCGTTAAAACGGGTGTTTGTTTTACTCGGTTTTTACCCGAAACTTGGGTTCAAGCCAAGATTTATTCTACACCTCCATATCAACCGTATAATAACTGAAATATCAAGAAAAACTCAGATCTAAAGTGTTTGATGTAACATGGTCACTTAAAAGTTATTTAAAGTGCTTAAACGAGCGTTCGGTTTGGTTCGGTTGTCACACCCCAACCTTGACGGCGGAAACGTCGAGGAGTGAGAGTTAAGATCGTTCACAGCCACATAACGCTATTATTAACCCAAATATAAATTAGTCATAAAATTCAGTTGTATCATTACAAGCTTAAGTCCCAAAGAAATAAAACCATAACATAAAAGATAACAAGTCATTTTAATTCACTTATTTATCTAGGTCCATTCTAGATGTGTAAGCTTCAATGTGTAGAAATCAAACTTGGGCGTTTCCTGAAACATGTTAAAAATAAAAGGTCAACAATAATGTTGGTGAGCATTCCATAGTTTTTAATACATAGATTATATAAAAGATGGCAATCCAAGTCATAAGTTAGTGAATAAAGTGACTAGGGGTTTTATGAACAATGCAACAATCAAACCTCGACAAATTTTTACAAGTCTCAAACGTTTTCAAGATATACGATCAGCTAAGTGTACTTGGATCAACCAAAGCAAGCTTGTCTTGCCCATAGATCTATGACTTCGCTGGGCTAGCAATAGTTAATGATTGTACATATAACGCCATAACATGGTAACCACAAAAGTTCAACTAACCACAACTTTGCATGATGAATTGCCATATAGATTACAAGTCTCAAATGAGTTTTACAAGTGCAATGATAATAAGTTAACATGTTTCACCCCAAGTGTGAAAATAAGCAAAAAGGGGTATGGAAATACTCACATGATCAAATAAGTGTCGATTAATATGAATAATAAGCAATAATTCCAACGAAGTTCTTCACAAGGTACCTAAGTGAATATATTTACAAGATTCAGATTAATGGTTTAACATGATTTAGGGTTTCGATGGGAATTTGGGGTTTTAAGATTTAGGTAACGCTAGATAGTGAGATCTTTATATATATTTCAGTCTAAAAAAAATCATATATGAACTTAAAAGGAATTAAATCTTTTATAGCAATTTGTGAAATTGGATTATAAAATGTATAAATTCTATAACAACCATGATTATTTCATAATTATAACATCTTTAGTGTCCAAATAATAATTAGATGATTTAAAATGTTATAAAAAGTCTATTTCTATAATAATAATCTAAGCACAAAATTTGTTAATATTATTTTATAAGAAAATTGTTAAGGTGATTATGGAAATAAATTTATAGAAAATAATAAGATGGCTTTAAAAATAACCAAGGTTTACAAAACATTTTTTTATAATTTTCAAAAAATTTTATATATATTTTTTTAAGGCTGAAAAAGCTAAAAAAATTATGTTGAGGGTGCCCGGGTTCGAACCCGGGACCTCTAGGTTAGTAGGCGAGTGGGGAACCAGTGAACCAAGGCCTTAGCCGCGGTTAATCTTCGTTTCCAAACCTTAAAAGCATCTTATACAAATCACCCCCAATCTTATGAACCCTAGGTTGATTCGAGCCAAAATTGAAGATCAAATCGATGTTGTTAACGATCTAGATCATGGGGCTTTTGTTTCCCAGTTAATACGAGTGTTTAAGTGGATTAAATTACCTGTTTGATGACGAATCAAAGGTATTCAACACGATGAACAGGTCGCGAACTTCTTGTGCCCAAACGATGATCAAACGTTTACGATAATCTAATTCGTTGCACAGGTAGCTTCAAATGATCACTAAGATGAAAAGCCCTCTGTTTAATTCGAGTTTTGAAACCCTGATGATAATGCTCGAATAGTTGCGGGTCGTGATGCAAGAGGTCGACGGGATTTGATGATTTTGTTTGTTTCAGGTGCAATTGAGTGTTGTATTCGATTATGGATTGATAAATGACCGTTTATGCCGAGTTAATTCGATTATTATTAAAGTTTAATGATTGAACGACAATCGAGTTTAAGTGTTTCGGTTTTGAAATCGATTCGGCTTGTAACCGACGTTTTATCACACTTAAATTTTGTATTCATGTTCGAAACGTGTTCGCGAACGTTTTAGGTTCATAATTCGTTGGTTCCTTCAAGTTTAAACGCGACCGGAGCTCCGCCTGCGTCGGTCGCCGGAAACACGAGGGAGAGGGAAAAATAGTAACTTACACAATTAGTCCCTCAACTTTTGAAGGCTTATTATTTTATGCATTAAACTTTCTTTTTAAGTTTATCAATTGACAAAACTAACCCCATAACTTTTAAGTTTCAAATCTTTTTAATTTTTATAATTTTTATAAGTTGTTAATGTTATTATTATTATTATTATTACTAGTATTAGTGTTGTTAGTAACATAATTATTATTGCTCTTATAATTATTTATTATTATTGTTATTATTGTCCTTATTATTACTTATTTTATTATCATGATTATTAGTTGATTAGAAAAAAAATTAAAGGCAACAAGTATAAGCATAACAAATTCACAAGTGTCATAAATGACAAAATTAGCCCATACAAGAACTTAATAATGTTAACTTTAATTTAACCCCAAAATTACAAGATGTTACATCGGTCTTTGACTCGGTATGAACCCGAGGATGGTTACCACATGTCTAAAACCATTGAACTAAAAATAAGTAAAACTTCCAGATCTAAACTCAAACAAGAAAGTTAATCGAGTAAACTTCCCGAAAACGACCCAAACGGGTCTAAAATGCATAAATATGAGTTGAATGCCCACAAGACTTAAATAAAGATGAAAATGGTTTTGTGAATATAAATAACTTAGAAAAACTGAAAATAACCAAAATTACATACCCGAAATGATTTGAAATGCAAGATTCGGTTCCGTTGACTTTTTAAAGTCAAACTTAAGCAAAACTAGCTAGAACAACTTACAAGATCAAAACTTTTGGGAGAAGAAGATGAAAATGTGCAGGTGAAATGGTTGAGAATGAGTGGTATTTATAGGGAAAGATTAGGGTTTGAGGAAATGGGTAATGCGTTTGCCCGGTGGGTAAAAGGGTGCACTTTGATTCTTTTATTTAAAATAAATTTTAATTTAAATAAATTATGACCAGGTATCTACATGTTTGGAGGGTTCTAGAATAGTTATGGGTTAGGTCTTGGTTGTTTGGATGGTTAAAATACAAGTCCGGACCTTAACGAACCGAAAACGTTAAAAAACTGATTTTGCTGAAACGAACTGTGGGTCACGCCACGACAAGTATGAAACATGATTACAACATAAAATCCATCATTTTATTAATATTCAAAGATTCTAAGACCAAAACAAGTCGGGTTTACAATACAGGATAACAATACAAAGCTAGTCGAAAATGACGAATGTCACAGATCATCTTCGTATGATCATTGCAAGTAGTCTGGGTCATTATGTCCATATTGTTCTCCGTCACTAGAAGTGTTAATCATTTGAGAAAGAAGTGTGTTACAATATTGACTAATGGCTTCTTTCAATTCGCAGAAAAGTGGGTAATGGATCTTGGGACCATACATTAGTTTCCACCTTAACTTTTGTGAAATTTGTATGGATGCATGTTTATAGAAATTTGTATACATAAATTTCTATGCACTATGGACTTTATAGCAAAAATTTGAGGGATTCACATATGGATAAAATGTTAAGCATAATTAAAATTGTTAATTATAAAACGATATAATAAGACATGATATGATTGGAATTACGTATGAGTAATAACTATAAATAATAAAATAATAATTTAAACTTTTTAATTTTTTTTATTATTTTTCAAAAATAAAGTAAACATTTTGTTTTAAAATAACGCTTGCAAAATTTATATTTTTAAAAACTTTCTTATTATAACTTTCTATTTTATTATTTCTATACAAAATTAATTTAAAAAACCTATTTAAGAATATATTATCTAAAAAGAGTTTGATTTTTTTTTTAAAAATTCTTTTTACAAAAAAACTATTTCTTAACAAATAACATTAATAAAAAGATCTATTTGTTAATTTATTAAAGAACTAATTATAGTGTAAAAACTAATAAATAATATTGTTAGTAATTAATGTTGTTATTTAATAGAAAAGAAAAGCGAAAATAGTTTGATGATAATGATTGTGGTATTAACATGTGTCTTTCTATTATAGTAGTAATGTAACATAAGATAAAATAAGATTTCTTGATAGTAGGGATGTTTACAGTCCGGCTCAGTAAGTTTTGATAAAAATTTTGCTTGAAACTGGTAACTATGATATTGGGAAAATACATATGGAACGCTCGGGTTGGTTGGATCAGGTAGACCGACTAGCTTTTATGGGTTTATGGTTTGACGATTTGGTTTTGCGGGTCTTGTGGTTTTTATTAGTTTTTTTACGAAAGTTTGTTTTATATTAAATTTAAAAAAATGATAATGATTGTTTATGCATAACTTTAATTTCGCTAAAATAAATGAATTTAAATAATACATGTTAAACAATCGGATCTAAAATTCCAAATTATAAATCGTCAATTTATTCGGTTGGTTGTTTCAGTAAATAGTCAAAACTGTTTTTCTGGGGTAATTCATAAAATCGACCTTAGCGGAGGTATGCAAACAATTTTGCTCAGTTAGAAGACATGAAGATGGTGAAAGACTCAAAAAGATACTAGAACAAGTATTTTTTTTATTATTACAATATTATACAAGTCTTGGATATTAAAAATGTTTAGTAATAAGTAGTTCAAGTGAAACCTACTTTCCTTTCAAAACAAACTTTGTTGTGTTCAATGTTCGAACTCATCCAGACTAATGTGATTTTCGCTAAATATTTTTACCCAGTTTCATTTTGTTGACGTGAGAACTTAAAAAGACGTGCAACAAGTAAAATTTAAATAACATGAGTACTTTTGACAAAACTGTTGCTAAAATTTGTTCGACAAACATGGCCTTCGACTAATGTTTTCGACTCAAGACAGAGTTGATCTTTAGTTTTATTAATTTTATCTGACTTTTTTGTTTACTATATATATATATATTTCTTTTAGTAACAGAATAATTTGATTCGTTCATAGAAAGTTAACACTATAATAGACTATCCTAGACCTTAAAGAAGTATAAAAAAAATAAAGCTAATAATTAACTATGTTGAATTACATGAACGAAAACTATAGTTAACTCAAATATAAACAAACCACTTAGCCTGGGCGCATCTTTTTCAAAGTTTACAGGGGACATTACATTTTTTACGTATAATGTTATACTGTTGTCGCTATAGACTTTGACATGTTATTCAAACACTAGAAAATGATTTCCTTCTTTCCGAATGCTGTTCTTCAGCCTCGTCAATACACGAAAGGCTTCGGAAACGCTTAGACTCGTGATTCTTTTCACTTCCCTTCACCCATTTCTTGAACTTTTTAACAAACCATGGACGTTTTGTACGATGGCGACCGGGTCCAAAAAATGGCTCGACATGGCGCCCCACTGCCTCTTTGCACTCTTCGCGTGTTACAATCGGCCTGAACTCCAATCCTGGCACATCGTTATCAACATTTTCTTCATCGTGCTTTGTTTCTTGCTCGACCTCCTTCCTCTTTGCTAGCTCATGCCGTAGACATGCATGACACCAACGTAAATATATTAGTTCTTTTATTTCACCCGCTCGATCCTTTTTTATGTTCTCGAGCTCGTTTGCTACTCGATTGTAGTTCCCCTCGAAAATCTTTTCCGCTTCGGCCTCCACAAAAACAACACAAAAATTGTAAGTTTCATTACTAGTAGAGGTATAATAAATTGTAAATAGTCGATTCATGTTATGTTATGTTTCATGCAGAAATAAGAAATAATTACTCAAAAGTAAAAAAAAAAGGTTTAAATGGATCTAAAATCACTAGTGTATTGCTAATGGCAAAAGTACTAACTCATCATGTCTAAAACATATATTTTTGTACTAATCATATGTATATTTTTATGATCATATAAATATATATAACCAATTGTTTCAAAAATATGGTAGAACTAGCTAGTTTCAAACTCAATCTAACCCAAGCTGTAGTATTAAAAATTATTCGATATCATTTGTGACCTAACCCGCCCATCTTTCCAACTACGATTTACCTTTGATGCAACCTCATTTTCTATGATCTCGAGCTTGTTCAAAACCTCGTTCTTCTCGTTTTGCAACCGCTCAATCTCCTCTCTCATCACCTCAACTTCACGTTCGAGTCCCTCGATCACAATTACTTTTCTTTTCAACTCGACTTCTTTACTCAACATATCTGCTTCTTGTGCTTCAATCTTCAAATTCTGTTTCACAATCAACCTCAAGCTCTCTTTCGTATCCTTCAACAGCTTCTTCTCCCTACGTTGAAGAACAATGTTCTTCGACCTTGAAGATTCAAGTTCTTCCAACGCCTTTAGATACGCGATCACCATCTCATCAAACTTCTTCTTTTGTTCCTCCATTGATGACATCTCCCTTTGCATGAACTCAGCTCGCTCTTTCTCTATACACAAAGTCTTCTGAACCTCCATCAACGCGTATTCTTGATCTTTCAACTCAATGAATCTTGAAAACCGAACTTCTATCTCCCTTTCGAGGTCTTGAAGCTCTTCAATCTTACATCTAAGGTTGAAGATTTGTTCTTTAAGATTGTCCACATTTCCAATACCATCTTCGTCATCATCATCATGATCATCATCATCATCATCATCATCGCGTATCATATCGCATTTGGTTTCTTCCGTTTGATCTTGTAAAGATGCAATCTTTCTTTCTTTGGTTTTAGAATATAATGAACAAGCAACAGAAAATGTAAGTGGGATTCCTCCAATTATCAAGATTGACTTGATCAAGTCTCTTGATTTGTTGCTCGCCATAAAGTAAGTCGAATTCGTTGTTTTTCTTAATGGACTGATGTTGGTTTTGGATATGTTGTTGATGAGTGATTCAAGATGATGAGAACATGTTGATTTGCAGGTATGTGATGCATATTCTTTGCTTTTTGTGTTATGCTTTAAGCTATGATATTGGAATGTAGTTTGATGGTTGCTTTTGGGCCACTCTTAGTGGCCACGAGTAAAAGCTTTATTTGTTTCTTTTTGTAATCAAATATGTTTTCGAATCTAGTTCCTTTTTGTGTTCGATGTATAAAGTGGTATTCATTCGTGGATTTGACTCGGTGTGGTATGTAACTTTTAATATACATTTATTGTTTTATCTTTGTGTAACCTTGCATTTTCTAAAGGAACATATTAGTTCTTGTTGCAAGCATGCATGTTTTTAATTTTCTAGAAAAAAAGACTATCTATTCCTTACGTTTATCTATTAATGAATGTATAACTACGTTATCGTCCGTAATATATTACCATTAGCATGTATTAACTAATGAAAGTTAAATACAAATAGGAGTCAAACCAAAATATAATATAAAAAATAGAAATTAATAAAATAAAGTTAAGGAAAACAAAAATTATAAAAAAGAAACGGATACATAATAAAAGAAAGAAAAAATTAGAAGGAAACTGAAAAAATCAAAAAATAAAAAAATAAAAAAACAATATAAATCTTCAAACCAGTTGGGAAAAATGATATAGGATCAGAACCCATAGCCCGCCCTTTGTGTGTGTGCTACCACCAAGCCACTAACACCAACTTTTTCTTTATTGTGGACACACGTGTGTATATATATATATAATGTAACTAGTTTTATCTTATCAAGCGTTATGACGAGAATCTACTTATTTGATATTTTACAATACACTGGATGCTGGATAGAGCTTCTGATAAAATAGTTTGACTTATTGTGAATTAGATGATCGGAAGCTCTAATGAATTATTTAATTTATATAATTATTATTTTTTTAATTTAAAACAATAATATAAAATTAAATATTATAATCAAATAAACTTCATTAAAAACATACAAAATAGAAAAAAACACATAATAAAAAAGCATGTTAAATAAAAAAGTAATCCAACTAATCTTCCTCTTCCAATTCCCTCCGAATATGGTTCGGTTTGAGTATGTCGTGACTCCGGAATGACCTCATTGGGATAATCAAATGGACTAAACGTAAATTTTGTAAAAGCCATATCGTGCATGTGATCAAAAGCTTAGTAAAACGAACCATTCCAATTATCTGACATTTTGTATTAGAAATGATTTTTAAAATTTTAGAGAGGGAGGTGAGAAAATAGTTAGGAATGTAAAAGCCATATTGTGCATGTGATCAAAAGCTTAGTAAAACGACCATTCCAATTATCTGACATCTTGTATTGGAAAGGATTTTTAAAATTTTAGAGAGGGAGGTGAGAAAATAGTTAGGAATGTGTCTCTTTTATAAAGTGGGGGGGGTAGTATTTATAGGGTAAAATGTAAACTTTTGTTTTAAATTTAAAATAAGCCCAACGACTCTTTGTCTCCCACCCATGAGCCAACGACTCTTTTCATCCGCGACCAGGCCCACACCCACACCCATCACGCCCCCAATCACGCCACCTGTTGCGGTGTGCACGACCAAGGTAGCAAACACCTTGATAGCACTCCCTCATAGCGCCCTGACAACATATATTCTAATGCTTAAATTCAACATGATACATATTTAAATACACATATTAAGGCAATTGTTAAGTCATATGATGCTTCTTCTTTCTCTGAAAGCATTATTTTATTTAACGATATATGTAATTTTACAACTAGTTAAACCACAGTAACATTACACCAACCCAACTTGAACGGGGCTCGAACCCTTGACCTCAAGTGGGGTTACTGATGTTTGAAAAAATATATATATTAATTTAGTATACAAAAACGAATTTCACAATTTAGTTTTAAAAAGGAATTCCTAACTAAACTTCACACAAACGACAAGTGTACCGGTCGTGATATAGTAAAATTTAGGTAAGTTCGGATATTGAACCCTGGAGACACGTTTGACGGTTTTCGTTACTAAACCTTTATCGAATTCTAACCCAATAAATATAACTAATTATGAAAGCAATGCCTGACTTCCTAAGAATAGAATGTTCTTTTAGTAAGGTAGTTGCAGATTTGTACACCATTGAGTTTCTCAAGAAAAGACTTGTATATTGTCAAATGCTTTTGTGGGTTACGGAAGTATTCAAAATTCATGACAACAGGCAAGTAGATTAGTATATATTTGTTGAGATACCAAATCCCGTATTGTCACTTGAGCTTTATGAAATTATCACGAACTCTATGATGTGTGGACCGTGTGGTTTGCCAAGATCTAATGCACTGTGCATGGTTAATGGTAGTTGTTCAAAAAGATACCCTAATGCCTATTGATCAAACACAACCAAAAATGGATACGTCCATTATAAAAGGAGACCGAATTTTGGTTCCGTTGATAGAAGGGACAGTCTTGCTAATAACTCCTACATGGTTCCTAATCCTTACAATAAAGAGCTCTTTCTATGTTTTCAGGCTCGTATTAATGTTGAATATTGTGGTTGGAACATGGTGATTAAGTATTTGTTTAAGTATATATCTAAGGGTGCCGACCAAATCAAATTTACCATCACCAAGTCTGTGCGTAATGTTATGAGATTGCCTCTAATTGTGATATTGTTGTAGATGAGGTAAGGAATTGCGTGAATGGTCATTTTATATGTTCACACGAGGTGTCTTGGAGAATCTTGGACTTTCCAATCCACCATAGAAAGGTTTTGTATGTTCACTTAGGGAATATGGTGAATGTAAGTGTTAGGGATCACTAGCATTTGCAGGAAATGATGAACAACATAGTTGGTAAATAAATCACATTGATAGAATGGCTAGCAAACAATGAAGCTAGTGTAGGTGGTAGGCATATTCATTATGTTGATTACATTTCAGAGTATAGATGGGATAAAAAAAGAAACAATGGCTTCATAGGGTTAGAGATAACAATCCTACTGTTGGAAGACTTATTTATGTTCATCCTACATTTGGAGAACCGTTTTACTTACATTTGTTATTAGGCACTCAATTTATATGTAGAAGTTTTGAGGACATTCAAATAGTGTGTGGTGTAACATTCTTTACTTATCGAGTTGCATGTGAGAGACTAGGGTTTCTAGAAGATGACAACAAGTGGTGTCAAGCATTTGATGAGGCTGCGGCACAGGCTAGTGCTTCATAATTGAGTTCTATTTTTACTCATTTGTTACTTTATTGTGAGATTTCAAATCCAACCAATTTGTGGAACTAGTAGTGGTAGCGTATAATAGACACGTTCATAGGCTACATGTTTTTCAAAATAGTTTAGAAGCTCATATCGATGATCAAGATGTTCAACAGTATGTGCTTTATGAAATTGAGCTCCTATTAAACTCGAACGCCTCGTCCCTTGCAGATTACGACTTACCTGTTCCACGAGTAGAGTTACTTAAAACAGTTAAAAACAAGCTTCTAATGGAGGAGAGAAACTACGATAGAAAAAACACTTGCTCTTGAGCATGAACGTCAAAGGAGTTGTCTTCACGGGAAACAATTGTATGTCTATGAAAGTGTTATCAATTCAATCAGATGTAATAGGCAAGTTTTGATGTTTGTTCAGTCATGGTGGCACAGGGAAAACTTTCTTATGGACTACATTTATTAATGCTTTGAGTTCTAAAGGAACTACACTCGTAGTTATAGCGTCTAGCATTGCATCTTTACTTATGCCCTCCGGCAGAATGACTCACTTATTGTTTCAAATCCCATTAGAGATGACAGAGGAGAGCATTTGTCACATATCCTATAGTTATAGTAGATTAATACAATATGAAACTGATAATATTGTTGAGATTTCAGGTGATTCAACCTTTTTCTTGATCTAAAATTAAGGTTTACAGTAATGTGTGTTTTCTAGTAATTGATAAAGTTAAGAATGATATCAAAAAGGTACTAAGGTTATCGACAACTACACCTGCAAGCCCATCCGTAAAAACCCCAAAAAGAACATGTGAACAAGGTATAATAAAGCCAAACTATCACCCATGTAATAACATTTAGCATATTCTACAACATATAAACAACCATAAAACTTAATTACAGGAGCAGAACCTTGCCCGAAACAAAAGAGCAAAGAACAATAAAGATGCACATCTTAGCATCCAAGTCCATCTTTTACAACTAAGGGTTCCAACTATAATATAAAGTCTAGCAACAGCACCCACGTTTTGCATCAATTACTAGACTTCTACAACAACACCCAACGAATCGGGAAAACACCAATACCCATTCAACATCAAGATATACTTTTGTAGCAATATAGTATGCAATGGGAACATGCAACTAGAAGGGCATATTGAAAATCATCTTACATAACCACCTTTCAAAAGTAAACTTTTGTTGAAACCTTAAAAATGTATCACAACAAGCACTACTACATCTATTATGCAATCGGTGAAAATATATGACAACTATTTATGGAAGAAACAATGCTTACAAACATATGTATGTTAAGTGAATAGAAAAACGTATCCGTTTAGTTGCCGAAACATAAGACTTGCATAGCCGCAACAACGCATGACGTTAAAATCTAGTTATATATGATACATCGAAGGTGGGTAGAATAGTAATTTTATGTTTTCATAAGACGCGTCCTTTGAGGTGTCGCCTTCACCTCTGCCTCCTTCACCCTCACCTCCGCCTTTGGTCGTTATGCCAGCCTAAGGTACCGATGGTGAAACCTCCGGCATAACCCCCCTCCTACATTTAATCGCTGGCCTTCAATGACGAAAATGATGAGTCCTTTCCAACACTTACATGTATATCTACAGGCATCGATGCAGATGACGATGAACCACATCCCAGTGCAACCGAAATTCATCACCAGACAATCCTCTCTACCGATTTCAAGTGTATAAAGAGGATATGCCACATCCTATCACTAAATATTACATCAATTCACAATCTAAGCCTTCATACAATACTAGTTATCTTTCCCGCCGCACATTGCGGCCGTGTTCTACGCAACGTGATAAAGTATATACTACAATTGACCGGACTTTTTTTGGATCTAAATTTACTTCGAAACCTAGAATAATTTAAATGTTTACCACCGAGTTAAAACATATTATATTCGACATGACTTCAAGGTCGCGCATCGCGGCGATGCCGTACGCGGGGTGATAAAGTATAAACAAACGTGACTTGTCTTCGGACTAAATCTACGTCAAACCATAAAATAACTTGAATTTATACCATTGAACGAAAACGTATTATGCTTGACTCCCCTCATTATCAAACGAAACTATGTCAAAACATAGACAAAGTTAAAACATCCATTAAAAACACATAGGTTACAATCGTCAATTACTGTTCGGTAGAAGAAACCTACAGTGAATGCGGCGATATCGAAGAAATAAGATAATTGCAAGAAAAAAGAACCACAAGAATAATCGATTAAAATAGGGGTAATCGCAAGAAAAAAACTATAGGAATAATTGATCGCAAATTACGAAGGCAATCAAAAAAGGAAGGGAAACTAAAGCAAAGACAAAACATTATCATGACAGATCAAGGTGAGGGCGAAAGGTCAAGCCGGAGTTCTTGAATTTAAAAAAGAGAGGTGGAGTGAGTCTATAGAAAAACTTTTAAGGGGTCAATTTAAAAATAAAAAATACCATTGGAATGACTTTGTAAACCTTTAAAATATATTATTCATAAGATCAAGGTGAGGGCGGAAGGTCGAGTCAGAGTTCTCGAATTTTAAGAAGAGAAATGGAGTGAGTATATAGGAAAAATGTTAAGGGGTTCATTTTAAAATAAAAAAATATTATAGCCACTTTATAATCCTTTAAAACATGCAATTCATCAATGTTTCTAACTAATATACTGTTGGATCAAGAAAAAGGCTGATGCAACTAAAACCAAACACTTAGAGTATTTTGAGTACAACCAATAAAGTTCTTCCGAAGACAAGTTCAGCACTTTCGAAGGTATATGCTGAACTTCCGAAACAAATCTCAAAGAAACTTCCGAAGATAAGCTTCAGCTTCCGAAGACCAACTCTCTGCTCTTCCGAGAGTTCAACACTTAGAAGAAATGAAGACTACAACTTCCGAAGAGTGAAGTCCAAAGGAAGCCTCGGGAGAAGTAGACACTTCCGAATTATAAGTGGTTTCGGAAGAACAAGTTCTTCCGAAGCCACTTAACCTTTGGAAGTGACTACTATGGACCAGTGGACATAAGTATGGTGTCTTTGACACTCTGCTGCAAGATCTCTGATACTACATGACGTTTCCCCAAAAGGCCATGTAGTTGACCATACTTTATTCCACTGTTCAACTTTGTTTGTTAGTACAGTTACCAACTTTAATTGGTGACAAAAGATAAGTAATGGACATGTCATGACTACCATATGTTAGATAAGACATTATCTAAGATACTTTAACTATAACTTTGTAGTAGTTGCTTTAGTTATAGGATTCCAACTGGTATCAAAGTATATCTGACTATAGATAGTAGTATATATAATTTCTTATTGTAACTCTTGTAGTAAACTTGTAAAAGTCATGTAATACTTTGAGTTGGGAAGTAATATATACAAAAATCTTGAAAATTATTCTCTCGTGTTTTTCTTTGTGTTACTTAGTATATTATAATCAACTTTTAGAAAAACTCTACTTCTTGAGTGTTCATCAGAGACTTTGAAAAAATAGTTGTGTTGAATACAAATATACATATAATATGTTTTTGTGTTGACCAATTTATTAAAATAGTTTAATCATCTCATTTTGGATGGAAGGAAAACTTCACAAAGCCTAGGGTTGTAAGTAGAATGTAGTAACTACTTAAGGGTGTAAATGAAATATTATTATTATTCCATCTTGTTAAAATGTGAAGTAAAATCTTCCGATATCGTTTTTCTTCAACTCGTGTAGACACCGTGAAAACAACCGTTCATCCGCCCGATCTCCGACCACTTCTTCCGCCGGAGCTACCAATTGAAAGGTGCGTTTCACTCATTGCGATCTCACTACCACCACACAATCAGCTTGTACTTAGTAGTTATTACATTGATCTGATACCGTCATCTGTTCGATTTTCGTCTGTAGGTTTGCTCGAACACATTTGATCCACTAGTTGGTGAATCTAGTACTCGTCATAATGGTAATCAGTTGCATTGGATGTGTGAATTTCGTAATCGTTAACTTCAAATCTGAAATTGCATTGCATTTTTGGCATCGGTTATGATCGCTTGATTTCTGGAGCGTAGATTTGGTTTGTAATTGTTTTTTTTTTCTTTTTTTTTAAATTTCTATGTAGGTTGTTCTAGCAGCATCCATCACTAGTAAATCTGGAAAAGGTGAGATCTCAGCCTCGTTCTGTCTATGTTTTACATCTTTCAGCGGTGCTAGATGTGATTGAAATCTGAGGGTCTTGTTAGTATGATGTGAAATCCAGAATAGATGAAGTGTTCCCTGTGAGAAAGCCATATACTGAAATAACAGAGGCACGTCCTGATATGTATTTTATCAAAGAACCATAGGGCATGTGGCCTAGCGGTACCAAGGTGTGTTAGAAATGTGCCCTCTCCATGAGGTTGAGGCTTCAGGTCTGATGATGGATAAAATGTGTAGAGTTAGGAGTAGGATTAGAGTGTGTGAGCTAGCCAATTAAAAAAAATTCCAATGCAGCAATAGTTCGGTTTATCTTTTTGTACTTTATTTAGCCTATCTTAAAATCTGTAGTGAGAAAGTTGAAGGATCTTAAAACTCACACTACCATGATGAATTATGAAACCTTTAATCAGATGTTAAAGCTCGAGTTCAGTCACCACTTATAGGTCGCAATCTCTTTACATTGAGCGTAAAACCCTTAGAACTGTGCTTTATAAGAGGATATTCAGTTTACCTTGAGCCAGAGTGATGTTTAAACCTTATCAACTTGATTCTCCTTTATTCTAGACATCCCTCTAGACTTGCCGTTTGATAGAAAGTATATGAGATGCAGTGCCGTAATATTGGCCAAGTTTTGACGAACGCATCTATGAACATGAGTTGTGGCCTATGGCTCAGACCAAGTAGCAACTATTGGGGTAGCGTGTTCATAAGTTATCAAAGCCGTTTGTTCATATTTCATGCTTCATTATTTTGTTAACAAATTTTGTTTAACTAACGTTATATAATCCTTGTACAGCACTTGTTTCAAGGCAGTTGTTGAAATGTCTCGCATAAGAATTGAGGGGCTTCTGGCAGCTTTTCCTAAATTGATTGGAAGTGGGAAACAACATACCTATGTTGAGACAGAAAACGTGCGCTATGTGTACCAGCCAATGGAGGGTGTATATCTGCTGCTTGTAACCAACAAGCAAAGCAATATCCTTGAGGATCTTGATACACTAAGGCTTCTCTCTAAAGTTGTATCCTTTTTAACATAAAATTAGTCAATATTATTGTTTATGTATTGCGTAATACTAAACTCTTACTTTCTGTATTGTGTTTATACAATATAAAACTGGGTGGTTTCAAGATTGATGCTTTCTATTGCGCATTATGCTACTACACTTTATGAACTTACAATAGTTGCATCAACGTAAAACACTGGCTTAATATTGAAAATTTTTAATTCTCTCCACTTTTATCATTCATCTTTTGTCAAAGAGTCCAACATACTGTTTCTGAAACTTGTATGATTCAAAACTGTATGGAAAGCCTTG